>CAWUFW010002219.1:1800000-2345921 GCA_963921515.1 Calotriton arnoldi
AGAAGGGGGCTATAGAACATGTTGCTTACACCACAATGGCATTGTCCGCGACATATTCCTAGTGCACAATTTGAGAGAGCTCAACAAATGTGTCCTCCCGTCCAACTAAGACAAAATGCCACTCGCCACGCCAACCTCCTTCAGCCCCTCCACACCAAATCACCTAAAACCACATGGCCCGAACTCCTTCTCCATCATTTTCCCCCCCAATCTCTCACCAAAAGTGAAAAAAAAACTTCAAACACAGACTGATTAGACAACACCCAGAAACACTTTTCGCGGACATATACCACTGCTCCTACAAAGGTCAATTGAAAATGGATCTAATTTTTTATAAGGAAAGACCTGAAAATTGGAACTCCATTCTCAGATCACAGCTCCTCAGAGCCAAAACAACTAACACTCCCTACAGCTGCAAACTGACGATCTCATCCCACAATCGCCCTATGCGCAGTGGCAACACCTCTGTGACCATCTACTCCAACGGCACAGTCCTGATTCAAGCCAACAACGTCAACCTAGATGCATTTGACTCCCTCTTCCCCTCACTACGAAACGCCCCCTCCCACACCCATCCCCCACGCCCGACCTACTACCTATCCCTGGACAGCTTGACCCGCCAGGAGATCCCACAAACCAATCCCACACCCTATGCCAACACCGCCAACCTTTCCCCCCTAGACACCAACCTCCCCTCCGTCCTCCCCGCACAAAATAAACACAATTCTTTCCCCCTTTCCAATTCAAACCGGAGGTACGACACGAATAAGGCTCTCCAACCCCCTGCCGACCATCACCTACACCCTCACCCTCGTATCACCACCTCCGACAAGCAACGTATGACCCCGTCCCGCAGTCATCGACTCCCAACCACCTCTCTCTACCCACACACAAGAGGATGCTGGTATCACGACGCGATCCGACACACCCCATGCCCACAGCCACACACAGAGACAACACTGGCAACATCAACACCAAAAGCCAACTTAGCAACGACAAGCTCTCTCCTTCTCGGGATGACCCCGCCCATCACACCCCCAACTCCCCCGCTGAGGAGACGAAGCATCGTCTCGCTCTGCTGGAAAGCCAGCTAGAAACTATATTGCTGGGCCTTAACAAAATCTTACTGAACCTCTCCACACTCCGCAAGCCTAGCCAATGCCCTCACCTGACTCCCACTTTTTCCTGCACCACACATCAAAGGCCTTCCAAGGCTCTTTGTCCCAGTTGGATCTCAACCCCCCTCTTGAACCAGACACAGAGACCCAAAAGAACAAGAGCTGCAATTTCCTTGAGTGAAGCGGTGGATCTTGCCTCCTCGTATGACACTTCCCCTACTGTCTCCCCAAAATCCAAGATCCAGGTTATCACTGGATTCAGAATAGCCTGCTCTCCTCCGAGATCCTTAAGACCCCCAGCCTTCCTCACTAACATCCCCAGGGCCCCCCTAATGAAGAAACACAAAAACAGGGGGACAGCCACCAACTGCATGCTCATAAACTGCAGATCAGCCACCAAACATGCAACAGAGCTGGCAGAATCCATCCTCACCCATGACATAGACATCGCGTTCATCACCAAAACCTGGCTAAATGAGTTCTCTTCCCCAATCATGGATATGCTTGTGCTCCCAGGCTTTGTAATCATCAACAAAGACAGAAAAAACCAATGAGGAGGGGGTATAGCAATAATACATAAGAACAACATCTCTGTGACAGAAATGGACACCTTCAAGTACAACACTTTTGAATGCCTAACTGCCAACATCAAGACCAGTGACAACCAAACTCTACTCTGCCATCTCCTCTACCATCCGCCAGGCAACACCACCGCATTCGGTGAACACCTGTCCGTCCTGATTATCCACTGCTCCCTCCGAGACTCAAACAACTTAATTCTAGGCAACCTCACCCTACATTGGAATGAAGAAAACAACTTGCTAATCCAAACCTTGAATAATCTTCTACACAACAACAACCTTACCCAACACTGCTCAGAGGAAACCGATAACAGAGGATCAATCCTGGATGCCATTATTGCCCAACGCGACACAGTCACGATCGACCACATCCTGCCCGTGGACTGGTCCGACCACCACACCATCCTATTCCACATCAACCAAACGATCCTTTACCAACTCCCCACGCAAGACCCCCCCAAATGGGTGAGAAATCTAAATCAGATCCCCCTGGCCGACCTGGAGGAAAGGGTAAGCTCTCTCTTTCCCATCTCCTCAGATGATCTCTCCACAACAGAGCTCACCTCTCACTACAACACAACTATGACTTCCATTTTGGAACAATTAGCCCCCTTGAAACTAAAAAGAGTCAGGAACACTCCATCTAGATCCTGGTTCAACACAGACATAAACTCCAATAGAAGACAACTAAGAGCAACAGAAAGACTCTGGCGGAACAACCAGTCCACAATCCTCCGCGATAAACTCAAATCAATACGCAAGAAGTACAAAAAACACATCAAGAACGAAATAACTTCCTTTTTCTGCAATGCTCTAGACAACACAAAAAACAGGCCCAAAGAACTCTTCAACCTCATTAGGCAACAAACTTCCAAGCCCACTGCATCCTCAGTTCTGGCCTCCAAAGACCTGTGCGACAACTGCGACAACTTCTTCGACGACAAAATCTCCAAGATTGAGCTTTCCCTGGACGACAACCGTAGTCCCCCCTACAGGAGCCCGTCACCAGGGACTGAAGATATCGCTCCCAAGCACCACCCAAAGCCCTGGAAAGCCTTCAACCCCATCCTGGAAGCAGAGATAGTCAAACTGATCTCCACCTCCAAACCATCATCTCATGTCCTGGATCCTATACCTGCTCAACTGGCCAAAAAGCTTAAACTCTCTCTAGCCCCGCTCTGGAGCAAGATCATCAACAGCTCCCTGAGAACAGGAGTCATACCAGACTGCCTCAAAGTCGGCCAAGTCACGCCATTACTAAAAAAAACAGGCTTGGACACCAACGACCTGAACAACTTCAGACCTGTCTCCAATCTCCCTCTCTTATCCAAAATCCTGGATAGTTGTGTTCTCCTACAGTTGACTCAACACATGGACAGCATCAACCTTCTAGACCCCCACCAATCGGGTTTCAGAAAAGGCTGCAGCACAGAGACAGCGATCCTTGACGTCATAGACGATATCCACAAGTCACTCGATACGGACCAATGCTGTTTACTCATACTCCTGGACTTATCAGCAGCCTTCGACACGGTTGACCATAATCTACTCATTAAGGTACTTCAAGAAAGGGTAGGTGTAGAAGAGGTGGTCCTACAATGGTTCTCCTCCTTCCTCCACAACCACACCCAAAGAAAAAAAAGAAAAAAACTTCTCGTCCGACATACACCTCGTCAACAGGGGTGACCCCAAGGATCAGTGCTCTCCCCTCAACTTTTCAACATATACATGGAACCCCTCACCACCATACTCAAAACAGCCAACATCCCTTTCCATCTATATGCAGACAACACCCAGATCTATCTTGAAACCTCCTCCATTGACGACATTCAGAGACTCAATGTCACTCTAAGAGAAGTCCAACACTGGCTATCAAGAAATCACGTGAAACTCAACCAGGACAAAACGGAAATCCTCCTCATTTCTAACAAAGAGGAGAACCCCCAAATCATTGAATGGCTAAAAGCTATTGATGCTCTCAACGGCAATCTCACCCTTGTAAAATCGCTAGGAATCACCCTGGACCCAAAACTAGACATGGCCAAGCACATCAAAAACACTACAAAGAGCGCCTTCCTCAACTTGAAGCTACTCAACAAAATAAAACCCTTCATCCCGCCCAAGGACCTCAAACAAGCTACTCAAGTCCCTGGTGTTATCTAGACTCGACTACGGGAATGCAGCACTCACGGGTAGGGCAAAATCACACTTAGCTCCCCTCAGAACAACTCTCAGTGCAGCAGCCAGAATGGTCACCGGAGTAAAGAAATATGAGCACATCTCGCCCGCACTCAGAGAGCTAAAATGGCTCCCAGTCGAAATACGTGCCAGCTTCAGAACGGCCTGCCTCACGCACAAAACCCTGCACACAGGGAAACCCGCCTACCTGGCCTCCAAACTCAAGAAGGCAGGTCAGACACGGAGCCTCAGGAGTTCCAACACTCTACTCCTCATCCCTCCGAAAACACGCAAACAAAAAACCGCAGCCCGGTCCTTCGCTGGAAATGTGCCCAAAATCTGGAACGCCATCCCGGTCCATATCAGGACTACCCCATCCTTCCTAAAATTCAAAAGGCAGCTCAAAGACCTCTTCCTCAATCGTTCCCTCCCGAACCGATAGCTGCCGCCGAAACGCACAAGCCTGCACACTCCAGCACACTGATACTCCTCCACCTCCCCGACCCTTGCCTCTATCCTCCCCCTCCCTGAAGGTGGCTCGGCTCAAGGCAACGTGCACACTACCAGGATACTATACGACTTCCTTGCTTTAATGTTCTACAGTGCGCTGTGACTCCCGAATCGCCATGAGGCAATTTTGTATACTACTGCTATATTGTGTGATCTACTCGTTACGACTGTTGTAAAGCGCTCCGATACCTTCGGGTCTGGCCAGAGCTATATAAAACTCCTTAATAAAATAATAAATAAATGTGTTCTGCACTGCCGTTTCATATGCCTGAGGGACATCCTGTGAGAAGTTGGCCTGGCATATGCTGTCCACTAATTATAGTGGGCACCTTGCACCAGTCCAAACAACCCCTTATTGGAGATAGGTTAAAGACAACCTTATTGAAAGCTATCCTAGTGGTAGCTATGGAGAGCAGCCTTCAGGCTAAGTCTTGAAGGAATGTAAAGCAGCTTGTTTTACCAGTCTATAATCTCTTGAGTGACCAAATGAAAGAGCACCACACCAGGTATATATTCAAAATATATGTATTTATTGCTAAACACACCCCTCTAGTCTCTTTATGAGGCTAGAGTTCGAAGTACACAAGTTATAAGTTATTTAAACACAGTAATAGCACAAATACATGTTTGGGCCCTAGGGGCGTACCAAACCATATACCAATAAAGTGGTATAAGAACCACGACTGAACTAGACACTAGGCCTAGAGCCTCTAGAAGTGCTTGGACCACAAGGAACCACCCAAGGTAGTGACACAGGGGACCCACGGGGGACGCGTGCAGTGTAAATACACAACCGCGATACGCCGTTAACTTCTATGGAGAAAGTCCCGATCAGGAAATTAAAGAAAAGGGACACTTAAAGGAGGACTTGGAGCAAACCCTTTGAGAACTAGGTCGTTCTAGAGTCTCTACCCATGGGAGCACCGGAGTACTCGTGTTACCTCACCCAGGAAGCCGGGTGCATAGGTGCCTTTCGGGGTCGGGTTTCGTCGTCGATTTGAATGGCGATCTGCTGCAAAGTGCTGCTGGCGACCAAGTGGTAAGTGTCCGGGTGGATCCAAGAGTGGATCGGAGATCTGAAGAACCTGAAAGCAGAGGGGACAGAGTCTGGGTCACTAGCCAGTGACCAGGAAGGCGATGAGCGGATGCCCACCGATGTCGAGTGCTTCAGGTAGGTTGACGGTCATCTTGACTCTTCAGCCACGAGGTCCAGGAGGCGTTGTCAGCGACCAGGAGCAGGATTCGGGCTGGTACACGATGTCTGTCGAGTGCTGAGGTGTCGGCGACCGGATTGGACCCAACAAGCCTTGGCAACGGCAAGTCTTGATGAAAGTGAAGAATGACGATGATGCAGACCAGCAAGGACTGAGGAACTCACCCAGCAAGGGTAAGTGAGGGCAAGCCTGGAGCAACAAGGGAGCCCAAGAAGAAAAGGATTGGCCTTCGTGAAGGGCTACTAGCCAACGGGCTAGCGACCGCGAAGGAGCCTCGAGACGTCGCACGTGGAGCTGGCTCACAGGACACTCGTGGAGTGGAGGCCAGTGATCTTCGGTGCAGTTGGTGCTGGAGGCTAGGGCTACTCGAAGCCCAAAGCACGACTTCGTGGGAGACCCAGAAGAGGATGCACTAGCAAATGCGTGCGGTGTCCAGGGGTCACAGTTCCACAATACCCACGACAGCTACGGGCCTCAGCTTTGCTGGGGACTCAGGGCAGCCTCGGGGAAGTCTGGAAATCCATCTCTGGTGATGCAAAGACTTCAGCATCTAACGGGAGCTTAGGCGATGCAGGCCAGACAATTGCTTCTTTGGTGCCTGCCAAGCAGGGGAGTCACTCCTTGACCCCAAGGGAGATTCTTCTGTCCTCTAGTCTTGAGTAGAGCGTCGAAGGTCCAGGATTCTGTTTCAGAGTTTCGTCCAGGGATAATCTAAAGTCCTAAGGACTGGGTTCCTATACTTATACCAAGTTTAGGGGTTGGACTACTCTGTGGCCCCACCTATGGGTGGGTCAGGGCAGAGGGGTGGCTACACCCCTTTCCCTTTGTCCAGTTCGCGCCAAAGCAGGGGCTGCAAGCCCCTGATCCGGTTTGAACTGGGGTATGCACAGGGACACCAAGTGTGCCCCCAGTGCAGGACTTCAAAGCACCCGAAAGTGCTCCCGCCCAGCCCCAATACACATTATCCTGTCTGGGGAGGTGGTCACACCTCCCTGGGACAGGAAACCTGTGTCCAGGCCTCCCCTGCCGGAGTTTCGTCCAGCAGCAGGAGGCCAGACTCGTGTCTGTGGCAGCAGCATCCATTTTGTGATGCCAGGGCTTTAGAAAGAAGTTACCGGCCAGGCCAGGGTTAACATGTCTCTCCCTCTAGAAGGGTGGAATGCTACCCCCGCCGCCAGAATTGGCGGGGGGGGGGTAGTATTCCAAGATGTTTGTTACCAAACACGACATGTTTAGGTGCAGCCATTCCAAAGTTAGCATTTAACGCGAGGTTATAATGCGCTTAAGAGTATATGGTCAGGCTGCACTACAAACAGCATCAGAGAAGGGTCTCCGAACGCTGCAGAGGGGCCCTGCTCATGCAGGGGCACCCTCTCACATAGGAACCACGCACTCTGCCTTCAGGATTGATAAGGCCTGCCATAGGAGTGACTTATAGGTTTATATGTGTGTATGTATTTAGTGATATAGGTAACCTATATCACAGTAAGGAGGTACATGCACCACCTTACCCAGGCTGCAGTAGCAGACCTGTGGTGTCAGTTTGGATGGCCTTCCAGGGGTGGCATAATACATGCTGCAGCCCCTGGTAGGCCTCTGAGGTACCTATGCCCTTGGTACATAGTATACCATATACTAGGGACTTATAAGGGCACTCCAGATTCCAATCAGTGATGTGCCTAAGGCACATGGAAACCATTTTAGAGAGGAAGCAGCTAGGCTGGGGTTCTGATTAGCAGGGCCCCAGCCAGACTAAGGTCGAAAAACAGTGAAGCATCAGCAAAAAGTGGGGGTACCCATGTGAAGCAGATCCTACTCTCCTACACAACCCCCCAAACGTAGGGACATTAAACTAACCTTGCCCAGTTAAGTCTTCATGTTCTAAGTGGAAGTACCTAGAGAGTCCATCTGCATTGGCATGGTTACTCCCAGGTCTATGTTCCACTGTGAAGTCCATCCCCTGTAGGGAAATGGACCACCTAAGCAGTTTGGGGTTTTCACCCTTCATTTGTTTTAGCCATAAGAGGGGCTTATGGTCTGTTTGAACAAGGAAGTGAGTACCAAACAAGTATGGCCTCAACTTCTTCAGAGCCCAGACCACAGCAAAGGCCTCCCTCTCAATGGCTGACCAACGTTTCTCTCTAGGGGTCAGCCTTCTGCTAATGAAAGCTACTGGCTGATCCTGACCTTCTTCATTCAATTGTGACAGTACAGCCCCTACCCCCAATTCAGATGCATCAGTTTGAACAATGAACTTCTTGGAGTAATCAGGACTCTGTAGAATGGGAGCAGTGCACATGGCCTGCTTCAGGTCATCAAATGCCTTTTGACAGCTAACTGTCCACTGAACCTTTTTGGGCATTTTCTTAGAAGTTAAGTCATTCAGGGGTGTCACTATTGATCCATACCCCTTGACAAATCTCCTATAGTACCCAGTCAGGCCTAAGAAGACTCTCACCTGAGTCTGGGTAGTTGGAGCAGTCCAGTCCATGATAGTCTGGTTCTTGCTCTGCAAAGGTTGAACCTGGCCTCCACCCACAAGGTGGCCCAGGTACACAACCTGACTCTGCCCTATCTGGCACTTAGTGGCCTTGATAGTCAGGCCTGCCTTTTGCAGGGCCTGTAAAACATTCCTGAGGTGGACCAGGTGATCCTCCCAGGTGGAGCTAAAGACAGCAATATCATCTAGATATGCTGCACTATAGGCTTCCAGACCTGTGAGAACTGTATTCACCAACCTCTGGAAAGTGGCAGGTGCATTCTTCAGACCAAAGGGCATCACCACAAATTGATAATGCCCACTAGGGGTTGAGAATGCTGTTTTGGGCTTTGCAGTATCAGCTAGTCTGATCTGCCAGTAGCCAGCTGTCAAGTCAAATGTGCTGAGATATTTGGCTGAGGCCAAAGTATCTATGAGCTCATCTGCCCTTGGTATTGGATGGGCATCAGTCCTAGTGACTGCATTGAGACCCCTGTAGTCCACACAAAACCTCATCTCTCTTTTTCCACCACTGGTGTGAGGTTTTGGCACAAGGACCACTGGACTAGCCCAAGGGCTATCTGAGGGTTCAATAACTCCCAACTCCAACATTTTCTGGACTTCAGTCCTGATACAGTCCCTGACATGGTCAGGTTGCCTATAAATCTTATTTTTAATAGGCAGACTGTCCCCAGTGTCCACTTCATGAGTGCACCAGGTGGTCTGACTGGGTGTCAGTGAAAACATGTGTCTAAACTGATTGAGCACCTGTCTACAATCAGTTTGTTGCTAGAGTAGTGAGGCTGCCTGCCAAGGCTGCACCATCTACTGACCCATCGTCAGGGTTCTGTGAGAGCAGGTCAGGGAGTGGGTCACTCTCTTCCTCCTGCCCTTCATCAGTAGCCATGAGCAAGCCCATGTCTGCCCTGTCCACATATGGTTTTAACCTGTTGACATGGAGAACCCTGTGGGGACTCCTGGGTGTTCCTAGGTCTACTAAGTAGGTAACCTCACCCTTCTGCTCAACAATAGTGTGGGGTCCACTCCATTTGTCTTGGAGAGCTGCTGGGGCCACTGGCTCCAACACCCACACCTTCTGTCCTGGCTGGTAAACAGTCAGAACAGCCTTTGGTCATGCCAGGCCTTTTGAAGTTCCTGGCTAGCCTCAAGGTTTTTAGTTGCCTTTTTCATATACTCAGCCATCCGGGAGCGGAGACCAAGTACATAGTCCACTATGTCTTGCTTTGGGGGCTTGAGAGGTAACTCCCATCCTTCCTTCACCAAGCACAGTGGACCCCTGACAGGGTGGCCAAACAGAAGTTCAAAAGGGCTGTAACCAACCCCCTTCTGAGGCACCTCCCTATATGCAAATAAAAGGCAGGGCAAGAGTATGTCCCATCTTCGCCTAAGCTTTTCTGGGAGCCCTTTAATCATGCCCTTCAAGGTTTTGTTGAATCTCTCAACTAAACCATTGCATTGTGGGTGATAGGGTGTGGTGAACTTGTAAGTCACTCCACACTCCTTCCACATTGCTTTTAAGTATCCAGACATAAAGTTTGCACCCCTGTCTGATACTACCTCCTTAGGAAAGCCCACTCTTGAGAAAATTCCCAGGAGGGCCCTTGCCACCACAGGTGCTGTAGTGGTCCTAAGGGGAATAGCCTCTGGGTACCTGGTGGCATGATCCACTACCACCAGGATAAACCTGTGCCCAGATGCTGTTTGGGGATCCATGGGACCAACAATGTCAATCCCTACCCTTTCAAAGGGCACCCCCACCACAGGTAGTGGTATCAGGGGGGCCTTTGTAGTGCCACCTGCCTTGCCACTGGCCTGGCAGGTTACACAGGAGCGACAAAACTCCTTGGTGTCTTCAGACATGTGGGGCCAGTGAAAGTGAGGGACAATTCTGTCCCAAGTCTTGTTCTGGCCCAGGTGACCTGCTAAGGGAATATCATGGGCTAGGGTCAATAGGAAGCCCCTGAACTTTAGAGGTATAACCAACCTCCTGGTAGCACCAGGCTTGGGGTCTCTACACTCTGAGTACAGGAGTCCATCATCCCAATACACTGTATGGGGACCACTAGCTTTCCCAGCAGCCTCAGCAGCAGCTTGCTGTCTGAGGGGTTCAAGAGAGGGCAGCTCTGCTGCTCCTGGCTCAGATCTGCCCTGGAAGGTCCCCCTGTCCCCAAGAACTCAACCTGGTCAGGTTCAAGCTCCTCTGGGACAGTTCCTTCCTCAGGACTGAGATCATCCCCCTCAAGGGACTGATCTTCCTTCTGAGCCAAGGGGAAGGCACTGCCTTTACCCTACTACTCCTCCTCTTGGAAGGCACTTGGTCCATTATTCCAGAATCCAAGGCCTGTTCAGTGCTAGACATTTTGGCTTGTGACCTGGTCACAGCAAACACATCTGCAGGGATCCCCAGCATTTCTGCATGGGTCCTGAGCTCCACTTCTGCCCAAGCAGAAGTTTCTAAGTCATTGCCAAGCAAGCATTCGACTGGTAGGTTTGCACTCACCACAACCTTCTTAAGGCCAGTTACCCCTCCCCAGGAGAAGTTAACAACTGCCAGAGTATGGTCTGTTCTGACGTTGCTAGCATTGGTCACTTGGTACATCTCACCAAGTATAACTTGCCCAGGATTCACAAGGTCTTGTGTCACCATTGTGACACTTGCCCCTGTGTCCCTAAATGCCAAAGCCTCTCGTCCATTGATTAAAGGCTGTTGTCTGTACTTGCCCAGATTACTGGGACTCACAGAGGAGGTCACATCCATGCCTCCATCACAGACTAACACAGCCTGAGTTAGTTCTCTGACTAGGTCAGAGCCCAACTCAGTACCCAGGGTGAACCCTACTAAACCCTTGGCTGGAGCACTCCCACCAACTGTAACTGTACTAGGGGGAACAGGTGCCTTAGGGGCATTGGTGGGTGCTGGACTTGAGTCTTTGGACTTGGTGCAATCACTGGTCCAGTGGGTCTTTTGCTTACAGACCTTGCACCATGGTTTTCTTTGGCCTTTCCCTTTTGTAGACTGTGAATCCCCACCTGAAGAAGATTTTTGGGGGCCTTGTGAAGACTTTTGATCTTTACCCTTCTCCCCACCCTTTTCAGAGTTCTTAGCATCTTGCTTCTTAGGGTCACCACCTTGGTTCTGTACCTTCTGCCTCACCCTGGTTCTGACCCATTTGTCTGCCTTCTTTCCCAATTCTTGGGGAGAGGTCAGATCAGAGTCCACCAGGTACTGATGCAACAGCTGATTTTGACAGTTATTAAGAATCTGCTCCCTCATTATCAGATTGTACAATCCTGAGAAGTCACACACCTTACTGCCCATCAACCAGCCTTCCAGAGCCTTAGCAGAACAATCCACATAGTCTACCCAGTCTTGAGTCTGTGCTTTTTGGGTATCTCTGAACTTCAACCTGTATTGTTCAGTTGTTAGGCCAAACCCATCAATAAGAGCACTCTTCAAGACCTTGTAATTATCAGCATCCTCCTCTCTTACAGTGAGGAGCTTGTCTCTACCTTTGTCTGCAAAGGAGAGCCACAAGATTGCTGCCCACTGCTCTTGAGGGACCTTCTGTACTTTACAGGCCCTCTCTAGAGCAGTTATCCATTTGTGGATGTCATCCCCACTCTGGTAGGGAGGGACAATCTTGCTCAGGTTCCTATGGTCATAGGACCTTTCCCTAACTCTAGGGACATGGCTGCCACCATGGGACTCTAGTCCCAACTTTCTTCTCTCTTTGTAGAGATCTAGGGACTCCCTGTCTATAGCCAGTTGCTGCTTTCTGAGTTCAAGCTGAGCTTCCTCATATTGAACCAGCCTCTTTCTTCTCTCATGAGAGGATTCCCTCCTATGAGATGAGACAGAGGTCCCTATGGAGGTGCCAGAGTGGTTAGACTCCTGAGAAGGAGACCTAGACCTTCTGGGCACACTCATAATCCTTCCTGGGGGGACAAAGTGGGGATCATTCTGATCTTCCTCTTCATCGTCCACAGGAGGGATTGGGTTATCCAGGTCAGGGTCATTGTCACCCTCCTGGTCAGTTCCAGAGGGGGGCTGGGGGTACTGCTACCCCTGGCCCCATCCTCATCTTCTGCCCCACCCTCTGCTCCTACCCCTTCAGTCCCTAAGGGCCTGCTGAGATCATAAGCCTCCAACATCTCTCTAAGATGTTGGGTGGTGAGACTCTGTCCTGTCTTCAATTTCCTCAAGTTACATAATGCTCTCAATTCCAAGAATGGGAGTGTATCATACTTGGAGGGAGAAGCCCATGGGCTTCTGGCAAGGACTCACTGGGTCCTGGCTTTGAAGACATCACTAGTGAGGTGTGGTGTATGCACTACCTACTCTAGTGTGGCCTACTAAACTCTCTTGAGTTGTAGAAAGGGTGTGCTATCCCTTAACACACAACTCTAAGTTCAGTAGAACTTACTGTATTCTAAGCTTAAATTATATGTACCTTAGGTACCTTTAGTGGTTTTCAGTTGATCAATTCAATTGAGATTATCTGGTAAAACAATAGCAAGCTGGAATCCCACACGCTGCACACCAATGTGAGAAGTTGGCCTGGCATATGCTGTCCACTAATTATAGTGGGCACCTTGCACCAGTCCAAACAACCCCTTATTGGAGATAGGTTAAAGACAACCTTATTGAAAGCTATCCTAGTGGTAGCTATGGAGAGCAGCCTTCAGGCTAAGTCTTGAAGGAATGTAAAGCAGCTTGTTTTACCAGTCTATAATCTCTTGAGTGACCAAATGAAAGAGCACCACACCAGGTATATATTCAAAATATATGTATTTATTGCTAAACACACCCCTCTAGTCTCTTTATGAGGCTAGAGTTCGAAATACACAAGTTATAAGTTATTTAAACACAGTAATAGCACAAATACACGTTTGGGCCCTAGGGGCGTACCAAACCATATACCAATAAAGTGGTATAAGAACCACGACTGAACTAGACACTAGGCCTAGAGCCTCTAGAAGTGCTTGGACCACAAGGAACCACCCAAGGTAGTGACACAGGGGACCCACGGGGGACGCGTGCAGTGTAAATACACAACCGCGATACGCCGTTAACTTCTATGGAGAAAGTCGCGATCAGGAAATTAAAGAAAAGGGACACTTAAAGGAGGACTTGGAGCAAACCCTTTGAGAACTAGGTCGTTCTAGAGTCTCTACCCACGGGAGCACCGGAGTACTCGTGTTACCTCACCCAGGGAAGCCGGGTGCATAGGTGCCTTTCGGGGTCGGGTTTCGTCGTCGATTTGAATGGCGATCTGCTGCAAAGTGCTGCTGGCGACCAAGTGGAAAGTGTCCGGGTGGATCCAAGAGTGGATCGGAGATCTGAAGAACCTGAAAGCAGAGGGGACAGAGTCTGGGTCACTAGCCAGTGACCAGGAAGGCGATGAGCGGATGCCCACCGATGTCGAGTGCTTCAGGTAGGTTGACAGTTGTCTTGACTCTTCAGCCACGAGGTCCAGGAGGCGTTGTCGGCGACCAGGAGCAGGATTCGGGCTGGTACACGATGTCTGTCGAGTGCTGAGGTGTCGGCGACCGGATTGGACCCAACAAGCCTTGGCAACGGCAAGTCTTGATGAAAGTGAAGAATGACGATGATGCAGACCAGCAAGGTCTGAGGAACTCACCCAGCAAGGGTAAGTGAGGGCAAGCCTGGAGCAACCAGGGAGCCCAAGAAGAAAAGGATTGGCCTTCGTGAAGGGCTACTAGCCAATGGGCTAGCGACCGCAAAGGAGCCTCGAGACGTCGCACGTGGAGCTGGCTCACAGGACACTCGTGGAGTGGAGGCCAGTGATCTTCGGTGCAGTTGGTGCTGGAGGCTAGGGCTACTCGGAGCCCAAAGCACGACTTCGTGGGAGACCCAGAAGAGGATGCACTAGCAAATGCGTGCGGTGTCCAGGGGTCACGGTTCCACGTTACCCACGACAGCTACGGGCCTCAGCTTTGCTGGGGACTCAGGGCAGCCTCGGGGAAGTCTGGAAATCCACCTCTGGTGATGCAAAGACTTCGGCGTCCGACGGGAGCTTAGGCGATGCAGACCGGACAATTGCTTCTTTGGTGCCTGCCAAGCAGGGAGTCACTCCTTGACCCCAAGGAGATTCTTCTGTCCTCTAGTCTTGAGTAGAGCGTCGAAGGTCCAGGATTCTGTTTCAGAGTTTCGTCCAGGGATAATCTAAAGTCCTAAGGACTGGGTTCCTATACTTATACCAAGTTTAGGGGTTGGACTACTCTGTGGCCCCACCTATGGGTGGGTCAGGGCAGAGGGGTGGCTACACCCCTTTCCCTTTGTCCAGTTCGCGCCAAAGCAGGGGCTGCAAGCCCCTGATCCGGTTTGAACTGGGGTATGCCTAGGGACACCAAGTGTGCCCCCAGTGCAGGACTTCAAAGCACCCGAAAGTGCTCCCGCCCAGCCCCAATACACATTATCCTGTCTGGGGAGGTGGTCACACCTCCCTGGGACAGAAACCTATTGTCCAGGCCTCCCCTGCCGGAGTTTCGTCCAGCAGCAGGAGGCCAGACTCGTGTCTGTGGCAGCAGCATCCATTTTGTGATGCCAGGGCTTTAGAAAGAAGTTACCGGCCAGGCCAGGGTTAACATGTCTCTCCCTCTAGAAGGGTGGAATGCTACCCCCGCCGCCAGAATTGGCGGGGGGTAGTATTCCAAGATGTTTGACACCAAACACGACATGTTTAGGTGCAGCCATTCCAAAGTTAGCATTTAACGCGAGGTTATAATGCGCTTAAGAGTATATGGTCAGGCTGCACTACAAACAGCATCAGAGAAGGGTCTCCGAACGCTGCAGAGGGGCCCTGCTCATGCAGGGGCACCCTCTCACATAGGAACCACGCACTCTGCCTTCAGGATTGATAAGGCCTGCCATAGGAGTGACTTATAGGTTTATATGTGTGTATGTATTTAGTGATATAGGTAACCTATATCACAGTAAGGAGTGCATGCACCACCTTACCCAGGCTGCAGTAGCAGACCTGTGGTGTCAGTTTGGATGGCCTTCCAGGGGTGGCATAATACATGCTGCAGCCCCTGGTAGGCCTCTGAGGTACCTATGCCCTTGGTACATAGTATACCATATACTAGGGACTTATAAGGGCACTCCAGATTCCAATCAGTGATGTGCCTAAGGCACATGGAAACCATTTTAGAGAGGAAGCAGCTAGGCTGGGGTTCTGATTAGCAGGGCCCCAGCCAGACTAATGTCGAAAAACAGTGAAGCATCAGCAAAAAGTGGGGGTACCCATGTGAAGCAGATCCTACTCTCCTACATCCTTCTTCCAGGCGACTGGATGGTGTATCTTGATTTAAAAGACACCAATCTGACAGTGCCAATATTTCAACAGCACAAGACGTAAATGCAGCTCCTGTGGCAAGAACTGGTGTTCAGTTTGATGTCCTTTGATGTTTCACCGGGATTGAAGAACAACAAAAAGTATTGGTCAGTAATATATTTGAGGGAGTTCAACCAATTCACTCTGTACCACCATTTCAGAATCGAGATTATCATATGCCTGAGGGAGTTTCTTCTTCTGGTCGGACTGGGTGGTGCTTCCATATTTAAAAGACACCTACCTGACAGTGCAAATATGTCAAAAGAATGTAGTTTTGGTGGCAAGGACAGGTATTCATTTTCAAGTCCCTTTCATTCGATCTATCCTCTGCTCTGTAGTGTTTCACCAAGTTGATGAGGTTTCTGGCTGCGGCCCTCGAGCACAAGGACTAAGGATGATGGTGTACCTGGACGATATCATATTCTTGGTATATGACTGAGGGAGGTTGGTGAAGCAAGTTAAGGGGCCATAGAGTTCCTTCAATCATTGGGTTTCATTCTCAATGTAGACAAATCGGAGTTGATGCCCAAAAAACAATGGAATGCTTGAGGTTTCAGGTGGATTCTGAAAAGGAGGTTCCTCTGTTGCCAGAAACAAAGTATAAGGTTATAAAGAAGAAGTTGATGGGGATGTTATCACAACATCATATATCTCTCCACCAGTTGGTAAGGCTGGGGTGGCTGCTTTTGTTCTCAATTTATTACAGGGCTCTCTGGTGCCTGAAGATAAGAGACATTCAGAGAGGTCTAGAATGCTCACAGTCTCTGTAGATCACTAGTCAAAAGATGACATTTGGTGGCCAAGTCATGTGGTCGCATAGAATGGGCGCGTCATTTTCCTTGCGTCCCCATAACTTTTCTTAAAAACAGTTATACATTTGGGGACCTTCGAAAAAAGATGTGGCAGTTACTTGACTGAGGAAGATGGGCCAGGAAGTACTCCTAAATGCACATAAATTGTTTAGAGCTTCTTGCAGACTCCTTTGCAATCCAGAGCTTTGAAACAAACAGGGTAACATGTGCGATCCTCCTTCGCATGGCCAACATTACAGACTGAAAGGAACAAGGTCAAAGATATTAGCGGGTCTAACCAGGTCTTTTTGAGAATCTTGTCTACAGAGGAAAATACCTCTAGTGGCAGAATACCTTCCAAGACCAAACAATGCAGTAGTGGATTGATATTCAAGGCCCACATACAACAGAAACAAATGGTGTCTGGATTTCCAAGTATTTCATGGTCTGAGCAAGACAGGGGTAATTGCAGCGCAGATTTCTTTGTGTCCTGATTGACAGCTCAATTGGGAAGATTTTACAGCTGGAGAATGTATCCCAAACATCTAGCAATGGATGATTTTCTTTAAGATTGGTCCAGTAGGAATCTATGATTTTCCACAATTTATCATGAGTCCAAGATGTGTTTCCCAGATCTGCAGACAGTTAGCATGGGTCACATTGGTGACTCCATTGTGGAGGGTGCAGCCTTGGTTTCTTTCACTCCTAGAGTTGTCAGTTGATTGCCCAATTTTTATTCCAACCTTTCCTTAGCTGTTGAGGGACCCTCCGGGGCAGTTTCATGACCTTCTTTTGGAGGGCAGGCTCATTCAGGTGGCTTGGAACCTTTTGGATTGCTCGCAGGCATGCCAGACCTTTTGGAATCAGCTTCTACTTATATCAACGCATCCTGGGTGAAACGTACAAGGACCTATAAGTCAGCATTGGATGCCCGGAGTAGATGGTGTTGTGGGAAGAGATCATGATTTCACAAGTGTTTTAAATTTTATGGCATCTTTAATAGCATTCCAGAGCGCTTGTAGAGCTATTAGTGCATGTTGATCAGCTATATCAGCAGGACATCAGAAAGTTGAAGGTAAACTGGTTGGAGAGCACCCGCTGGTTTGTAAATTATTCAATGGTATCAGCTATGTGCATCAACTTAGGCCTACATACTCTACTTCATCTACAGATTTTTCTATAATGAGCATGGGGGGACAATATATTCCGCTCTGACCGGTGGAGTTTTGGCTGCTCGGCGTTGAGCTTGAAATGTGGAGATCCGGCCAAATTTTACCAACCGCCGCATAGCGGAGGTTTTTCTCACAAGTGGCTTGGCAGCGGTAAGTTGGCAAGCGCGTCTGACATTTGGCTTCTCTTCGATTTTCAGTTGCTAGGAGGGCACCCGGCATGAATTCTCCAATGTGTGCGATCGCGGGTCGTTGCGACCGTTTGCGGTTAGAAAGCTACCGCTCCAGTAGAAAATCTACTTGAGTGGCAGCAGAATAGTACCAAAAAGTTGTGCCCTCTGGCACACTGCGTGGTACCATTCGCACTGATTTTTCAGAGTGGAACGACCTCTCCGCGCTAAATCACAAGATGTGCCTATTTCTGCCTGTTCACGGAATTCTACCGAATCTCACCAAGTTTTTTGTAATTCCGTGGAATTCCACAGAGTTAATCTCCACGAGTTCCACCAAGACATAATTCATGAGAGGACAATGACAATGCTGGGTCTATTAGTCCTATTACAGAGTTTTAAGAGCCAACCAAAAAATAATATCTGGGATTATGATTATGATCATGATTATGATAATGGTAGCTGGTGTCGGGGTAGATAGATGAAGCTGGAAGAATCCACGCTATCCTCTGTATATTATGTTTCGCATGTAGGAGCCACGCCAGTGGCGGCTCTTCCACTTCGACGGAGGAGCGTCGCCCCACTGCCAGGAGCAGCAAAGAAAGGAAAAAATAAAATGATAATAACAGAATGTTATTATCATTTTATTTTTTCCTCCTGCGGCGGCAGTGCATTAGGGGCGGGCGGAGCTGCAGGGGAGAAGTGGGTAGAACAATCCTGTGCGCAATGACTGTTTGGTCAGCCCTCTCAGGCTGCCCAAAACAGTCATGCGCACTCCCCTGTTCTCCATGCAGGCTGCGTTGCAACCTGTATGCAGAACATGCCCACCCCTCCAGCCCCTGGCTGAGTGCCATGTCACAGCGCTCAGACCAATCACAACGCTCTATTGGATCGTTGTGATTGGCTTAGGGGTGGGAGCCTGGCTGCCTGCTTCCTGCTCCGACCTGGAGTCGGACACAGGTGAGCAGGAGAGAAGACGCGGGACCCGGCGGCGGCGACAAGGTTTTCTATTTTTTTTTATGGCAGCCCACGTCTCCCTCGTGCCCGACCCCCACCCGTGAGCCATGCCGGCTGCCCCTGATCCACACAACTGTATAAGTAAGAATGTTGCATGGGGTGTAAAATCCACCATGGAATGAGGAGAAAAGGCTTCCTCAGTGCCAACACAAGCATGAAGTGCAGGATCAAAAAGTCAAACAATAGGACTAATAGAACCACCAGTATATTTGTTAATTCTGTTGTGAAAGATGTTTGGGAGAAGCCATAATTGATCTTGAGTTTGTTTTGTGTTAATAATTGTGTATATTCATGACGCTGTCAATTGTTTGTTGTAATGTTTTGTTAATTTAAAAAAATGCAAAGAAAAATAAAGTAGCACCAACAATTGGGTTTAAAAATATATGGTTTTATGATTTTTGTTGAATTGACATCCCCACAAATAATTAAGTTGGCACCTCAAACACATTTGTTTTGTTTGGGATAGCAAACAATGCTAAGTAGTTTCTCCTGAGCTCAACCACTTTTTTGCGGGTATTTAGCTAGCCAAGAGCTGCGGTGAGTATTGGGCATCCCCCCATTTTTTTTAATACTTTTAGAAAGTTGGCATTTTCCCCCATTTGGTGCCTGCAACCTGTTCCTACGTCACATGACTGGGTGTAGTTGGCAGTTGGGCTTTGTGTATTCCTCCCAGACAGCCACATAATAAAGGGATTAAGTGTGACTGGATGGGCCATCACTGGCAGGATGGGGGAGCGTCAGCACCTCTTGGAAATCAATAGGTTGTGTCCTGCCTTCACACTAAGGACTTGTCACCCCTGCATTGTTCATGCAGCTAGATTGAAGCCAGGGCAGGGGACGCAGGAAACTTCAAGTGCGTCAAAGGGAAATTCTCTAGAAACTTATCCTACTTCAAATAAGGCACCAGGCATAAAAATAGGGCCCTCAGACCACTTTTCAGTTCACTTTCTGGACCTGCAGCAGGACTCTCAGTGGACTGCCTGCTGCTGTGGTGTGCTGTGTACTTCAGAGGACTGCTTTGCTGCACCTGAAAGGACTACTTTGCTGCCTAAAGCCTGTCTTGAATCCCCAGAGACCTGCCCTGAGTCCTGATACACTTCTTCAACCAACGAATACTAGAGTGACTCTAAGGGCTAGTTGGCTGGCCTCCTGATCAGAACCTCAGGGACATAAAAAGCTTCAACCATCTTGAAGCCTCACCTGGACGCAGTCTGAGTGAGTCCCAACCCTCCAAGTGGTGCCTCCCCAGCCCTGGACCCTTGTGAGTAGTGCTAAGGGTGCCTAGATAGCCAAAATCCAAAACTTGGGACTTTGAATGTTTTTAGCTAAAGTCCACTGGGAGAACTGAGAGAAGACCAGGACTAACCTGCTCATCTATCTCCCCAAGGTGCGTCATCCATCAGCCTGAACTTGCAGTAGCTCCCACTGCGTTATCTGCAGCCGTAAATCTTGTTCAGCAGTTCTTCGCAGAAGCGGTTTACAGCCTCATGGAGAACTCACCGGTGAAAGCCTCCATCCTCGTCTCGTTGGAGATTTTCGACTTACAAAAAATAGACAAGGTCCGAACGAGGAAATCTTCACAGCAACTTCATCCAGCAGCTCCCCAACGATGACGCATACTCCTCGGACACCTCCTGCAGCCTTGCCCTGCTAAACTTCTACCTTCTCGGCACATTTTGCTTGAAATTTCTTCTAAGTCCGAAATTAAGCGCCTACTAGGCCCAATCCACGGTTTATTTCTGACTCGTGCTACATCGTGGTTGGCCATATTTTTTAACTTTGACCTGGTCTCATACAATTAGATGTCCTCAGTTGGCACTTTGATCATTTACGCGTTTGTTTTTACCTTTAAATTTAAAAGTTCCTAGCTATGGTTCTAATTGGATTTTTGTCGTTTTGGTATCAAATAATTTATTATAGTTTACTCTATTTTTCTAAGTTTATGTGGGATTGTTCTTGTGTTGTGTCCTTACTTTATTACTGTTTGTGTGCTGCATAAATACTTTATGCATTGCCTCTAAGTTAAGCCTGGCTGCTCGGTGCCAAGCTACCAAAGGGTTAAGCACAGGTTAATTTTGTGAATTTAGTGATTCTCCCTGACAGGGATTATGGCTGTTGCTTAAGCAGGGTTAACACCCCACGCAACTAACAACCCAATTTCTCACAGAGGTTATTGTTGGAAGCGTCTGCAAAATTGGCAATGTTGTAATGTTTGGTTTCTTTTCAACGGGTGTTAGATGTTAGAGTGCTAGATATTTCTGCTATGCATTTATCTCCTGTGGGGGTTTCAAAACTACCTGTACTTCTATTGAGTTTTCTGCATTTCCTCTACAACCTAAGTTGTGTGTGGTCAGATGTCTCAAGCAGTATGTACACGTAACAGACAGTTTGTGGTCGGATCCACAACTTTGGATAGCTTTGCACATTTTGTTTGCGCCTGTCTTACCCTACCCTTAGTCAGTGGGTTAAAAGTATAATGGTCATGACAGTGGTAGACCCTGATTGTTTTTGGGCTCATTCGGCAAGGGGTGCATTGGCTTTTAAGGCTTTGTGGACAGAGGCAAGGTTGGAGGATATTTTAAGAACTGCAGATTGATCAAGGGAATCTACATTTAAAACTTTCTATTACAAACCTATAGAACATGTGACTTTGGCAGTTGTGCAGAGGCTTTGATCCTTCTTAATGAAATCTCCTGACTTGTAAAAAACAATGCAGATTCTCCCAGATAATAGAAGATATTAAAGACAAACGAGGAAAATATTAGCCCACCTCTGATATTTATTAGCCCTCCATATTGCTGATAGTAATATATATGTTTGATTACATTTAGTGCCAATCTCGTATTGTCAAGCAAAGTGTTAAAGCATCTAAGCATAATCTGGCTGGACAAATGCAAGTTGAACATTCGTCATGGGAGGGGGATGACCAAAGGAAATACGTTCTTCTTCTGCTTCTTAGTCTTCTGTCACTGTTTATGATTTATTTTTCCCCTTTCTGAGAATGTGACTTGTCATCCACAGTCATTAAAAAGCTTATAATATTTTCAGCACAGACTTTTCTACAATAGTGGCCTTACTTCTAAATGATGAAGAGACTGCTTAATAAATACAAGTAGAAACTGAATTGTCCAAAACTCCAAAAGGTTTTTCATAAAACCCGCATTCTCCTCATATTAATACTGTAGTCAACCATTTTAATTAGTAAACAACAGAGAATTGAACCCCCAGAATATCTTCTTTGAACCTCTGACCTCGGTCAGGGACCTGCTCTCTCCCCCAGTAGCGCCTCCTCTCCGCCGCTGCCACTGACAAGGAACCGGTAGGGTTCGAGCCTGCCTCTGCTGCCACCTGCCTCGTTGTGCCTGCCTCGTTGTGCCCGTCTTTCCCTGCCTCGTTGTGCCCGTTTTTCGTGTTGTCCTTGTATTGTCCTTGCATTGTAGGTGTGTAAGTATTGTTTTTTAATTTTAGTCCAATACTGTGGTCACTGTTTTACTGTTGTCACTGGTTTCTGTGCGTTCTCGTTTCCCCCTGCTGCTCCCCCTCGGCCCCTCCCACCTCCCCCTCACGCTCCCGCCTCCCAGATGAGCTCTCACGCCCTCCTCCCCTATTTAATGGCAGCCGCGCCGCTGGCACGCTAAGGGAGTGCCAAAGGCAGGCCCATCTGCGCCCGTCCGCGACCCACCCACGACCAGTGCCAGGAACCCTGGTCCTCGAGCCACCCACCGCTACGACTTAGCTGCTCTCCTCGCACTCAACCCCGGAAGAAACAACAACTGCCAGCTGTCCGCGCCAAACACCACCCACGGACAGTTCTCCTGCGTCACTGCCACCAGACCTTCACCACCCTCCACGCCCCCACGGGCACCTCCCCCACATCGGACACCAACGCCACCAAAGCCCTGAAGTGCATCCTACTCAATGTGCGCTCCCTGCACAGACACGCTGTTGAGATCTGGTACCTCCTCAACATCCTCTCACCAGACGTCGCTTTCTTTACAGAAACCTGGACCAATGGCTCCTTCGTCCCCAACATCGCCACCGCCATCCCCGATGTATACCAACCGCCCAGGAGGAGGTCTCGCCATTGCACACAAGAGCTCCCTCCGACTCTCCACCTCCACCACGAATGACTCCCTCTCCTCAACCGAACACCTCTACTTCCAGATCCAGACCAGCCCTAGAACTACACTCCATGACACCCTCGCCTACAGACCCCCCGGACTTCGCGCCTCGTTCGCCATGACCATTTCTGACCTCATCGCACCACACACCATCGCCTCCATGGACTACATACTCATCGGAGACCTTAACTTCCACCTCGACAACCCCAAGGACCCCAACTCCACCACCCTCCTGGACAACCTCGCCAACATCGGCCTGAAACAGCTCGTCACCACTCCCACCCACAAGGCAGGACACACCCTCGACCCCATCTTCCCAGGAGGAAATAGCACCCACTTCAGCCACACCACGCAAACCCCCTGGATGAACCACCACTCAATCAATCAATCAATCACAGAATTTGTAGAGCGCACTACTTACCCGCGAGGGTCTCAAGGCGCTGGGGAGAGGGGAGGGGGGGGTGCTTCTACTGGTCGAACAGCCAGGTCTTGAGTAGCCTCCTGAAGGTCAGCAGGTCTTGGGTCTGTCGTAGGCTTAGTGGAAGGGTGTTCCAGGTCTTGGCGGCGAGGTGTGAGAAGGATCTGCCGCCGGTGGTTGTTCTTTGAATGCGAGGGACGGTGGCGAGGAGAGGTCGGCGGAGCGGAGCTGGCGGTTGGGGACATAGAAGAAGAGTCGTCTGTTGAGGTAGGCTGGGCCAGTTTTGTGGAGTGCCTTGTGTGCGTGGATGAGGAGTTTGAAGGTGATCCTCCTGTCGACGGGGAGCCAGTGCAGGTTCCTCAAGTGGGGGGTGATGTGGCTGTGGCGTGGTACATCGAGGATCAGGCGTGCGGAGGCGTTTTGTATGTGTTGCAGTCGCTTGATGAGCTTGGCCGGGGCTCCCGCGTAGAGGGCGTTCCCATAGTCAAGTCTGCTACTGACGAGGGCCTGGGTGACTGTTCTTCTTGTGTCTGTCGGGATCCACCTGTAGATCTTGCGAAGCGTGCGGAGGGTGTTGAAGCAGGAGGAGGAGACTGCGTTGACTTGCTTGGCCATGGAGAGCGTTGAGTCGAGGATGACTCCCAGGTTGCGTGCGTGGTCGGTGGGTGTCGGGGCTGCTCCCAGCGTCGTTGGCCACCAGGAGTCGTCCCAGGCTGAGGGGTTGGAGCCGAGGATGAGGACCTCCGTCTTGTCCGTGTTCAGCTTTAGTCGGCTGATCTTCATCCAATCGGCGACGGCCTTCATTCCTTCATGGAGATTGGCTTTGGCGGCGAGGGGTCCTTGGTGAGGGAGAGGATCAGTTGAGTGTCGTTGGCGTAGGAGATAATGTTGAGGTCGTGCTGTCTGGCGATGCGTGCGAGCGGGGCCATGTAGATGTTGAACAGTGTTGGGCTGAGGGAAGATCCCTGGGGTACGCCGCAGATGATCTCGGAGGCTTCGGATCGGAAAGGTGGGAGGCGGACTCTCTGGGTTCTGCCGTCGAGGAAGGAGGTGGTCCATTCCAGGGCCTTGTCTCGGATCCCTGCGTCGTGGAGGCGTGCGCGTAGAGTACGGTGGCAGACAGTGTCGAAGGCGGCGGAGAGGTCCAGCAGGATGAGGGCTGCGGTCTCACCATTGTCCAGCAAGATCCTGATGTCGTCGGTGGCGGCGATGAGGGCAGTCTCAGTGCTGTGGTTGCTGCGGAACCCTGATTGGGATGGGTCCAGGATGCTGTTTTCTTCGAGGTATCGGGTTAGCTGTTTGTTGACAATCTTCTCAATGACCTTGGCTGGGAACGGAAGCAGGGAGATGGGCCGGAAGTTCTTGAGGTCTCTCGGGTCCGCCTTGGGTTTTTGAGTAGGGCGTTGATCTCTGCGTGTTTCCAGCTCTCTGGGAAGGTCGCGGTCTCGAAGGAGAGATTGATGACGTTGCACAGGTGGGGTGCGATGGAGCTGCTGGCTTTGTTGAAGATGTGGTGCGGGAAAGGGTCTGACGGGGAGCCGGAGTGTATTGTGCTCATGGTCTTGATGGTGTCCTCGATGTTCACGCTGGCCCAGGCTGGCAGGGAGTCGTGGTCGATGGTGTGTGTCGGGTCTGGTGCATCGATCTTAGTTGGGGCTGTCTGGGTGTTGAAGCTGTCGTGGATGTCGGCGATCTTGCGGTGAAAGAAGGTGGCGAGGGAATCGCACAGGGGTTGCGGCGGCGGGATGTCGTTGGTGTTGGAGCTGGGATTGGAGAGTTCCTTCACGATGTTGAAAAGCTCCTTGCTGTTATGTGCGTTGTTGTCGAGGCGGTCTTTGAAGGAGATTCTCTTGGCGGACCTGATGAGGTGGTGGTGGTTACGGATGGCGTCTTTGTGGGCTGTGTGGCTGTCCGGTGTCTTATCACTGTGCCATTTCTTCTCTAGTTTCCGGCAGGTACGCTTGGAAGCTAGGAGTTCCGAGGTGAACCAGCTGGCTCTTTTGGTGGTGTCGCTGTAGGTGAGCTTTTTCAGCGGGGCGAGGTGTTGGCACAGTCGTCCATCCATCGTCTGAGGTTGCAGGCAGCGTCGTCGGTGTTGGATGGGTCGGAGGGAGGGCTGAGAGCGAGGTTGCCCGAAGTTGGTCTTCGGTGACTTTGCTCCAGCAGCGGCGTGGGATCTGTTGGGTGCGGTGGTGTGTGGTGGGTTTCTGGAAGGTGAAATGGATGCAGCGGTGGTCGGTCCAGAGGAGTTCCGTGGTGTGGCTGAAGGAGACGTGGGAGCTTGAGGAGAAGATGGGGTCAAGCGTGTGGCCGGCGGAGTGGGTCGGTGTTGTGACGAGCTGGCTCAGACCGAGGTTGGCGAGGCTGTCGATCAGGGTGGTGGAGTTGCTGTCGTTGTTGTTCTCCAGGTGAAAGTTCAGGTCTCCGAGGAGGATGTAGTCGGTAGAGGTCAGGGCGTGCGTGCTGATGAAGTCGGCGATGGAGTCGCTGAACTGGGGTCGGGGCCCAGGGGGTCTGTAGACAAGGGTGCCTCTAAGGGTGGTGTTGGGGTCCGTGTGGATCTGGAAGTGCATGTGTTCGGCGGTGCTGAGAGTGTCGTCGGTGCTGGTCGAGACCCTGATGGTGTTCTTGTGGACGATGGCGATTCCTCCTCCTACTGCGTTGATGCGGTCTCTGCGGGTGATCTTATAGCCGTCTGGGATGGCTATGGCGATGTCGGGGCGGAGGAGTCGTTCATCCAGGTCTCAGTCAGGAAGGCGACGTCTGGTGATGATGTGTCGAGCAGGTCCCAGAGCTCGACGGGCGTGTTTGCGTACGGAGCGGGTGTTCAGTAGGATGCACCGGAGGTGGTTGAGGTCCTTCTTGGCGGGCGCCTCGGTGGCTCTGAGGCTGGTGTAGCTGCAGTTCCGGCAGGTGAAGGGACCATGGGTGCGTTTCGGGGCGGCCTTGAAGCAGTTGTGCGTCCGTCCGGGGTTGAGAGCGTGGAGTGTGGTGGCATCGTATCGGCGTCGGTCCTCGAGGCTGGAGCGGGGGGCGCGCGGCCCAGGGGTTCTGGCGCTGGGCGCAGTCCAGTCGCGGACGGGCGCAGACGGGCTTGCGTACACTTCAACATCAACAAACCCGCCGCCCCCAAACCTGCACCGCGCCCTCCATGAAGGAACTGGAGCAAAATCACTGACAAGCAGCTCAACTTCACCCTCAACTGCGATGCCACCATCACCTCGACCGACGCCAACCTCGCAGCCAGAGAACTCCACAGATGGATCTCCAACTGTGCAGACGAGCTCGCACCCCTACGCAACCCCGAAAGACATCGCCCCAGGAAGGCCACCTGGTTCCCCACTGACCTCCAAGAATCCAGATGCACCTGCAGACGTCTCAAGAGGAACTGGAGAAACAGCAAAACGCCAGAAGATCGCACCAACTACAAGAACGCCATGACGGAATACCACCAACACATCAGATCCACCAAAAAGACCTTCATCCAAAACAAAATCCTCGCCAACTCCAGCAACTCCAAGGAACACTTCAGTGTCATCCAGGAATTCACCCAGCCCCCCAGGGAAACCACGGATATCATCCCCTCCCAGGATCTCTGTGACAAGCTCGGATCCTACTTCCACCTGAAAATCAAGGGCCTCTACGACCACTTCAACGACCAGACACAAGACTCCGAAACCACCTCCCTCTCCAACAGCGCCAGCCAGCCTACCATCTCCTCCTGGACCCCAGTCACCACCGAAGACACCACCTCGACCATGAAAGGCATCCACTCAGGGGCCCCCACGGACCCCTGCCCGCCACACATCTACCACAAAGCCGCCACCACCATCGCTCCAGAACTACGAAGCATCATCAACACCACCTTCAAGACCGGCATCTTTCCCAATGACTGGAAAAGCGCAGAAGTCAGACCCCTGCTCAAGAAGCCCTCAGCAGACCCCACAGACCTAAAAAACTACCGACCCATCTCCCTCCTCCCCTTCGCGGCAAAAGTCACCGAGAAGATCGTCAACGCCCAGCTAACAAAATTCATCGAAGACAACCCCATCCTCGACCCCTCCCAATTCGGATTCCGCAGCAACCACAGCACCGAGACCGCTCTACTCGCCCCCACAGACGACATTCGCACCCTCCTCGACCAAGGACACACCGCGGCCCTGATCCTACTCGACCTCTCTGCCGCGCTTGACACCGTCTCCCATCGCACACTCACCGCCAGACCCCACAACGCCGGCATACAGGGAACCACCCTCAACTGGATCCACTCCTTCCTCACCGGCAGAACCCAAAGAATCAGATTGCCACCCTTCCTCTCCAAACCCACGAAAATCAACTGCAGAGTACCCCAGAGATCGTAGCTCAGCCCTACGCTCTTCAACATCTACATGGCCCCCCTCGCCGCCATTGTCAGACAGCACGGACTCAGCATTGTATCCTAAGCCGACGACACCCAGCTCATCCTGTCCCTCACCAAGGACCCCGTCACCACCAGACTCAACTTCCAGGAAGGAATGAAGAACGTCACATCCTGGATGAGCAGCAGTTACCTGAAGCTCAACTCGGAGAAGACAGAGGTCCTTGCCCTCGGCCTCTCCCCCTCTGCTTGGGACAACACCTGGTGGCCCACCACCCTCGGCAGCCCCCCACCCCCACAGACGACGCCCGAGACCTCTGCATCGTATTCGTTTCCTCCCTCTCCATGACCCGTCAGGTCAACGCTGTCGCCTCCAGCTGTTTCAACACCCTCCGCATCCTCTGAAAGACCTTCAAATGGATCCCACCTGAATCAAGGAAGACCGCCACCCACGCACTCGTAACCAGCAGACTGGACTACGGAAGCGCCCTCTACGCCGGGATCAACAAGTCTCTGCTCCGCAGAGTCCAGACCATACAGAACACCGCAGCCTGACTCGTCCTCGGCATCCCTCGACACAAACACATCACCCAGCACCTGCGTAACCTCCACTGGCTCCCCATTGAGAAGAGAGTCACCTTCAGGAAACTCACCCACGCATACAAATTCCTTCACAACACCGGACCCCAATACCTCAACGAGAGGATCTCCTTCTACGTACCCAAGAGAAACCTCCGATCCGCCGACCTGGCCCTTGCCGAAACCCTGCGCATCCGCAGAGCCAGAACAGGTGGAAGAGCCTTCTCCTACATCGCGGCCAAGACCTGGAACGAGCTCCCGATCGACATCAGACCCGCCCCCTCCCTGAACATCTTCAGGAAGACACTCAAGACCTGGCTCTTCGACTGAACGGAGCGGACTACCCCCCCACCCCCCAGCGCCTTGTGACCCTCACGGGTGAGTAGCATGCTTACAATTCCCCTGATTGATTGATTGATTGATTGAAGTTATATCAAATATATTAAAACAAGCACAAAGAAAACATGTTGTGCCTTTATGTTATTTACATAAATCCAGGCACCTGCTTCCAGGCAAATATCTGCCTTGTAACAAATAATACAATATTTCTGACCATGAAATCAATATAGGGAACAAAGGACAAGGGAACCCTACTCACACAGAGCCTGGGTACGTAATTTAGCAAAGAAACAATGGCTCCTGTGGATTAATAAAGATTATTCTTAATAGAGTATGCACAATGGCAATATACTGGGTTACAATGATGTCAGAAAGAGAGCTAGCCACATACACCATGGATGCGATCAGTTTGTAGAATTGTTTATGCAATAAGAAGGTAAAGTCAACAATACATACATAGGGCTTAGCAGTAGAACTACTTATCTACAAAAAATAATAATAATTAAACAGTAGTGATATGTGTCCCAGTGAAACCGGTAGGAACCTAAACTAATGGTGACATATTTTGTGACATATGTACAAGGTTTCCTTTCAAAACATTTAAGCGACCATTAAAAAATACATTGTATTGAACAGCACTCTATGCAATGATAGGTGCTGAATAATGGTTCGCTTTTGTAAACAGTCGACGGCGTTTCGACCCTGTGTGCAATGTAGGGTCTCTTCAGGAGCGCTGTGGGCAAAGGAGCAGGACCGAACACTGAAACTGTGCGTGGCTACACGGGCAATAGCTCCGTTTCAACGTATATATAGATGCGATGACTCATCGCACCGAACAGAGAGACAGACGCGCTTCTGTTCCGAAGTACCCTGGGAGCAGGCATATTATTATCCAAGCCTTATCAAGATCCTGACTGATGGGGGGGCAGGATTATAGGAGTTGTAGTATTCTTTTAAGTGCTGTACAAAATAAAATAAGAGGTGAGACTGCATAATATTTGCCTCCTTCGTCTTTAATAAAATTAGGAATCTCCTTCAATATTATCTGGGAGAATATGCAATTTTACACCATTACATAGTTTCCTATTGCTGCTGCGTTTAATCACATATGTATATTGTAAACTTCATCCAAGGCTAAAGTACCCATTTAAAAAAAAAAAAAGAAGACTTTGTATGCTTTAAATGCTCACAGCACAGGTAGGGATAAACTACTCTCATCACTAGCATGTGTACAAAATTCACATGGTCTGTGTACAACAGCAAACTATGCGTGCTTTTTTTTAACAGGTTGAGTAGGAGGTTCTGTATGACTGATAAAGGATTCAATTTGATAAATCGTCTCTGTTGGGCTTTCCAGTAATGGTGTTAAAGGGTACATGAACATTTGCATACCACATTCCCTGTTCTCTTCAGAAGCAGTGCTGAATATTCCTTGAAATCCTAGTGCTTGACAACCTCCCATCAACCAAGGAGTTTGAGTGACTCAGAGTACAATCACTCATGTAAATACAAGTGATAAAATTAAAGGGGCATTTAGACTGATGAGGTCATAGCTTAGGTGACTCTGTGTTATAAGTGATGCAATGTGTGGAAAAGGGAAGGTTTGCAAAATTTATAAACGGTGCTGTATTTGCCAGAACATTGCATCAAATGTTGAGTGCCTTTAGAAGAAGAAGGGACAGAATTGTCTGGTAATGTGGATGATGAGCCTGTAGCAAATGATACCAATTATTCCGAATTAAGTGAACGAAGATTGACTAGAGATGGTGTTGCACATATCTTTATTTAAACACAAAAGTCAATGTTTAATGTAAAATCAAGCATGTATTATGTCAGACTAGTTATTCCTTATAATGTGACATTATTAGAGTACACTGTAGTGTACCTCCTTGTATGGATTTGTTAAACAAATATTTGTGATTTTTAGTAGGAACATTTCAATCTTTAAATATTTAAACTTGTGAAGCACAGAATATTTAAAGGATGTCACATACACAACTAAAGTTCTAAGACATTGCCCAACATTTGATCTCATTGAAATTTTGCTAAAAATGATTATTAAAAATAGATTATTGTTTTCAGCAATAAGTAACCAAGGAAAACCAACCCAAAGAAAATCCAGTCGCAAAACATTGAAAAGTAACCAGCTCCTGAGTTGGGGTGATATCCTATTTGCAAAATTGAAGCAGTCCTCTTGTTACTCCTTCCTCTTTTGAATGTAAAAAAAAAGTTTGTTTCGGGGTAGGCAGTGGTCAAAGGGATTACTGCCAACTGCCAAACAAACTTTTCAAAAAAACCTTTATTAAAATAATGCAATCCTTTGTCTTTTAAGGAAACCAGGCTGCACTTAGAAAAATAAAATGTATTTTATTTAAATGTGGCATTAGGAGGACACCATCCTTGTGATGACCACTATTTGGTGTGAGCTGCAATTTGTGACCTACCTCTGAATATTATCGAGGTGGGTCGGATTCCAAATCTCCCCAATTCCTTATTTTGTGAACTGTCCTATTCTTACATAGGTTGGTTCGCAAAATAATTATGTGGTTATAAAAAGTCGGCATACACATTACGACCACTCTTTGGAAACACATTTTTAGTACATCTTGCCCATGATTTGTTATTTGCTCATGTGCTTAGAAGGAAATAAGAGTGCCTGATGAAAACATCAAGTTCATATCTTATGGCAACGTTGATATTTTCAGAAATGGACACAATGATGATTGTGGACAGATTTAGTGTAAAAAATAAAATTGTTTAGATTTGAAGGTAAAATATGTGTATTTTCAGAAAATTAAGAGAAAATGTTTGGAAATGTTTCTGCTTATTTATTCAAAATTAAAATCTCAGATTTGGTGGCAAGAAAAGTGGAATTCCACAAACTGGTAAGAATTTGTTTAATGAAAATGAATTTATACTGATTTTTAAGAGCAACACAGCTGATGTTCTAGACAACTGTAGATTTCCAATTTTTCTTTTTTTTAAATGATATTTGAGTGTGATAATTCATTTTACATTTGAAACTCTAATTGCTTATGACGTTTCAACATTTCTTTTGTGCCAGAGAGTATTCACATGCTGCCATAATTTATGGTTCATGCAGAGGAATTCACCACTTCTATGGACAGCTGTTTATGACATTATCATCACTAAATCCTGCTACAGCGTGAACCTGTAATACTGGTTTAAATTAAGGTATATGTTTTTTGTCTTGACTTTAAGGTCCTAATACCATGAGTACTAGATCTGAAGTCTAAACCTGGCTGATCTATCTAACCTAAGTGATACCTCTACTGTTTAAAGTGTGGCATTGTATGTATGTAAGTATGGGGTATTTGCATGGGGCAAACCTACTGGCACAGCAGCAGAGCATTGTACAGGGTCAAGGGCAGATATACAATAAGAGAGATAATCTAGTCTGGGGGGCTGAGTTCTGGGAGGAAAAATGGACTATAAACTGTGTCAAGATAGAATGATTTTTAAATAGGTGGTACTTCAACTCTTTTTCAATTTGAAGAATGGTAGAGGAATGTTGATGAATAGCTAGATATCATTCCATAGATGATTGAGGCCCATTGCCTGTTTTTTTCTTTTTTGCTATACGTTGTCTTCAATCTAATGGTGTCCTGCCTACAGGTGTGTCAAGAGCCACCAGAGATGGTGGGCTTTTCAGTCAAATAGACAGAAGTGATGGTCATAGTGTCTTTGTAGAAGATGTGGTTGGCTTTAAAGGTGGTGCCAGCAAAGGGTGCCAGAGGAGTTCTATTAGAGTGAGTGTGATGTGGTCATAATTCATTTTGCGCTTGATGAAACATACTGTGGCATGTAAGATGTCTTTAAGGAGGCCAGAGTAGTGTGTGAGAGGCTGCAGAACATATCGTCTCTATCCACATATGAGAGTATGAGGGATTGCACAACAGTTCTGAAGACACTTTCTAGGACGAACGGTTTCACTTTCTTTAGTAAAGGGAAATGGTACCAAGCCTTCTTGATTTTCATGGCAATGGCTTCCTTAAGAGTGAGGTCAGTGTCAAGCATGAATCAAACTGACTTGGTGTTGGTCAAAAGTTGGTCTTTGAATCCGTACAGGTTGTGGCTTCTAACCAGGTTTAGACTATTTCCTGCTTGAGTATTTGATTTTAGTGGGGTTATATTTCATTCAAGTGCGGGGGCATGAAGGAGGTGCTTGAGGTACTGCATGTCTAGAGTAGAGGAGACTTTCAAGTAGAGTTCTATACTATTGACATATAGATGGATTTTTTTTATGTTATCAGTGAGTAGAGTTTCTAGGGCTTCCCTATAGAGGTTTAACATGATGAGAAAGTAAATTGATCTTTGGGGGACTCCGTAGGTGAGAAGGAGCTTCTATGATCTGCAGAAGCCCTTGTGAACAAAATTATGTCAGCTGGAGTGGTAGGAGGAGAATCAATGGAATACATCATCAGTGAATCCCATTTGAGACTTGGTGTGGATCAAGTGTGAAAGTTGATGCTGTCTAAGGCAGCAGAGAGGTCCAGCAATGGCAGGAGTTATGGGACATCTTTATCTGATGTCATGATGACTACCTTGTGTGGATGTGCTTCTTGTGAAAAAGCAAAATGTAGTCGCTCAAAGTGAAGTTAGCCAGCTGCTGAAGTAGGCTGACCCTTTGCCCCATGCTATATGTAGTAGTGGGAGGAAGCAAAATGTGAATGACACAACAACAGACCAATGGATGAGGAGAAGTGGCTGAAAGACCCTCTAAGTAAGTATAATACATGGGATTCTGCAATCCATGTACAAATGCACACCTCTAATTTCTTTGTAATCTGTGAGTAGTGACACTCGATCGCCGTTTATAAGAAAAAGATGTCAGCACTCGACTGTAATAAGTTATTGCAGTCAAGTTCTGACATCACAATACCTGCTGCCAGAGCCCACAGCTGGGGTGAAAGGCAGGTTAGGTCACGGAGCAGCTGTTTAAATCAACGAAAAGGAAATGTTGCTTTTCTTTCTTCTGCTCTATTTCTCTAGCTTACAGTGACTAGCAGAAAGAACATGATTTTTTTTTTAATTACTTAGATAATTATAGAAATGTTAGAATCTTTCTGCAAATTTCTACACATTCTGAGTTACTGCAGTTTTTTTTAACTGACTTGTATTGAACTGTTTCTAATATCTTTTTGCAACAAATATCTAACAGGTTTTTGATGTGTTTAATTTTGCACTAGAAGTTCTATTTTTATTCTTTATGTTCATAAACATGCTGTCTCTTTCTAAAAGAGCTACTCACCAAGGTTTTAAGTGGTTTGCGTGAAAGGTGATGAAGTGACCATGTATTATATGGGATAAAGTACCCTCTGCCGTACATGATAAGGATACTGCAAGTCACATAGGAGTTCCATAACCTTTAGCCCTGTTCCTTTATATGGTTATGGAACTCCTCAGTGACTTGCAATATTCCTCTCCAATATCCTTATAATGTACAGCAGGGGTACTTTACCCCTTATATATTATGCACATAATTTTAGGAAAAGCTAAAGGTACAAATGATGGACGGAATGCTGAACAATGCAAACATTCACCCCATTCACAAAGATCTGGGTTTAATCCGTTGTTCTTTTGCTCACCACAGCACCCCAGTTTGGACCCAGCCATATGCAAATCAGTCTTGACCCTGCACCCAATGGGAACAGTCCAACCCGAACTGCCAAGCCAGGTCCTCCCTGGACTGGAAACAAGCATCCTGGGACTGGTTTCGGGGCATCACCCCTCATGTTATGTTATGTTATGTTATTTGAGCTTATATAGCGCACGGTTACCCTAGGGTGTCCTGGAGCTGAGCAAACCTGCTGGTCGTCAGTGATGGGGGTTTTACTGTGAGAAAAGCCAAGTTTTCAGCCCCCTTCTGAAGGAAATGAGATCTGCTGAGTTCCTCAAATGGAATGGGAGCTCATTCCATGCCTTAGAGGCACAAGTGATGAAACTTCTGCCCCCCCCCAACTGGCCTTTTTAATCAGAGGAACTAGGACTTGTTTCGCTCCTCTAGACCGAAGGTTCCTTGCGGGGACATACCATTTGAATTTTTGCCTCAGATGGTTGGGGCCAATTCCATTGAGGGCTTTAAAAGCCATGCAAAAGGCCTTAAAGCGTACCCATAACTTAACGGGGAGCCAGTGTAGTTGTTTTAACTCCTTCTTTACAGAGACGAATTTGGGAGTACCTGTTAGCATTCTGGCTGCAGCATTCTGTGCAATTTGAAGCCTGTTAACATGCTGTTTTTGGGCATTTAAATATAGACTATTACAGTAGTCAATCCGTGCCATAATAAGGGCCGTGATCACTGTCCTGAGACTGCTCTCCGGAAGAAAGAACTTTATTTTCCTTATGATTCTCAGGATTAAGAAACATGTCGAGACCACTGAGCTTATGTGATCGCCAAAAGAGAGCTTATTGTCCATAATCACCCCCAAGTTTTTTGCTTTCCTGGTGGGAGAAGGGCAGCCAGGCTATCTTGAATCCAGTGGCACCAGACCTAATGAAGAAAATACGGTAGGCAGAAATGATAAAAGATGTTTTTATACGTTAAAACATAATGGAAAGGCAATGTTTAGTGCTTATTTTAACTTCATTTAAACCTATAACGTTTTTGCTAATTTCGAAGTATATTGTGATTTAAAATGCACAATATGGCCCTCATTATTTTCAAAAAGATCTGGGCAGGTGGATTAGGAAGGACCTATTCGAAAGCTCAGAAGTGAGTTTGGCTAGCATGGAAGACCACATATCATCAGAATACAGCCTGTAAAATCTATGGGGTAGATCTACAAGAAAATGCCGCAGCGCGGCACCGCAAGCCCTTTACCTGCGCCACGCTGCCGCACTTTCAGAGCACAGGAATGCGACATATTTACAATGATATGTCGCATTCCTGTGCTCTCCCCAGCGCTGGCGCACAAACAGCTGCCATGCGCCGGCGCAGGCACCCTTGCACCATGGTGCAAGGATGCCTGCGTCATGGGGAGATTGTTTTTGTGCAGGAGGGGGCACCTTCCTGCACGAAAACAAATGTGTGCTGTAAAAATGCAACACGCATTGAAAGAGGAAATAACGAGGAGAAATGAAAACATTTCTCCTCGTTGTGCCTCGCTACGCCACCCTTAGGATGGCGTAGCATACTGACGCATTTCCAGGTTTACGATTCGTAAATCTGGAAATGTGTCTGGTTCCATGGGTGTTGCGTGGGAACACCTGCAGCAACACCCATGGAACGCCCCTTTCACGCAAATTGCTGCGTGTAAAGGGGCCGTATTTACAAGGACAGGAAAAGCCACGCAGGGTGGCTTTTCCTGTCTTTGTAAATATGGGGCAAAGAAATGCGCTGCCAGTGCGTCACAAAAAGTGACGTACTGGCAGCGCCAGGGGCTTGTAAATCTGCCCCTATGTTTTTCTGCCATGGGAAATCCACCACTGGTGGCATCAGGGACTGGCCAGCTAACTCTTGCTCGCTCAGTGCAATTTGCACCACGCATAACACCACAGCACTTTGATAGATGCATGATGACTAGATTCAATTAAGCAAATTATGGTCCCTCTCGTCCTGTAAAATCCTGACTTTTTGTAGTTTCGAAATTCATAGCGACACATTTCTAAATGTACAGCATGGCTCCTTCCCTGTAGACCGTGTGAGAAGAAACCCCTGGCCCTAGCTGGCACCTTCAGTCCCCAGTGGCAGGAAAACTGAAAAACAGTGGTGTGAAGATGTCAGGCCAGCGCACACAAAAAAAACTGAGCAATTATCACACAGCAATATCTCTGACCTCTTTCTTACACCCCCTCAAACACGTATCTTGCACCTGGCACTAGTGAAATGGCGGATGAAGGGAGACAGGGCGCGGGCCACAATGGGCCGCTCCGCTGTTCTCAGTCGCAAGTGGCCATTTCTATTGCTACAGATGTACATGTAAGAATGGCCGGGCGCGCCGACGCTCTTCCCCAGTAATCCTGGAGTCCTCATCAATTCAGTCGCCAGCCCGCACTCTTCAATTTGCGGCGTGTCCTTTTTTTTTCGGTCTCTCAAGTAGCCTTTGATGCGCATTGCTTGAGACCTTCTGAGCAGATTGCGCAAATAGTTCCCTGAAAAAGGCCACATGGGCGCCTTGCATTCATCCATACAAATGGCCTTCATTAGGGCCCCTCTCTTGTATAAACAGATATGAACGTCGCAGGGGCTGCTGGCTGAATTCTAAGGCGAGCAGACCATGCCAGGGCTGGTTTCCATCAGCCCATTAACCGGGAGAACTGAAAGGTAGCTTAGAGTCAGGTGCATTTAATAAAGAGTGGGTTTGAATTGGCACCCACGCTGTCGCCATATGCTCCCCAGCTGGCTAGTGTCCTCGGTTTATAAGCGACATTTTGCCTCATGTTTAAATGCTGGTACTCCAATAAAAGCAAGCATTATTTACAACATCCACCGAAGGCTGTGGCCATAAATCTCTCACCACAGTCATTAGCTAAATAGTTGAAGGTGCACACACCCTCTACGTTCATCCTTTAAATTCCCTTTTGATCAGATAGGACTTAGAGAGAAAGGAAACTCGTTCACTGGTCCAATTTCTTGTCTGAAAGGTTTTCTGATGAAACATAAACCATTAAGGAAAGCTACATTTCCAGCATTGTTAAACCTAATCTGCGTCGAAACAGGAAGGGCCACTCATTAGCAGGGGTGATTACACAATAGTTCAAAGTTAAAACCAAACTTGCGCTCCCTGTTAGACTGTTTTTTTTGTTTTGCAGGAAGTGAGCATCGTTTAATATCCCTCAGGGTCACACAAATGTGGGATTCTAATGTAAAACAAACTTTAGCGAGAACTTGGGGTGCCTTGAGAAACAGTTGGGACCTGGGATGCGTCAAAGGGTTTACCCATTCTGTGTCTACGGGAAAATGTGTTGGTACATTGTGGGCCCCGGTGTTATACTGTTTGAAATACCAGTGGAGCTCAGGCGGAAATGTTTCAATATTTTGCTTTGCATAAAAGAATTGGCAGCTCTGTTGGCGAGTCAGTCATTTGAAGTTCTAACCACCATGACATCACCCTCGGCCAGCAGGAGCTGTCAGAAATACCACAGAGCCTTGGGAACTCTTCCACTTTTAAGTTTTGAAACCTGAATATTTCATTTTTTTTCTTTAATTATTTTCATAAAAGCACAAGAGGGTACTTTAGTAAATAGCGGACTGAGGCCATGCAGGACTTCAGTAGATATGTTTCTGCAAATGCGACACTGAGATGTTTTTAGTAACAGATGAGCGCTGCCTTTCACCATTTACCTTAATAAAAATTTGGTGCCATTTACAATTTTTTCCTGTCAGAAAACTAGCATGCGCCATTAAACAAAATCACAAAAGAAAATGGAGGGGCACCTTGAAGGTTTCCTTGTTGCTTCATGATGACGCAACACCATGTGCAGATATGGGGGCTGAGTCACAATAGCATTTGTGTGTCCAGGAAGTACTACTAGGTTTATGTTCTCTTACATACCTTTGTGAATCGGCCACAAAACATCAAACTCTCTGTTAGAAAAAGCGCAAAGAGGGCCCAGTTCTTTCTTTTTGTACTAATTGTATATTAATATTGACTGAATTTTCCCAATTTATTACCATTTTAGAAGTTATGGAGCCAATTCATGACATAATATATGAGTAGGTAAAAGAGTACTACAGTAGTACTACTTTACATACTTCAAAATGCCTTTATGTAGGAACCTTACGTTTCCCAGTTATTTGTGTGAGTAGCTAGTGTTGTACCGATTTTTTCACTATGCATTCTGGTCATTGAAGTCCTGGGTTGCATGTGCGACTCACGAATGAAACTGCGAAATATGAGACCTCTGCACAATGTTTTCACTCATGACCTTTTCTGTTGCAAAACCTTTTCACATGATTTAGTTCCTTTGACTAAATGGTAGATAACCAAACTGTTATAAATCTAGTTGGCAGAGGTTTGCACCACTTCCACGTAAGAACCACAATCCTATTCAGGGTAAGTCAGATACGCAACCTAAATTAACCTGTGCTCACCCTCTGGTAGCTTGGCACAGAGCAGTCAGGCTTAATTTAAGATGTGTAAAGTATTTGTGCAAATCTTAAATTACAATTAGACAGTGAAAACACCACAAAAGACTACACACCAGTTTAGGAAAATAGAGAATATTTATCTGAGTAAAACAAGACCAAGATGACAAATATCCAATAAGTAGACCTTGAGATGTGAACTTTTGAAGAATCAATCAATCAATCAATCAGGGATTTTTGAAGCGCGCTACTTACCTGAGAGGGTCTCAAGTCGCTGTGGGGAGGGCGGGTTCGTGCAGCTCCGTCTCGTCCAAAGAGCCAGGTCTGGAGTCTCTTCCTGAATGCTTGCAGAGTGGGGGATCGTCTGATGCTGAGGGGGAGTTCGTTGCAGGTCTTGGCCGCGATGTAGGAGAAGGCTCTTCCTCCCGTTCTGGCTCTGCGGATGCGTGGAATTTCGGCCAGGGCAAGGTCGGCGGAGCGGAGGTTTCTCTTGGGTTCGTAGAAGGAGATTCTTTCATTGAGCTATTGGGGTCCGGTGTTGTGGAGGGATTTGTAGGCGTGAGTGAGCAGCTTGAAGGTCACTCTCTTTTCGACGGGGAGCCAATGGAGGTCTCGCAGGTGCTGGGTGATGTGGTCTTGTCGTGGGATGCTGAGGACGAGTCTGGCTGCAGTGTTCTGGATGGTCTGGAGTTTGTGGAGTAGAGATTTGTTGATCCCGGCGTAGAGGGCGCTCCCATAGTCCAGTCTGCTGGTTATGAGTCCATGGGTGACGGTTTTTCTGGATTCGGGGGGGATCAATTTGAAGGTCTTGCGGAGGTTGCAGAGGGTGTTGAAGCATGCAGAGGAAACAGCATTGATCTGTCAGTTCATGGTGAGGGAGGAGTTGAGTATGATGCCGAGGTTGCGGGTGTGGTCCATGGGTGTGGGAGGTTGCTGAGGGCGGTGGGCCACCAGCGGTTGCCCCATTTGGAGGGGGTGGATCCGAGGACTAGGAATTCCGTTTTCTCCGAGTTGAGCTTCAGGCAGCTGCTGCTCATCCAGGATGCAACGTCTTTCATTCCTTCCTGGAATCTGTGTCTGGTGATATCGGGTTCCTTGGTGAGGGAGAGGATGAGCTGGTGTCGTCGGCGTAGGATACTATGCTGAGTCCGTGTTTTCTGAAGATTAAATCCCAAAACAGTGCTTAAAAGTCAATAGCGCTAAAAGGTTTTTTCAGGTCGCGCTATACCTGGGTAAATCCAAAGTTCAGGCCGACCGCGATGGAGGGCAGGCTGGCTACAGGACCCATGCAGGGTCCACTGCAAAAGTACCTTGGATGGAGAAAGCATCGGTGCCGTAACTCGATGCGTCAGATTTCATTCACGCAGTCAGGTCGATGCATTGAAGTTGAGCCTCACAGTCGGGTCCCACGACATTGTCAACCCCTATATGATGCAGGCGCTGTGTCATCATCGAGCCTCGCAGTTGGGTCCTCGGATCGGCACTGAGTCGCAGTCGAACTTTGCAGTCGAGTCCGGCATAGTCGTCGAGTCGTGCAGGGAAGTCTTCTGTTTAGCACTGCATCAGCATCGAAGGGCGCTGTGTCAGTTCTGATCAGCGTAGAGGTGGTGATGCATCAATTTTGGAGCAAAACAGCTGCAAAACCCACTTCTGAGTCCCAGGGCTGGAGGGGCATCTCAGGCAAGGCAGGACTCACAGATGGCAGAGTCCAGCAGCTAAAGCAAAGTTGAAGGAAGTCTTTGATGGCCCTGAGACTTAAAGAACATGGGGCAAGCCAGCAAGCCCTTGGAGAAACTTGGGTTCAAGGATGTAGAGAACAGGTCCAGTCCTTCTCACTGCCAGGCATGAAGCAGCAGACCAACACATCAAAACAGACAGTAAGGTGGTAGTCCATCATACAGCATTCAGCAGGTAGCAGGCCAACACGGCAAAGCAGTTAGCAAAGTGAAAGTCCCTCTTGCATCTCAGCAGCTCTTCTTCCAGGCAGACTGCCCTTGGTTCCTGCAAAGTTCTGATTTGGTGGTGTCAGGAGTCCTGTGCTTATACCCAAATGTGCCGTTGAAGTGGGGGATACTTCAAAGAGGCCTTTGAAGATCACAAGGTCCCTGCCGTTCCCGCCCTAACTCCAGACTCACTACAGGGGGGTATGCACCTCTTTGTTTGGGTACAGGCACTGCCCTATTCAGGTGCAGGTGTGAGCTCCTCCCTCCCAATCTACCTCAGGAAGGCCCATCAGCCTGGTGATGGGCCATCAGGATGCAAATTTCACACCCCAGCTCCCTTTGTGTGACTGTCTAGAGGGAACGCACAAAGCCCAGCTGTCACCCAACCCAGACATGTATTCAGTGACAGGCAGTGGCACAGAATGGTTAAAGTAAGAAAAATGCTAACTTTCTAAAAGTTTTTACTCAAGGGAGGCTTGGGTCCTTGCGCAAACTAGATAGGACCACTTCTATTTTTATACGAACAAATTATCTAGTTGCCATGTTTGTCAATGGTTCAAAAACAAAACGAACCAATTATTTTAATTCATTAGCCCGCATGATTTATTTCACTTTTCTTTGGCTTATTCAGAAAAATGTTTTTTACATTTAAAGCATTTCATCATGAAAGGCAACACATAGTTATTGAACACACTTGAAAACAAGGTACAAACATACATTAAACACAGTTGTATTTACATAAGGGACATATACAAACATACTGACATATTGCATTCATTCTAAAAGTGGCATTTTCAGACTTACAATTTAAAATCCGACTTCACCATAAGTTGTGATTTTAGATTGTGAGCCCAGAGACACCAAACTCCAGATCTCTATCTTTTCTAAATTGGAAATTACACTTAAAAGATGTTTTAAGCCAATCCCAATGTTAACCTATCGGAGAGATAGACCTTGCAGTATTAAAAAAACAATTGAGCAGTTTTTCACTACCAGGAAATGTAAAACTCAAAAGTATATGTCCTACCTTTTAAATACAATGCACCCTGCCCGTAGGGCTGCCTTGGGCCTACCTTAGGGGTGAGGTATATGTGATAAAAGAGAAAGTTTGGGCCTGGCAAGTAGGTTAACTTGCCAGGTAGAAATGGCAGTTTAAATTGCACACACAGGCTCTGCAGTGGCAGGCCTGAGCCATGTTTATAGGGCTACTGAAGTGGGTGGCGCAATCAGTGATATAGGCCCACTAGCATCATTTAATTTACAGGCCCTAGGCACATATAGTTCACTTTACTAGGGACTTATAAGTAAATTAAATATGCCAATTGTGGATAAGCCAATGTTACCCTATTTTGAGTACAGAGCATATGCATGTTAGCACTGGTTGGCAGTGGTAAAGAGCCCAGAATCTTAAAGCCAGCAAAAGTGAAGTCAGCAAAACAGGATGCCAGAAGGCATAAAGTAAGGGGAAACCACACCAAGTATGCCAGGTCTAACACAAACCTACAACTAAAAGCACACATTATCATTTCAAATGAAAGCCCCAGACTGGAAAAATAGGGGCTCATTACAATAATGGGCAGTCGAACCGCCGCCTGCTATCACGTCGGTCAGGAGACCAACCAACAAGCAGACGGCGGTCCAACCTCCCAATTAGGATGAGACCGCTGTGCTGGCTGTCGGAAAAGTGCTATTTTACATTGCAGTTTGTGCTCCGGCCCAGGAAAAGGGCTGCAGCACAAGCTGCAGTGTGAAAGAGCAATTTGTACACATCCATGCACAGTGTGCCAGGCACCGGGAGACGTCCATTACAACGTAGGCATTACATCGTAATGCCTTTACAACATAACTTTTACAATGCAGGTGACATTACATCGCATGCCATTACAACGCATGAGCTATTACAACGCATGCCATTACAACGAATACCATTACAACGCATTGTAAGGTAAGTAATCGTTTTAATTGAGGTAAGTTATTAATTTTGATTATTTTTAATAGTAGTACTAATAGTAATAGTAATAGTATTGTTTACAAATATTGAAATAGTTTTAAAAAAATGTATTCGTTTTTTTTATATCATATAATGTATAAAAATCTGTAATATAATTTAATAAATTAAAATTTATTAAATATGCTTTGCATTTTTCCCTGGGACGGGATGTATGGGAATTAGGGGTTTTGGGTGGGCGGGGGGTATTAATACCCAGGTAATAATTTTAATACTTAGTTTATTAATACTCAGTTAAAAAAATATTTGAGTATTAGATTTGGAGTTAATTTAAAAAAATAATAATAAACATCTGTAATATAATTTAATAAATTAAAATTTATTAAATATGCTTTGCCTTTGTTCCCTGGGATGGGATGTATGGGAAATTGGGGTTTTGGGTGGGGAGTGTATTAATACTCAGGTCATTTTATTACTTGAGTATTTAATGATAATTAGTTTTAGTCATTTAATTTTTTTAAATTAATATTTTAAAATTATTAAAAAATTATTTGGCACATATCCTCTTGGATGTGTTCTATGGGAAGTAGGGTTTTTGTTGGGGAAGTGTTTTAATACCCAGGTAATATATTTTAACATTTTTATTAAAAAAATATACATTTTTAATGAAAAATATTTTAATAATATTTAAAATGTATATAATTGAAAACTGTTTAGGCTTCTATAATTTTGGGATAGATTTATGTGAAACATAGGTTTTGGGTGGGAGAATGTATTAATACTCAGGTATTAATATTAATACTTGAGAATTATTTGAAATTTAGTTTTGCATAAAAACTAAGGGAAATGGGTCTTTTGGGTGGGGGAGAGTATTAACACTCAGTTTTTTTTAAGTACAAGAGTATTAATTAATATTTAGATTTACGGATAGTTAATAAAAAAAAATATTAATAATGTTTAAAAAGGCATTTGCACCTATCCTCTGGGACGGGATGCAAGGGAAACAGGGGTTTTGGGTGGGGGAGTGCATTAATACTGAGGTATTAAATTTAATACTTGTGTATTATTTCTTATTTAATTTATATATATATACATAAGTAATGTGCAGATAAAATCAGGGTGATTTTGGGTAGGGGGTGAGTTGAAGTTAAGGGAAAAATTTAATATATAATTTAAAAAATTTAAAAATATTTTTAACTTAAATAAAAAAAAATTAAAATTATATAAAAGTTAATGATAACATTTCTAAAAATTAATAGAGCATAATTGTACAACATTGGTATGTATAAATAGACATATAAAATCTGTAGAAGTAAAATTTACATTTTAGAAATGTAAAATATAAAAAAACAAATAGACACATTAATAGTATTGAAAATATTCTTATTATATTTATTAGAAATATGAAACACAATAAATAAATATGCAAAAATGTTGTAAAAATATTTTATTAGTAATATTCATTTTAAATAATATTCATAGATTTTTTTATGTATTATAACATATATTTTTAATTTCTTTGTAGGTTTTCCCACGGTTTTCCATTGAAGTCAATAGGTGAAATTGTCCTTTTTCGGAAAGAGATGACGTTGCTGCGTATATGTAAGTTTTGTCATTGCGAGGTTCATCGTGGTCCGGATCAGAAGCAAAGGAGAGCTGGGTCCAGGTAAGGCGAATTTAAATGATTAAAAATAGATTAAAGGTGGTAAAGTTTATTGTAAGGAGATAGGAGGGAGGTAGTTAGAACTAGGAAAGATGTGATTTGATGTTATTGTGTGTTTTAACTTAAAAATCTTTTCTGAAACAGGTAGCAGTTGTAGTCCCACATCGGGTTGATTGCTTTCGTAACACTTTTTGTTTAATAGAATTAATTTTAAAAGATTGATTATTTATTCTAATAAACAAAAGTGTCATGAAAGTAATCTTTTTTCGTAATTTTTTTGTGGCGACGGGTTTTTAGAAAATTTGTAATTGCGTTGTCGCGGTTTTCCGGATAGGAAGAAGGAACATGGAGAAAGACTTCATGGTTTTTAAACTTGAATTCGAGCGAGATAGGATTGCATCGATGGAATCTTGTTGCGTTTTTTGCCAAACAAGAATTCTTTTCCAGGATTTTTTTTTTTGGGTGCGTTTTTTTGTGGGTGTGCACAGTATAGTTTACAGTTGAATTTTTTGCTGTAAAAATATGGCTTTGCCGAACTGTGCCCTTTTTGGTTAGTTTAGCTCGGGTCATAGATTATTTCACGGATTATGGATTATTTGCAATGGTTTAAAGGACTGCTCAAGACTCTTGGTGAAATGCTGGATTGTACGTAAGTCCAAGAGTTGAAAAAAGAAGGTAAAAATCCCTACTTTTTTTAAATTAAATTTTTTTTTTTTAGATGCCAATTGAATTAGGAGGATTTTTTGTCAAAACAGGCAAGTAAGGAGTTATAGGAGATAGGGTAGATTAGAAATGGAGGATGTGTGCAATATTATCGAGGTAGTCTGAAGCCACCATCAACAAAAATGGTTGAATTGCACCCAATAGTCGCTCGGACATGTCCTTTGTTCTTTCAGTAATTCATGGGTTCAGACTACCAGTTAATGATTGCGAAATTCTCATTTCTTGGAGACTTTGCTCCATCCTCAAAATTTCCAAAAAATGATAGAAGTTTGGATGTGGTTTACCAATAGATTTGTTGAAGGAGTTGTGCCATTCCTCTATGGCATTATTTGTTTTTGCTCCTCCCTCTAAGCAGGTCGAGAAGCAGTTCCACTACTTCACATGGAAACGTGGCTTCCTCCTGTGACCTGACCTGCTTAGATGGCCAATCCATGTGCCTTCAAAGTAATTTAGAAGGGGTGCCAATTTGTCTTCGTTTGCAGTAAAGTAGTCAGATTCAGTAATAGATGTGTAGTATTCATCTACACTGTCAGGAGGAACAAAACAAAGTGCAGTTAGTTTTTTTAATTCAAATTGCAGTTTGCTGTCTGATATATAATCCTCAACTAAGGATGTTTTTTAAATTTTTCACCAATATGCCTGTGAAAAGTGAAAAAAACATCCTTGAATTTTGGTATCTGTGTACAATTTGGTAATTGTGTTAATCATAGGTAATTCAAATTCAATTAAGACTTTTCTAGGACTTTTGTTCATGTTTTAGCTTTTATCACTGACAAAAATTCAGTATATGTTGAGGATTGTCTATCAGGGAGTAAACTGTACACTAAGGGAACTACTGTTTGATTAATATAGGCATGAATAGTGTATATTTGGGTGAATGGATGGGGTGTGGATTTAAATGCCCCATCCATCATCCAAATATCACTACTCTCCAACTCAACAAGATTATGGGGTGTGCTAAAGATTAGTATTCTTTTAAGAGGGTTTTTGTTGTCATGCAAAAGAAAGGGTTCATTAGTAACGGTTACAGAAAGTTCAGGTGGAATGTTAATGTCAGAAAAGATTTGGGGTGTTACACGTAGGGGGTTACTTGCCTGTTTTTTACGCTGAATAATTCTGCGTAGGTTAGGGATTGTGGGCATACAACTTGCTACATGTGATGGAATGTGTTGTGAAACATCCCTCAAAACTGAGCCACAGGGTTCATTGGAGGTGGATGCTATGGCTTTAATTTCTTTTTTACTTTAAGCTTTTTTTATTTGCATTTTCAAAAACCAAATATATAAATTACACGTATAAATGTGACAGACGACAATTAATATTGACCCTCCTCCTCCCTTCCCCACCCCCACCCTACCCGTTGGTCCACGTTCCATCAATATTACGTCCAATCTATTGATAAAACAAGAGAGCAGTGCAGTAATACACATATAGGGGTCGATTCCGATCTCGGTCGGAGACGCACCCAACGCCATTCGGTCGGGAAAAAAGCCATGCGAATGCCTGTTTCCCGACCGATCCGCACATGAATCCAAATGAACAAGTACGATGCGCACAACAGTACAGATTCCGACCGAGTCGTACTCACCCAATCCAGGTCCTGATCCCCGACCGAGCCGGATCCGTAAACGCAGATACGAGTCGCCCGGAAGCCAAAAAGCAGCCCCGTCCGGCTGGACAAGTACGATGCGCTTCCCGTACGCGCCGAACCCATCGCTACGCACGGCACGTCAAAGCATCCGGGAGAGGCGCACATAAGCTCCGATTCGCGCCACAACACGATCCACGGCTACGAGACGAACACGCCAGCGATGAGGACGAGGCGAAGCAACGACGAAGACGAACGAGACGAACCAACAATGAATCCCATCGTTCCGATCCTACCAATATTCTATATCTACAACCGGAACAGGCACGGACGCGTACGGCGCAGAAGGTAGATCAGACACCAACCACAAACACAAACTACATGTACCCGACATATCACACACACACACAGGGATGCAGAAATTACTTACTCCAGAAACAGCAGCACCATAGGGGCGGGATGCCCATCACCAATGCCACATATACACATAGGGGCCCGGATGCCTGTCACTACTACCACCCTTACCCAGGGGGTGCCAGGTGCCTACCACCACTGCCACCGCTACCCAGGGGGTGCCAGGTGCCTACCACCACTACCACCTCTACCCAGGGGGTGCCAGGTGCCTACCACTACTACCACCTCTACCCATGGGGGTGCCAGGTGCCTACCACTACTACCACCTCTACCCATGGGGGGCTGGATGCCTGTCACTACTACCACCTCTACCCAGGGGGTGCCAGGTGCCTACCACTACTACCACCTCTACCCGGGGGGTGCCAGGTGCCTACCACTACTGCCACCTCTACCCATGGGGGCTGGATGCCTGTCACTACTACCACCTCTACCCATGGGGGTGCCAGGTGCCTACCACTACTGCCACCTCTACCCAGGGGGGTGCCAGGTGCCTACCACTACTGCCACCTCTACCCAGGGGGTGCCAGGTGCCTACCACTACTACCACCTCTACCCAGGGGGTGCCAGGTGCCAACCACTGCTGCCACCTCTACCCAGGGGGTGCCAGGTGCCTACCACTACTGCCACCTCTACCCATGGGGGGCTGGATGTCTGTCACTACTACCACCTCTACCCAGGGTGGTGCCAGGTGCCTACCACTACTGCCACCTCTACCCAGGGGGTGCCAGGTGCCTACCACTACTACCACCTCTACCCAGGGGGTGCCAGGTGCCTACCACTACTACCACCTCTACCCATGGGGGGCTGGATGCCTGTCACTACTGCCACCTCTACCCAGGGGGTGCCAGGTGCCTACCACTACTGCCACCTCTACCCAGGGGGTGCCAGGTGCCTACCACTACTACCACCTCTACCCAGGGGGGTGCCAGGTGCCTACCACTACTACCACCTCTACCCATGGGGGCTGGATGCCTGTCACTACTACCACCTCTACCCATGGGGGTGCCAGGTGCCAACCACTACTGCCACCTCTACCCAGGGGGTGCCAGGTGCCTACCACTACTGCCACCTCTACCCATGGGGGGCTGGATGCCTGTCACTACTACCACCTCTACCCAGGGGGGTGCCAGGTGCCTACCACTACTGCCACCTCTACCCAGGGGGTGCCAGGTGCCTACCACTACTACCACCTCTACCCAGGGGGTGCCAGGTGCCTACCACTACTCCCACCTCTACCCATGGGGGCTGGATGCCTGTCACTACTACCACCTCTACCCAGGGGGGTGCCAGGTGCCTACCACTACTGCCACCTCTACCCAGGGGGTGCCAGGTGCCTACCACTACTACCACCTCTATCCAGGGGGTGCCAGGTGCCTACCACTACTACCACCTCTACCCAGGGGGTACCAGGTGCCTACCACTACTGCCACCTCTAACCAGGGGGGTGCCAGGTGCCTACCACTACTGCCACCTCTACCCAGGGGGTGCCAGGTGCCTACCACTACTACCACCTCTACCCAGGGGGTGCCAGGTGCCAACCACTACTGCCACCTCTACCCAGGGGGTGCCAGGTGCCTACCACTACTGCCACCTCTACCAAGGGGGTGCCAGGTGCCTACCACTACTGCCACCTCTACCCAGGGGGTGCCAGGTGCCTACCACTACTACCACCTCTACCCAGGGGTGCCAGGTGCCAACCACTACTGCCACCTCTACCCAGGGGTGCCAGGTGCCTACCACTACAACCACCTCTACCCAGGGGGTACCAGGTGCCTACCACTACTGCCACCTCTACCCAGGGGGTGCCAGGTGCCTACCACTACTGCCACCTCTACCCAGGGGTGCCAGGTGCCCACCACTACTACCACCTCTACCCAGGGGTGCAGGTGCCAACCACTACTGCCACCTCTACCCAGGGGTGCCAGGTGCCTACCACTACTGCCACCTCTACCCAGGGGGGTGCCAGGTGCCTACCACTACTGCCACCTCTACCCAGGGGGTGCCAGGTGCCTACTACTACTACCACCTCTACCCAGGGGGTGCCAGGTGCCTACCACTACTACCACCTCTACCCAGGGGGCTGGATGCCTGTCACTACTACCACCTCTACCCAGGGGGTGCCAGGTGCCTACCACTACTGCCACCTCTACCCAGGGGGTGCCAGGTGCCTACCACTACTACCACCTCTACCCAGGGGTGCCAGGTGCCTACCACTACTACCACCTCTACCCAGGGGGTACCAGGTGCCTACCACTACTGCCACCTCTACCCAGGGGGTGCCAGGTGCCTACCACTACTGCCACCTCTACCCAGGGGGTGCCAGGTGCCTACCACTACTACCACCTCTACCCAGGGGGTGCCAGGTGCCAACCACTACTGCCACCTCTACCCAGGGGGTGCCAGGTGCCTACCACTACTGCCACCTCTACCCAGGGGGGTGCCAGGTGCCTACCACTACTGCCACCTCTACCCAGGGGGTGCCAGGTGCCTACCACTACTACCACCTCTACCCAGGGGGCGCCAGGTGCCTACCACTACTGCCACCTCTACTCAGGGGTGCCAGGTGCCTACCACTACTACCACCTCTACCCAGGGGTACCAGGTGCCTACCACTACTACCACCTCTACCCATGGGGGGCTGGATGCCTGTCACTACTACCACCTCTACCCATGGGGGTGCCAGGTGCCAACCACTACTGCCACCTCTACCCAGGGGTGCCAGGTGCCTACCACTACTCCCACCTCTACCCATGGGGGCTGGATGCCTGTCACTACTACCACCTCTACCCAGGGGGTGCCAGGTGCCTACCACTACTGCCACCTCTACCCAGGGGTGCCAGGTGCCTACCACTACTACCACCTCTACCCAGGGGTGCCAGGTGCCTACCACTACTCCCACCTCTACCCATGGGGGCTGGATGCCTGTCACTACTACCACCTCTACCCAGGGGGGTGCCAGGTGCCTACCACTACTGCCACCTCTACCCAGGGGGTGCCAGGTGCCTACCACTACTACCACCTCTACCCAGGGGGTGCCAGGTGCCTACCACTACTATCACCTCTACCCAGGGGGTACCAGGTGCCTACCACTACTGCCACCTCTACCCAGGGGGGTGCCAGGTGCCTACCACTACTGCCACCTCTACCCAGGGGGTGCCAGGTGCCTACCACTACTACCACCTCTACCCAGGGGGTGCCAGGTGCCTACCACTACTACCACCTCTACCCAGGGGGTGCCAGGTGCCAACCACTACTGCCACCTCTACCCAGGGGGGTGCCAGGTGCCTACCACTACTGCCACCTCTACCCAGGGGGTGCCAGGTGCCTACCACTACTGCCACCTCTACCCAGGGGGGTGCCAGGTGCCTACCACTACAGCCACCTCTACCCAGGGGGTGCCAGGTGCCAACCACTACTGCCACCTCTACCCAGGGGGTGCCAGGTGCCTACCACTACTACCACCTCTACCCAGGGGGTACCAGGTGCCTACCACTACTGCCACCTCTACCCAGGGGGTGCCAGGTGCCTACCACTACTGCCACCTCTACCCAGGGGTGCCAGGTGCCTACCACTACTACCACCTCTACCCAGGGGGTGCCAGGTGCCAACCACTACTGCCACCTCTACCCAGGGGGTGCCAGGTGCCTACCACTACTGCCACCTCTACCCAGGGGGTGCCAGGTGCCTACCACTACTGCCACCTCTACCCAGGGGGTGCCAGGTGCCTACCACTACTACCACCTCTACCCAGGGGTGCCAGGTGCCTACCACTACTACCACCTCTACCCAGGGGGGCTGGATGCCTACTACTACCACCCCCACTCACAGGATGGCAAATACATGCCACAAGAAGCACACACCAGCAGAAAGAATGCAACACAAAGACATCCCCCCAACACCATGACAAGCGTGTGTAGACTGTGTCAAATGCCTACAACACTGAACAGGACTGTGGACATACAATGTGACCCCCTATCACAAGTGCCACACATAAATGTGTGTGGCACCCACAATGCAAGCAGGCCATGACCATTGTGGCAATGGGGTCCAAACCCCCATCATCACAGTGCCCAAAATGTAAGTGTGGGGTCCATAGCTGAAGCACATATTGAACATTGTGGCAGTGGGGTCCAGACCCCCATCATCACAGTGACCAAAATGTGAGTGTGGGGTCCATAGCTGAAGCACATATTGAACATTGTGGCAATGGGGTCCAAACCCCCATCATCACAGTGACCAAAATGTATGTGTTGACAAAGAATAAGCTGCAACTGCCAAACTGCATGGATAATTCCTGGTCACAGAACAACAAACACATCAGTGGCAAAGTAGTGCTTGTGTCCCATAGCAACATAGAATGGGGAGGCAAACAGTGCAGTGCAAACAAGACATACCTTTGGCCATGTGCAGACAAACATCACCCATGGGGGCTGACACTGTCAACATTCATCAATGACTCAATGACAGAAGTGACCATCAGAATGCAGACCCACATATTTGCACCAATGGGCACACAAATTCAGATACCCAGTGGAGACTGTAGAAGGGAGGTGAACAGATACCATACCATGGCAGCAATGGGACACACACACAATGATCATTGTGCTGACTGATGACCTAGGAGTCCCAGGGACAGCAGGGCAAACACACCAAACAACATACAGCCAATGGCACACTAAAGATATGCCAATGCAGTGGTGCAGATGCACAAACACAAACAGGCAGACCCACACTGCACATCAAACACAACAGGTGAGGGGGGGTACCAGTGTCCCCAGGCAAACACACAACACATGAGGAGGCCTGAATACCAATTACACAGACGTGCATACAGTGCCACACAAAGGTAACTCATGGATCCAAATCCCCTATGTGGGCAATCAGGCATTGTCAGATGAGAGGGAGCACAAATCACACATGTCACACAAGCATGTAGGAACAGCAACTGACACAGCAAGACACACAGACACCACAGCACCACACCCAGGGCCCCCACAATGTGGTGACCCTGGGCTGCATTACAATCCCACTGTGATGACAAAGCTAGATGTCGTTCACACTGTGAACCACAGTCATGTGTCCTGAGCAACAAACTACCATCACACCTACACAAGCACAAATCAACCAGCACGGCCTGTCAGCCAAGGCCAACATGGAGGCAGGGGTCTAGCCGGGCAACAACTCTCATCTGCACACACTCAACACCACACACCTTGACCTCCAACAATGTGCAGCAGTGAAGCTCACATGCACTGGTGACATTGCACATGCACCCATGACAATCCCAGGGGGTGGTGGGAACCAAGGTGCAGGAACACATCACACATGGCCACTCTACCAGACTCCTGAATGTCTGACACACTGCAGACTACGCTGTACATGGACATGACGGCAATACCACACCAACCAATGGGATCCCAGCCACAGTCACACACCTATGAGGAAGCCAAGGTCACCCACAAAGAACACACATAGACAACTACCAACATTGCAGCCCTGAGGAGTGCCAGCAGTCACACACACAACGTGTCACAACCAATGAAAGCTAACACAAACCAGAAATCACATGACAGGTGTAAACAACAAGTGCAAAGGGGAATCCGGACTGTGACACATCAGCGTCTGCCCACAAACTCAGCCCTGACAGCAAACACACCTATGGGTGACACCCTGATGACCAGTAATGTGCCATGCACCCACATCACAGAGAACCCAGGGAGAAGACTTTGGGGGAACATAGCTCAACTCAGCAAGCATCACAAACAGGAACATCACTAGGGATCCCAGCATGCACAGCAACATGGAAGTGAACACACACACATGCTCATACAACACACACCTTGGGCGCACGAGATGTCACAGGAGTACACACTGCCATGAGGGGACTCCACTCCTGTGTGAGGAAAGCTGTGCCATATGTCGCATCAGTAGGGCTCCATCATGTCAGCAGAACACTTGGTCACACAGTCAACAATTAGCACCAAATGAAGGCTCCCGACACATCAGCCTGGTCATGGGAATGTCAACGAAATCAACAGCACAGATCCAACACACATGTATAGCAAGTTGCACTGACAACACAGAAGAGTCCTTCCCCATTGATGCCCAAACCTGCATGTCCAGTGGAGATGGCCACACGGTCAGGGAACTAGACTAATTGAACAATGGCAAACACAACAGATGTGCATGGGTGGAACCCACAGATGTGACATTGCTAATGTAAGTTGGAAATCCCATTGCCAAATATTGAATCCATGACACCCTCAGATGCTGCTAAGGACGACATGGATTCACCACAGGATAGGACACTGTCCCCCTGGAACACATGGGTTCATGCACAGTAACACTTCATTTTCATGAGTCCAAAAATCACCATCACTGCAGCAAGGGCACGGTTAGCATCATCAACATCATGTACATCAGAAGCAAAACCACTAGAGAACAGAAAGTTGCTTTAGTCAGCATGTGGGTTCAAAACTTGGAAGAACTGCAAGGTATCAACAAAGGCCAATGGCCAGTCCATCAAGGAAGTCTATACAGGGTGACAGTGGTCACCCTATGCATGCCTGCACTGATCACAACCGGGGACAATCCCCTAGGACGGGCATACGGGGGGCAGGCCAGGCACCGCAGGGACAGGATCAGGGCTCACCAGGAGGAGGCAGGGAAGGGGTGGTGGGTGCTGGAGAGCCACTGACAACTGCAGTGGAGGTGTCTGACATGGTGTGTGCCGGCACAACTGGGGGGCATGACTCAGATGTTGTGGGTGCCGGCACAACTGCAGTGGACCCTGCAGATGGAGTGGACAGGTCCGCCACTGCAGCGCCCAAGTCAGACAGGGTGATAGTGGACTCCACTGCAGTGCCCACCTCCAGGGGAGGAGAATGGGGATCAGGTAAGGTGGGCAGGACAGAGGGGGAGGACACCCTCACCACATCAGTGGTACAGACAAGCGCAGCGGGGGTGTGGGGCCGGAAGAGCAAGTGGCAGGGGAGAAGGCCTGACCCTTCTGGGGATGGTGTATCTGTGGGTGGGGGAACCTGGGGCAGGGTGTGGTGGGGGCACCTGTGGAGTGGGGGCCTGAGGGATGGAGGAAGGAGACTTGGTGCCTGAGCTGCAGGGCGGCAGCGGGGTCTTGCTCTTCTGGGACCGGGGGGACTTGCGGGTGGGGGCCTCAGTCGGTCTGCGCCTGGGGGATGGTGTCCGGGGGCCAGGGGCACTCCGCTCCATGTGGGTGGGCTTCCTCTTCCCCCTGAATGCTGGATCAGCTGGGTCGGAGAGGAAGAGGCCAAGGTCACAGAGGAAGAACCGCTGTGTGTTTGGGGTTGCAGGTGAGGCAAGGGAGGGGTCTTTGGAGGGAGAGGCAACTGAGGACTGCGCAGTGCTTGTGGATGCATGTGTTTGTGCCTGTGCCCCATCCCCTGTGAGTGTGGTTGCAGTCCCCTGACGGTGCGTGCGTGTGCGTCTTGTTTGTGGCGTGTGTGTCCGTGTGCTGCATGTGTCTGTGCTGGTGTGTGCCTGTGCCAGTGTGTGTGTGCTTGGGACGGGTAAGGTGCTGGGGAGTGTGGATGGGGCAGAGGCAGGAGGGGTGAGGGACTGTCGGAGGAGGGACACTGCTGCCGTCAGGGAGGAGTCCATGGACCTATTGCCCCTCTGTAGGTCAGACATGCCCGATGAGATGCCCTCCATGAATGACACCAGCTGAGTCAACAGACTGGTGTGTGCATGGAGGACACTCAGCATCGCTGTCTGTCCTACATGGAGCTGGCGGAGGAGGTACACAGACTCCTCACTCAGGGCAGCAGGGGACACAGGGGCAGGGGGTGCGGTGCCTGGCCCGAAGGAGACACGCTCCCGAACATGGGAGCCTCCACGGACCTCGGGAATGGGAGCCAATGGGAGGGCGGTGGTGGTGGTGCCTGGGACAGCAACACTAGCTGGGGTGTGGTGGCTGCTGACACCCGCCTCCATAAGGGAGTCATCGTCCGAGTTACTCTGGTCCTCAGCTGAGGTGGATGGTGCTGAGGACTCCTCGGTGTGGCTCCCCTTGCCCTCCGTGCCACTGGGTCCCTCCGACCACTCCTCGGCTGCTGACCCAGTCTGGCTCTGCGGCTCCTCCTGGTCCGTGGAGCTGTCCCCTCCTGTGGCCGTGGATGTATCTGCAATCAATAGGGAAACAGACAGACATCAGTCACCTGCACCGAACGCACACACCACAGTAAGTACAGCACATTACAGAGCAAGCCCTGGCATCCTTAGATGAACATTGCTAAAACTGCACAAACAGAACAGGAGAAGTCAATTGTCAGTCTGATGGTCAACCATGGCACTCACATCCCACCTGGCCTTGCACCCATCTGTCTGGTGTCTGTGGGATGGCAATACCCCAGTGTGGACACATGCACCACCTACACAGTATTTGGACAGTGCAGTGAACACGGTGAAGCATGTGGACATGCACACATCACAACTCTTGCCACTGAGTCAGTGCAGGTGTCCGGATGAAAGGGATGCCCAGAGTCAAATAGGAAATGCATGTGATGCATACCAGCGACAGACACCATGATGCACCCATGTCCTGATAGCCATTGCCACAATGGTGTGCATGTAGCACATGTCACTCCCCTGCAGGATCACTAATAGGAAGTCACATGCCATGGCACAGCCATGCCTGCTAAGTCATACATCACTGTCTCCAGTCACATGGGCAGGGCAGCCAGACAACAACACTCTGCACTGTGTCACAATAGTAGATCATGGGGAATGCAAGTCCTGGAGCTGAACAAGTGCACATGTACATCCCCCACACACCACATCATCTGTACCCTCATCTGTCCAGGTCATACCCATTGTACATTTGGGAGACCTGTAACACTACCCTCTGCACCTGAGCACATCACAATCTGCTGTGAATGGGAAACAGCTGCCTGAACCTCATATTCGCATACCCCAGTCTGCACGGTCAGGTGATCAAACACCTATGTGTCACACATGTATCATCTCCTATGGTCACATCTCCGGTGGCATGCGGAGCCCCAACCGAGGAACACCCCAGCAGACCTGACAACGAAGCCACAGCACACTGACACAGAGGCAGACACCTGAGGGGACAAATCACTGAGCAAAACGTGTCAGCTGATACACGGCAGTGGGAGTACAGAGTGTATTGTATGGCCTGGAGTAGGCATGACTGTCCTGTCCCACATGAATGAGGGATGAGCCCTGGACAGTAGGCAGCTGGCTAAGTATGTGTGACACACGTTATATACACACTCCTGGGGCACAAACATTGTTCCCACCCGCAGCATGGGTGTGTGCCAGATACCCCAGGCACATGTGGTGGATCAGCTCAGCAATTGGGCCACATATCAAAATGACACGCAGAACACATGTCAGAACACAGGCAATGTGTAAGCAATGGACCCACCCATGATGCCCACCACAGAGTCAGGGAAACAGATGCTGTCCCCCACCTTGAGTCAAGCAAACTGCAAGGACACAGTACCCAAGTGACGCAATACCCTGACTGTAAGGGCCACACCTGGGTATCAGATGAGGAGTGGGCAGTGCACAATAGAGGGACATGGGTCCTGGACCACAAGACTGATGTACTGTGGGAGTTTAACCAGGCCAGAGGAGGGCACATAGCATGGCAGACATAGTTCACAATGCAGACATGGACTCACCCCCTCCTTGCTGCTCTCTGGCCTTCAGCTGCCCATCCAGATCAGGGAAGACCACCGCCAGGATCCTCAGCATGTGGGGGGTCAGGGTCCGGTGTCCGCCCCTCCTGCGAGGAGGCGACAGCTTCAGCTGGACCCGTGCGATCCTCCGGGTCCAGCCACGAAGGTCCTGCCACCTGTTCTGGCAGTTGCGGATCCGGTGCTTGTAGACCCCCACGGATCTCACTGCCCGGACGATGGTCAGCCATATCTTCTGCTTCTGGTGGGCATCAACCTGTGAGGATAACAAAGTGAGAATGCCATTACTACACATGCAACATATCCGTGCATTACACAGTTGGATATACATGTCTCAATCACAGGGGCACATGATGTACACAGGCAGTGCAACGATGGCTATGGACAGTATGCCAGCAGTTACTGCATGGTATCATTGCCTGGGAAGTAAAACCTAGTTTAAATGCACTGTCACTGCACTATACCTGTCCAGTGCATGTAACTACACACTATGGGGGGTGACAACTACTCAGTGAGCCTGCTAGCCAGTGGCGTGCAGACTGTTAGCCTTGCTAGTCAGACAACATGCACATTTAGAAAGGCAGTGGACAGAACACTCACCTGCTCCCCTGCTTTCCCATACAGCTTGCTGTACTGTGGAAGGAGGCCATCCAGCAGGGCCTGGTTCTCCTCAGTGCTGAAGGCTGGGGCTCTCTCCACAGTACGTGCCATTACAGGGTCCAGAGGGTGCAGATACAGCAGCAGTGTAGTGGCAGATGTTGTCCTGGAGCATGTAGTGCAGGCAAGTGAGCTCTCAGGGGAACAGCCAGCATTATATGTGTGCTGCAGAGGCAGATACTGTCCCATGTGTCCAAAGTGATAGGTCCAAGTCGTTTGCATCATCTGAATCTGGCCAATCCATGGAATTGCACCACTTACACACGCCCCCAGCATCCTTCAAATGTTCAACTTCGTGACACCCATGAAATTGCAACATTGTTGTGGGTGACCAACTGAATTTACAGCATCAGACTCGTTCAAATTTTGAAAACGCGTCCGTTGCCAGGCCAGGCCATAGCCAATGGGTGCGCACCGATCGGACCTTTGCTGTTGGACGCGTACATAGGATACAACGCGTACCCGCACACATTGAATGCAACGGGCCGGCCGTGCACACCGATCGGACCATTGCTGTTCAACGCGTACATAGGATACAACGCTGCACCCGCACACATTGAATGCAACGGGCCGGCCGTGCACACCGATCGGACCATTGCTGTTCAACGCGTACATAGGATACAACGCTGCACCACGACACATTGAATGCAATGGGCCGGCCGTGCACACCGATCGGACCATTGCTGTTCAACTCGTACATAGGATACAACGCGTACCACGACACATTGAATGCAATGGGCCGGCCGGGCACACCGATCGGACCATTGCTGTTCAACGCGTACATAGGATACAACGCTGCACCCGCGACACATTGAATGCAATGGGCCGGCCGGGCACACCGATCGGACCATTACTGTTCAACGCGTACATAGGATACACCGCGTACCCGCACACATTGAATGCAATGGGCCGGCCGGGCACACCGATCGGACCATTGCTGTTCAACGCGTACATAGGATACAACGCTGCACCAGCGACACATTGAATGCAATGGGCCGGCCGGGCACACCGATCAGACCATTGCTGTTCAACGCGTACATGGGATACAACGCGTACCAGCGCACATTGAATGCAATGGCCAATGTGTGCGCACTGATCGGTCCATTGCTGTCCAAGGCGTATTGCCAATACAACGCGTACCAGCGCACATTGAATGCAATGGCCAATGTATGCGCACTGATCGGTCCACTGCTGTCCAACGCATCCCTGTACAAGTCACTGTCATATGTCACCATGCCTGTCACAGGTGAACATATGCCAGCCACATATACTTCCCAGGCAGTGAGGGGCACACCTACAACACCACAGCCTGTCCAAACTGTATCCTAGGGCATGTAAGGCTGCATTACCTATTTCGTGTATGGGGGTGAACATGTTGTTCTGTGGGTGTCACTTAGGGGCAGCCACCCCCAGGCTGTGCACGTGTTTATGGGGACAGAATCCTTGGTGTTTCGTGTACATGACCACTGTGATGTGCAACTGTTCATATCTGAGCATGTGGCATGGTCACAGTTCACGGTGGTGTATGTGTATGTTATGTCACATACCCCCTGAGTCCCATGTGGGACGTTATGTTCAACCCAGGGTGACCCATTGGCACAATGTTGATGGTCCTCCACAGTCTGTGTGCATGTTGTGATTACAATGTCTCTGATTTCATGTGCACAATGGGAGGCAGTCTCCACATCCACGTTGTTTGTGCATGGACTTTGATGTTGTGCGTGTGTGTGTCACAGATGTCCATGTCTGTCCTGCCGAGGAAACACGGCCCACTACCTGTGGGGCTCATGGTTGTTTTGCTGTGGTGTATACATGATACACCATGTCATGCCAGTGTCCATGTGGCAATACAGGGTCCCTGGGAATCTACCTGTCGTTGAGCTGTGATGCCTGGGGCACATCAGTCCTCACATGTCACTGTGGCGTGTGTTTGTTATTTGGCAGCAGGAGATGGGTACTGGGACATGGCCTCATGGTATCCAATGGCATGACCTGGGACTTATTGATGCCACTTGTTGGACTGTGATGTTAGATATTGGCCATGTATGTGCCATACACATCCGTACGGAACTGCACACATCATGTACTTGTGCCTCATTATGATGTATCATGTGATGTTGAGTGTGTTCAATGCCACATATGTGGGGTGACTGACAATCTTGCTTTCTTCACCTATGCACTGCAGGGCACCAGCTGTCCATAGACCATTCCCTGACCTGGCAACGATGGTGGAACGTGACAGCATCCGATGGTACCGCTTCACCAGGCAGCTGATTGAGGATTTGGCAGTGCGCTTGGCACCACATTTGCAACCTGGCCGTCCGTACCCTACAGCGCTGACCCCCAAGGTGAAGGTGATGGCAGCCCTACACTTCTTTGCCACTGGTACCTTTCAACACACTCTGGCGACTGCTGGTGGGATGTCACAGACCATGTTCAGCCGTGTGCTCCGGGGTGTTTTGGAGGCTATGTTGATATACCTGAACCAGTACATCTATTTCCCTAGACTCCAACGACTCACTGGCGTGAAGAGTGACTTCTATGCCCTGGGGAGGATGCCGCATGTCATTGGCTCCATTGATGGCACACATGTGGCGTTGGTACCACCACAGGCCCAAGAGCAGGCCTACCGTAACCGCAAACACTACCACTCGGTCAATGCACTGGTGGTCTGTCTTGCAGATATGAGCATCACACACGTGTGTGCCCATTTCCCTGGTTCTGCACACGATGCGTACGTGATGAGGAGTAGTCGCATCCCGAGGATGATGGCACAGATGCGGATCCAGCGTGCCTGGCTTGTAGGTGTGTACTGACTTTGTACCATTGTGTGTGTTCTGCTGTGCAGTGTTCCACCCTCTTTTCCAACTCTGCTAATGTGCAATTGTCTGTATGTAGGTGACTCCGGATACCCCAACATGCCGTGGTTGCTGACGCCCCTCAGGAACCCTGTGACACCAGCCCAGATGCGCTACAATGAGGCACATGGTCGGACCAGGAGAGTGATTGAGCGGACATTTGGTCTCCTGAAGAGCCGCTTCTGCTGCCTCGACAAGACAGGAGGGTCCCTCCCATATGCCCCAGCAAAGGTGTGCAAGATTATCATCGTCTGCTGCATGCTCCACAACCTGGCAGTGCGGAAGGAGTTGCCTCTCATCCTGGATGACGATGACCAATGTCCGCCACCTGTGGAGGATCCTGGCCTGGACCACAATGCCAGTGATGATGATGATGATGTTGAGGGTGATGTCCGCACACAGCTCATCACCAACTTCTTCAGCTGAATGTGAGTATCCAGAGATGGCATGTCAATGATGTGAGTTTGCATGATATGTGTTGGTGGTGCTCTGGTGCTGTTTGAGTGTGTCCATGGGCTACATGTCGGTATGCGTGTAGCGATGTGTCCTTGCAGGTAGTCTGTACTCCCCAACAGTGTTGACATGCTAACTTGGTTCTGGGTGGGTATCTTGTAACATGTATTGTGCATGAGTATTGCAGTTCTGTCCTGTTCTTCAGTACTTTTGACTGTGTGTCATTTCTGTCCTTCACAGGGTACTTTCAGAGTCGTTTGGTCAACTGTGATCCCCAACACCGTGATTCGATTTCCCGGGTGGTAGCTGTTGTGTCCCTACAGGTGATGTGCACCACACCCATGGACTTCCTTCCTTCTACACTTGTTGACTATGTGCCCGCTGCCAGGTGGGATTACATTGCATCTGTGGTGGTTTCAACATGTTGCAAATGTGTAATAAACCTGTGCTTCACTTTGTGATGTGCGTTGTCTGTGGTCACACATCTGACTGACATTTGCTTACTGCACCAGTGGGCTAGTTAACACAGACTGTGAATAGGTGTTGGGTCTGTGCAATGCAACGTATTTCCTGGCAACACCAGTGTAGGCGATGAGTCAGATGTCCATGGTGTGTATGTGTTGTGTAGCCCTGGTGGTGTGCCTCCCCCATATGTGTGAAGTCGCCATGACTCACATGCCGGTGTTGTACTTGCTGTAGCAGTTAGCATGCACAGTGTCATTTCCCCGATCATCATCGCAACTTCTGAGACAACATAGGAATCACAACAGAGGCAAGTATGGTGTATAAGTGAGTTTATTGACATACATGTGTGAGTATAGTGCACAGGTTGTTGGGTGCTGTACATTGTGATTGTGATCCAAAGTTCCTAGATAATTTGGAAGTCCTGGTAGCAGAAATGTCCAGAGTAAAGTCCACAGTAATCAGAGACATTGGTCCAACTTGAGCTCCCCATGTCATGTGGGAGAGTTGTGTTGCAGTCAACAGGGTGAACAGTTTGCGCACAAAGGTTATTCTCCAGAACAGGTTTTGGCTTCCTGGGGTTGCACATGGCCATCGGCCTCTCACTTGCCCCTCCTCGGACGGCCCCTCTTCTTTGGGGGGATCCTCAAGTGCAGGCTGCTGCGGTGCAGGGGACTCTCCGCCAGAGTCATCCTGCCTCCCTGTGGCAGTTGCAGTTGTTTCAGCAGCAGATGTTGTGGGCACACAGGGAGGTGTTGACTGGTTGCTGCTCATCTGGCGGAGGCATTGTAATATGTCCCTATGCACCGCCGTCATCTCTTGTAGTGTGTCCCACTTGGACTCCACACGGGACATGTGTGAGTCCAAGTGGGCATGATGGGCAGCCTGCTGCTGTTTAATGTCCCTGAGGAGCCCCACTACCTGGCTGAACTCTCCGGTGCTGGACTAGTACGCATCGGCTATGCGTGCCAGTTGTGGGTCATCATGCAGTCCAGACCCCTCTGTGAGCAGCGACCTATGTCTCCCACCCCTCCCACCACCCCTGGCGACACGTGCAGTACCTGAGGTGGCAGGCACAGGTGACCCTGGGCCACCTTGTGGGTTGTTGGTGGTGGTGGTGTCCATGGCCCCACGTTGGTCCAGGGTCCCTGTGCTGGTGGTGGTGCTGCTCCTTGGTCTGTCCGTGTCGGCAGGGGTGGTATGTGTGTTGACAGTCATTGGAGGGGTGGGTGCAGGGGGTGCAGCTGGTGGTCCTGCTGGTGCTGCATGATGACTTGCTCCGGAGGTGCCAGGTAAGTCTTCTACATCCGAGGAGGGCAGAGGCTGTTCCACACCAGTGAGCTCCGTATCCTCTTGAGCCTGGGTCGAGGACTCCTCAGCATCTGCTGCTGTGTCCCCATCATCACCTGTTTTTGGGAGACACACACAATGTATGTTATGTTTCTGCAGGCATCAATGGTTCACACACCTGACAGTTGTGACTGTGCCTCTGGATGCGGGTCTGTACAATGCATTGTCCTAAATTGTCACACTCAGGGGTTGATATTGGTGTAGCACATTGTCCTGCATTATTTGGGCATTTCTATGTGAATGTTGGGGTGTGTACATGGTCTGCATTGGTTGTATTTGGTTGTCATCCGCACCTCCTTCCCACCCAGCCAGATATCCCACCATGGACCGTGCTTCCATTGCAGGGAGTGCAAGTTATCTTTCAGGATGTCAGTCAGTGGTGTCCTGCTGTTGGTTGTTGCACAGTTGCCAGCAGGGCCTTGTGCTCCCCACAGCAGTAGCCAGTGTCAGCCATCTTGTCAGTTGTTTTCCACTCCCTGTGATGTGCGCATGGTTCAGGGTGGTGTTGATGGGACAGTTGTGGGGGTGACCAATATCTGTGCCTACCACTCCCATCATGCTATTGCCTCCACCCCACTTCCCAGCATGCCCATACTTACTTGCTTTTGGGTGGACTTCAGTGTGTGAGTGTGAGAGCAATGGCAAGATGTCTGGCAGTGGTGTCCTTCTGTTGGTTGTTGCACAGTTGCCAGCAGGGCCTTGTGCTCCCCACAGCAGTGCCCAGTGTCAGACATCTTGTCAGTTGTTTTCCACTCACTGTGATGTGCGCATGGTTCAGGGTGGTGTTGATGGGACAGTTGTGGGGGTGACCAATATCTGTGCCTACCACTCCCATCATGCTATTGCCTCCACCCCACTTCCCAGCATGCCCATACTTACTTGCTTTTGGGTGGACTTCAGTGTGTGTGAGTGTGAGAGCAATGGCAAGATGTCAGTCAGTGGTGTCCTGCTGTTGGTTGTTGCACAGTTGCCAGCAGGGCCTTGTGCTCCCCACAGCAGTGCCCAGTGTCAGCCATCTTGTCAGTTGTTTTCCACTCCCTGTGATGTGCGCATGGTTCAGGGTGGTGTTGATGGGACAGTTGTGGGGTGACCAATATCTGTGCCTACCACTCCCATCATGCTATTGCCTCCACCCCACTTCCCAGCATGCCCATACTTACTTGCTTTTGGGTGGACTTCAGTGTGTGTGAGTGTGAGAGCAATGGCAAGATGTCTGGCAGTGGTGTCCTGCTGTTGGTTGTTGCACAGTTGCCAGCAGGGCCTTGTGCTCCCCACAGCAGTGCCCAGTGTCAGACATCTTGTCAGTTGTTTTCCACTCCCTGTGATGTGCGCATGGTTCAGGGTGGTGTTGATGGGACAGTTGTGGGGGTGACCAATATCTGTGCCTACCACTCCCATCATGCTATTGCCTCCACCCCACTTCCCAGCATGCCCATACTTACTTGCTTTTGGGTGGACTTCAGTGTGTGTGAGTGTGAGAGCAATGGCAAGATGTCTGGCAGTGGTGTCCTGCTGTTGGTTGTTGCACAGTTGCCAGCAGGGCCTTGTGCTCCCCACAACAGAGCACTAGTGTCAGACATCTTTGATGGGGCTTTCCACTCTCTGTGGGGTGTGCATGCTTGAGTGTGAGCTTGCTGTGCCATGTGGGTGGGTGATGTTGAGCTGTGACTACCACTCCCATCATGCTATTGCCTCCACCCCACTTCCCAGCATGCCCATACTTACTTGCTTTTGGGTGGACTTCACTGTGTGTGAGTGTGAGAGCAATGGCAAGATGGCTGACAGTGGTGTCCTGCTGTTGGTTGGTGGCCAGTTCCCAGCAGGGCCTTGTGATCCCCACAACAGAGCACCAGTGTCAGACATCTTTGATGGGGCTTTCCACTCTCTGTGGGGTGTGCTTGCTTGAGTGTGAGCTTGCAGGGCCATGTGGGTGGGGGATGTTGAGCTGTGACTACCACTCCCATCATGCTATTGCCTCCACCCCCCCTTCCCAGCATGCCCATGCTTCCTTCCCTTTGACTCTGCTTCCCTGTGGGGTTGTGTGCCTGTGCTGACAAGATGGCTGACAGTGTTATCCTGGGGTTAGTTTTGCTACAGGTCCCATGTGTGTCCCTATGCTTCACTCAGCATGACCCAGGGTTGTGGTTCTTTGTGGGATATTTGATTGGAGTGTGGGGCAATGCATTCTCCCAGGTGAGTTTTGTGGAGTTTGGGTTAGGGGTGTGTGTGAGAAACGCTGCTGGTGACTATGGTCAGGGCTGTGAGTCCTCCTTCCCACCCAGCCAGATATCCCACCATGGAACGTGCTTCCATTGCAGGGAATGCAAGTTGTCTTTCAGGATGTCAGTCAGTGGTGTCCTGCTGTTGGTTGGTGCACAGTTGCCAGCAGGGCCTTGTGCTCCCCACAGCAGTAGCCAGTGTCAGCCATCTTGTCAGTTGTTTTCCACTCCCTGTGATGTGCGCATGGTTCAGGGTGGTGTTGATGGGACAGTTGTGGGGGTGAGCAATATCTGTGCCTACAACTCCCATCATGCTATTGGCTACACTGACTTGCCCAGCATACACATATTTCCTTTCTTTCAGTGGGCTTCACTGTGTGCTGGTGTTGTAGTGGTGGCTACTTGTCTGGATGTGTTTGTCAGTTATATTTGTGCCACTGTCTAGCTGTAGTTGTAGTTGTGTTTGTACATGTGATGACACAGTTAAATGTCACTTTGTGATGGCATGTGTTGTGTTTCTCTGAGTGACATACACATTTTGGGATGATTCTGTTCTGGTTGCTGTGTATTTGCTAAGAGTGCATGGTTTGACTCTCCCCTTGACAGTGATGTGTGTGTGTAGTCGCAGAATATTGTGTACATTTGTTGTGTACTCACCAGGCTCTGGGATGTTTTCTAGTCCATAGACGCTCACTGGTGGTAGGATGGCCCGCACCTTCTCCTCCCAGGGCCTGAGGTATACTGGCTTGGCAGGAGGGCCACTGCCGGTGTATTGGCTCAAGATGTAGTCCTTCTTCAGCAGCTCCTTGACCCTCCTGCGCACGTCATACCACCTGTTCTGGATGTCTGTCTTTGTGCGCAAACATGGTGATTGTGCGTTCACCCTGTCGACGATCCTCTCCCACATCTTTGTTTTCTGTGACATGGGTGTCTGTTGGACCAGTGTACCAAAGAGCTGTGGCTCTACCCTGAGGATCTCATCTACCAGGACTTCCAATTCACTATCTAGGAACTTGTGATTCTTCTTTGGGGGCATGGTGATGGGTGGTGATGGTGAGTGATGTGTGTGTTGGTGTGCAGGTGAAGGTGTGTGAGTGTGTGTTTTGCTAGGTGTATGTGAGGTTTCTATTTGTTGTGGTGCTGATGGTGTGTGGCTTGTGTGATGGATGAGCTGTGGGTGTGTGGTTGCTGTCTGTTGAGTGCTGGCAGGTAATTTGAATTTGCAAAGGATCATGGTAGGGATTTGTGTCCTTTATATGGGTGGAGTTGTGGGTGTGTCTTTGTTCCCTGCCCCGCCCCCCCAGTATTTATTGGCTTTGTAATTGCTTGTTTGGCCTTTTTTTGTGTATTTTCCCTTTGTACTTTTCGTGCATGTAGGAGACGTTCTTGTGACCGAATCGGACCCTGCAGTTGTCTGGTACGGGCTCGTCCGTTTCGTTCACGCTGTGTTTGTGCTGTTTTCTATGCTGCGTACGCGTCGGTCACGGTGTTTTGGGTTGCTTCGGCTCGCAGTTTTGTATGCGTGTCGGTCGTACGGCTTGTCCTCCGTGCGACTCGGTCGTGTTTTCCACGCCTTGCATCGTACTTGGCGGGTGGGAGTCCGCGGGTACGTCTCGTTCGGTATTGTTCCGGGTGCGAGTCGGTCGGTTCGAAACGCGTGTTTTCCGGCCGGATTGCTGTTTTCCGCGCGGCTCGGTCCTTCGGCTTGTGTTCCGTACGAGTCGGTCGGGTTTTGCTCGCTTCTCATCGTACTTGGCGGGTCGGGCTGCACCGGTACGTGTCGGTCGGAATTAATTCCGGCTCCGAGTCGGTCGGTACGTTTTCCGGCCGGAATCGGAATCGGCCCCTCAGTCATATATCCATCCAATTAGTAATTCATTGTATAGACTATTATCCATCTGAAGCAAATAAACATAAACATAATACATCTTATAATTAATGCTAACCCGCCCGGATGTTCCACACATTTAACCATTTCTTCAAAATTCTCACTCTTTCTCATCCTGAGACCATCTTATCAGGGGAGCCCAAATTTCATACCTTCTTTTCTGCTCTCTACGCCCTTTCCTGGTATAGACTGCCATTTCTAACCGATAGACCGCTAAAAATCTACTCAGCCATTGTTGACTGGATGGCGGTACCTGATCGAGCGATTGGGTGGCTAGACATAACCTGAATACTGTCATAGCAATGAAGACGAGTACTTGTATTTGATCTGGAAGTGAGATATCGCCCACCCCTAGCATAATCAACTGTGTAGACATATTTATTTTCCATCCAACTTGGGATTCTAATATAGCACCAACATTTCTTTTGATAGCATCCAAGCCAGGGCATGATGCGAACATATGCAAGCTATCGGCTGCATAGAGCCCACAGCGGGGGCAGGATGTGCCAGCTGAACCACCCCATTTAGCAATCTTGGCCGGTGTAATGTATAAGTTAAACCAAGTTTTAAAGCATTGGAGTTGTAGATTGGCTGCAATACATGATGTTCGGGCTAAATATAGTGAGTCATCAACTTCTCCAAACCCAGTTTGTAGATGTTCCTGCCAATTCTCATAATGCTTAGTTAAATCATCCACCATTATTTCATTCAACAGTTTATATATCCTGCCAAGTGTGACTGATCCTTTGGATAATACCTCCAGTAATGTTACTTTTACAAAACTACAATGACCCCCAAACTTTTTTTATTAGGAAATCCCTAATCTGGAGATATTTGAAGAATTGATTATTTTCCAGTTCATGCTTATCCCTTATTTGATCAAACGATCTGAATCCAGTCTCGTCCCTCACATCCCCCGCTGTCCTAATTCCCCTTTCCCACCATATTTTCATGTATCCATCACAAAAGATATCAGAAAGTGATTCGTTTTTGTATAATGGACTATAGGCATTAACTAATCCCAAGCCAAATTTTTTACGGACTGCCGTCCAAACCTTAAACGCGCATAAGAGGGTCTTGAATTTGACCCTTTTGTAATAGTTAAATTCGGTGTGTCGCAAAAGACACCCATTGGCTTCTCTACCTAGTAGCAGCTCATATATTCAAATGGGAGTTGTGTCCTGCCCAATAAGTAGATTCCCCATTTTGTATAATATTGAGGCCCAGTGGTACAGCTGAAAGTTGGGCACCCCCCATCCTCCTCTTTCCCTTGGGAGCGTCATGAATCTTAATGCCCTCCTAGGCCGGCAATTTGCCCATAAAAATCTTGATATTATCTGATTTAGGGTTTTAAACCAACAACTACTTACTATTAGAGGAATGGCTCTGAAAAAGTACAGGATTTTTGGCAGAACCAACATCTTAATGACATTGCTCCTTCCAACCAGTGTTAACTTAAGATTATTGAGTCGGGTAAGTTCTATTCTGAGTTTTGGGAGAAGCGGGTCTAAATTTGCTTCAGCAATTTTTGCCACGTCAGCCAGGAGCTCCACCCCTAAATATGTAGCCTGCTGCACTATCCGAGGATCATTCAGTGGAGTCCCTTTGCTAATCAAGATTTGAGTCTTGCTCTGGTTCAGTCGATAGCCCGAAATCTGTCCAAAATCATTAGCCTCCTTTACAATTTCTTCCAATGCATTAGTTGGACTGGGGGTGATAATTGCCAGGTCGTCAGCATATGCAAGAATCTTAGTTTCCCCCCCACTGCTATGCGCCGCCATGATCCCGCCATTGCCTTCAATCTTCCTAATTAGCGGATCGATGTATATTGCAAACAGTAGGGGGGGAGCAGGGACATCCCTGACGGGCCCCCCGACTAATCAGTACAGGGTCCGACACCTCTCCCATTATGGCAACTCTAGCTATTGGATTCTCATACATTGTTGCAATAGCCATAATAAAGCCCTTCCCGACTCCTACTTTCCCCATAGTTGTCCACAGGAACGGCCAGGAGACCCTATCAAATACCTTCTCCGCATCCAGTAGTATTAGCGTCATAGGGTCTCCGGCAGTTCCTGCGGCGTCAAAGAGCGCAATTGTCCATTGGATATGGTCGATAGTGCTGCGGCCGGGGATAAAACCATGCTGTTCTGGAGAAACCAATTTCTTTATTACCCCAGTCATACGTTTAGCCAAAATTCCTGCATACGCTTTGACGTCACTATTAATTAACGTAATGGGATGATAGGACCCCAACTCCTTAGCCGATTTTCCTTTTTTGGGGAAAACCACTATATTAGCAGCCCTCCAGGACTCCGGCGCCCCCTGACCAGATTGAGCCTGCAAGAAGACATCCTTCATTAATTCTTGTAAATAGGGTGCCATCTTTTTGTAGAACTCTCCCGGGATAAAATCAGTGCCGACCCCCTTCCCATTCGCAAGTGCCTGGATCGCCCTAGCTGTTTCTTCCACCGTAATAGGAGCCTCCAACATTTCCCTATCTTCCTCCGAGAGCATCCCCCCAGGTAGATCGGCCAGATAGTCTTCAATTTCTTTTACCCCACATTCAGTTTGCTCAGTATACAGATTCTGATAAAATCGTTGAAATGAGCTCCGTATGTCCGATGGCTCCGTAACTGAGCCAACCAGAGGATCTTCAATTTCCGTAATTGCCGCTTGGATCACACCCTGTCTAGTACGCAGTGCCAAGAGGCGCCCAACTTTTTCACTGCATTCGTACATTCTAGCCCGCCAGGTTATGTATTTGCCTGTTGCTTTTTTAGTATAGATATCCAGTATTGCTGACTTCAATAACGCCACCTTGACCTGCACTTGTCCTATATCTCCCCCCTCTCTAATTACACTGACCAATTGAGTTTCTGCTTCCAGTAATTTTAAATATAATTCTTGCATATGTTGCTTCTCTGTCTTCTGAGCTGTCCATCCAAATCTTATAGTTTCCCCTCTTACTCCTGCTTTCAGAGCATCCCATACAACATCAAGCCTAGTACTCTCCCTATTTTCAGCTATAAATCTTGGCAACCAATTTTCCATGTGGTCTATATATTCCTGATCATAGAGTAGAGCTCTGTCAAAAGTACAACGAGATGTTGGAGGATTCTGTATTTGTACTGAAAATTCTAAAACCAGCGGGTTGTGATCTGACATAATACGAGGAAATTTAGATATCTTACATTTTGTCAGAAGCCCTTGGGATATAAAGTAGTAGTCAAGTCTGGCATGCGTTTGGTGCGGGGCAGAAAAATAAGTGTATCCTGGGTCCTGAGATTCCTGTGCTGCCTAGGCATCCGTTAAGCCATGTGTCGTCACAGATTAGCTAAGGACTGAAACACTTTTGGTTTGCGGCCCGTATATATGCCCTTTTTCCCAGCTTGATAGAGCTGGAATTTAAATTCATATTAAAGTCACCACATAAGATTAGTGGTAGTGGCCAGCTTACAAGTTCTATGTTTAGCCAATCCAGCAAGGAAGGATCATCTAGTACGGAGCCGTATATTGATCATAAAGTAAACAGGTTATTGTGAATACAGCATTGAGTGATCGCCCACCTGCCCATCTGATCTGATGTTGAACGTGAAAATCTAGCTATATTTTTGCGAGCCATAATAGCAACCCCTCTTGTCCGTGCTCCCTGCGTTGTACTAGACACTAGCTGATAACCTGCAAGTTCTGCCACTTTTTGTCTGCCAGCCTCCACATGTGTTTCCTGTAAACACACTATGTCTGCCCTAAGATGTCGAATGTCCTCATCAATCCTGTGTTTTTTAAGGGGACTATTCAATCCGCAATTATTAATTGATGCTATTCTCAGCTTACCCATTTCTTTGAGTGATATTTAACAAGTCACTGCTTCCTTCTAATATTAGTAGTATCAGCTCATCCTGAGTAGACATCTGGACCGATCCCTCACCCACCCTCATCCCTAGCATTAGGCAAAATAGGTCCAGGGGACCCTTGTGATGCCTCCTGTATAGTGCTGCTTCCCGCTGCCACCCACCATCACTCCAAAAAAAAGAACCACCTTGCAAAAAGACTTTTATTAGATTTTTCCCCATTATAGAAATAGCTTATAGTATATCTGAAAAAGAATATAAACAGGAGAAACCGCAGATGACCAAGAAGGGAGATACCAGACAGACAAAGAAAATAGAACAGAGGTCAGCCTTCTTGAGTAAATATGATGTCCCCTCTCCTTAAATTCCTTCTATTTCCCTTTCTCAGAAATCTCTCGGAGGTAATCTTGTGACTGTATTTCTGAGGGGAACACTCTTATGACCCCTTTGTAAATGACCTTGAGGCGTGCGGGACTAAGAAGATAGACCTCACACCCAATCTTTTGGAAAGGCAGGATTAATTGTCGAAGTCTCCATCTTCTTTCCACAGTGATGTGGCAAAAGTCTGGCCTAACAAAGAAGGTATGTCCTCCTGCTGAGCGTCTTGCTCCCGGTCTTGCTTTATCGAAGACTGCTTGCCTGAGAAGAAAGTTACCCAAAAATATTAAAATAGCCCTAGGTCTCTCATTACTTTCCGATCCCTTTTCTTTCTCAGCATAAGTGGGAAGCGGTGTACTCTTTGCACTTCCATGTCCCAATCCCATTGTGCTAGCTCTGGGAGACCATCTTTTAGCAGGCGTATCACGAACCCTCTGATGTCCTCTCCTTCCGCATTCTCCGGTATGCCCAAAAGCCTGAGGTTGTTGCGCCGTTGGCGATTTTCGAAGTCTTCCAACTTCCACATAACATCTACCATCCTAGTCTCATTAGCAGCAGCCTGTTGCACGGTAGCCATGGTCCTAGACTTGTGTTAAATCTTAGTTGTCTAAAGCATCATACGGTACATGTATAGTCTAAATCAAAGATGTACCATTAATTCATTTAAAGAGCATTCAAATATATCCTCAAAAATCCAAAAAGGCACACACTATTGCTTTATAGGTGACTCTTATTTTATTCGGTCACTTTTCATAACATATTATCATCATATTCAATGTTCAAGATAGAGAAATGGTTGCTCCAAGGGAAATGTGAAGAAAGAAAGTGCTCGTGAAGTAAGATAGAATATGCAAGAGGGGGATCCAATCAAGCAAAACAATGGTTCATCATTTTTTATACATTACAATCTCATTGGCAAAACTGGTCGTGATTCATGATGGCACCAGTTCTACATTGGGGCCTGTCCAATGGTTAATTCATGGTTGTTCTTTTTGTTCTTTCACAAAAGTTTAGCAAACAACGTTTGTCTGTAAGCGGGTAGGACTGGGATGATATCGAGTACAGGCCCCGGGCGGGGGAGAGTGTCGACGTTTCGACCCTAGTGCAATGAGGGCAGTTTGTATCCTCTGTAAGCGGGTCTTCCTCAGGACAGGAAGGAGGGATGGGGGAGCAACTGATCATGGGTGATGCACAATTAAGGTGCCGCCCCTAGGCATGGATATTAAGGTCCGCAATAGAATTGCAGCTTGATATCAGCAGTATAATTTCAAATTAATGGGTGAGAAAAATCGCCCACAGCGTCTTAGTGAATCATCTTTACACAGCCCGAGGGAATCCAGCTGGTCTGCTCGAGTGAAAGAACAAAAAGAACAACCATGAATTAACCATTGGACAGGCCCCAATGTAGAACTGGTGCCATCATGAATCACGACCAGTTTTGCCAATGAGATTGTAATGTATTAAAAAATGATGAACCATTGTTTTGCTTGATTGGATCCCCCTCTTGCATATTCTATCTTACTTCACGAGCACTTTCTTTCTTCACATTTCCCTTGGAGCAACCATTTCTCTATCTTGAACATTGAATATGATGATAATATGTTATGAAAAGTGACCGAATAAAATAAGAGTCACCTATAAAGCAATAGTGTGTGCCTTTTTTGGATTTTTGAGGATATATTTGAATGCTCTTTAAATGAATTAATGGTACATCTTTGATTTAGACTATACATGTACCGTATGATGCTTTAGACAACTAAGATTTAACACAAGTCTAGGACCATTGTTTTCCTATACCAATTATTACCCAGGTCCATTGACTTCTAGGGGTTACCCCATTATATCTTAATGGTTGTTGCACGGTAGCCTCAGCTCCGGCCTCCAAGGCCACCACTCTTTCCTCCAATATAGTTGTCCGATCAGGAATTTCTGTGCATGTCTTGCTGACTTTTTTGATAGCGCCTTGAAGCTTTTTAGTTGCAAGATGAGCCCTTTTGTGCTCCTGTCTTGCTTCCACTTGCATTTGCTTGAGGGTAGAGTAAATCAGCCCCATTGAGGGAGATGACTCTGATCCTGTCTTAGCCTCAGATATCTTTTCTTTACCCGGTGCTCACCATCTTCAGCAGCACCCTCTTCGTCAATCAAAAAATGCGTAGAGGAATAGTCCCATTTCAGTTGACTATGACCTGAATCATGTTGTACTCCCTCCGTTTCTTTCCCACCTTTATCCCTCCTTCGTCTTCTCAGGGCAGACAGTCGTTTATGGGTGCTAGGATTGGAGAGGGAGCTATCCGAGCCGGCATCTGAATTCCCCGTGACTGATACATCATTTTCACTGATGTCAGACAATTCGGAATCCTCGTTTAGGGAGAAGAATTTTTCACCACCCTCTGGGGTTCCCTTGCAAAATGTTTCGGTCAGTTTAGCCTTGACTGCTGGGCCCTCCTCTAATGTCTTCTCCCCTTTCCCCTCCTCTTCTACATCCTTATTATTGTTATTTCTGTTATTGCTTGAGTCAGTCATATGAGCCACATTGCCCCTGTCTGCCCCCTCCACTATTGCAATACTTATATCAAGTCCCGTACTTACAGCATCCAGGGCGATAGACTCGGTGTGTGCTGCTGCTGATTTGTAGGGAGTCTCACCAGCCGTAGTCTCCTTTTTGCTGCCCGCCTTACTGCGATCAGTAAACATGCCATGAATCACTCTTTGCTTGGCGGAGGTCTCCGCCTCCTCACTAGCACAGTGCTCCTTAGCTCTTTGTTTCCCCGCCTCCGTTTCCTTCTGCCTGGCCGCGGGAGTAGCGTCTTCAGGTTTCCCTGCCGCGGGCGCCTTCTCCGCCTCCTCGCTGAGACACTGCTCCTTAGATCTCTGCTTTCCTACCTCCACCTCCTTCCGCCTGGCCACGAGAGCAGCGTCCCCAGGCTTCGCTACAGCGGGCATCTTCCGGGCGGTGGGAGGACCGCGTGGATTCCCGGCAGCTCCAGAGATTCCATTCTCCGGGCGGTCCTTCGGGAGTTTGGGCAGTTGAGGCGGCATGTTGCAAGACCAGAGTTGACCTCCGCCGCTAAACCAGTCAGCCACGGCGTGCCAGTAAGCGCGGAATAACAGGTATGTTCGTGTCCCAAAGTCTGCTTGTTTTCCTTCAACCTTGAGTCCCCAAGTAGATGGCTTCCGCACCAGAATCATTGAAGTAGTTACTCCTAAGCGAGACTCATATCCATATTATCCGAAAAAAGTTGCGGAGTGGTAGGTGGGTGGCTTCTGCAGCACCTACACAGCCGCCATCTTCCCTCCACCCAGAAACGTCTCCTAGGGCTTTAATTTCATTGATATTTTCACGAACCTCTATCTCCATTGCAGAGGCTGAGTGGTTATATTCTGTGGTCCTTTCAACAGAGTCACCAAGAGTAACCGCTCTGCCTGTGCAATGGGATGAGTAATATTGCACACACCTCCAATGACACCTGGGCTCATTTAATCTCTCCTTACAATAAACGTAGCCACTGTGACTTAATAGTCTGTTTCCTCTGCTGGACTTGATGTAATTTGCTTGTTTTCTAGATGCCATTATCTGAAAAAATTAAAAAGAGAAAACTATTGTTTAATTCATTTGAAGTGTTGATGTTTTCTTTTGAAAAAGTCATGTAAGAGAAAAGTTAATCCACAATATTTTACAGCTCAAATATTTGGCAATTTGAACCATGATTTTATTGCATTTGATGGTTGATGTTTGTTTTGAATAGTTTGCTGCTTTTTTTAACCTAAAAATGAATGAGGGTTAAGTTTTAATACACAAGAGTTAATTGTAAAGCTTACCTTTTTGAGGGTTTTCTTTTGTTATTTCTGAAAGTTCTGTTGTCGTTGGTGGTTGGTTTTTATTTCCTAGGCTGTTTTTCAATTTGGGCCTTTTTCAGTTTTAATTGGTTCTGGAAAAAGTGATGAAATAATATGAATTATTTTATGGATTTTTAAAGATTTACTATTACCCTGCAGTTTAAAAGATTAGTGCTTTTCAATGCTTGTGCACTTTAAACATGCAAATTAGCCCCAAAAAGATTTTGGCTATATTTTTACTTAGGGGGTCATTACGATGGCGGTCGGAAAATCATGCCGACCGCCATGGTAGCGGGAAATCACCGCCCGCCGCTACCGCGGGAAAACCGACGGCTAGATTAGGATCCTCAGCGGTAAAAATCCAACCGCGGCGGAAAGGAGACCCGAGAAACCGCTGTTCGCTTGCGCAGAAGGCCCAAACCCGTCCACGGCAGTCGGTTTCGCAGCGGAAACAGCCCAAACGACCGCAACCACAGCGGAGACACCGCCATCGAAATTATGATATTCCCGACATCGCCGCGGTGGAGTGCGCTGTTTCCGACCGCCGCGGTCGACAACATTGATGAATGAGTGAGACGGCGGAAGCGCTGTAGCCGAGCCACCGCTGCGGACGCTCCGTGAAAAAAATGGCGGTCGCGAGAAAAACACACAACATGGCCACAAAGTGCACCAACCAAACAAGGCATGCACCCAAAAATACCTAACACAGCCCAAAGACACACCCCCATGGGAAACTCCAAAACTACAAATCCCAGGTCCACACACACACCACACCTGCTACCAATACCCCATCCTGACACACCCACAGAGACCAGTATAAATCCAGCCCCCAACAGACCACAATCCTTTGCAAAACTCCACAACTGAGGGGACATCCACCACAGATGACAGGAGAGGCAAATCTGCACAACACACACATATCACCACCACCACCACTTCCACACCTGCACCTCTAACACCTTTGCACAGCACACACCATACACATCACAACCACCACTACCACTTCCAAACCTGCACCTTAAACACCTTGACACATCACACACCATGTCACCACAGAGAATGCCCAAATTCACTCAGAGTGAGTTGAGGGTCATGGTTGATGAGATAATCAGGGTAGAACCACAATTGTTTGGTAACTAGGTCCAACAGACACCACTAGCAACAAGAACGCAAATGTGGAGAAGGATAGTAGAGAAGGTAAATGGAGTGGGGACCGTGCCACGCAATAGAGATGAAATCGTGAAGAGGTGGCACGATCTGAAGGCAGTGGTCAAGAAGAAGAGAGCCAAGAACCATGAGCTGGCTCACAGGACAGGCAGTGGCCCTCCCGTTCCACTTAAAACATTCACTGAATGGGAGGAGAAGGTGCTTGGCATTCTACATCCAGAGAGTCTCTCAGGAATACCCGGGGAGTGGAGGCTGGTAAGTACAAACAAATGCCTAACATCACACAAATGTACTGTCTTGCACTACTACAAAATAATACCTCCTAGGTTCAAATTCATTCATGTGCACAACACTCCCCCAACACATCTCTCACAGATTCAACAGACACTCCCCCTGAAGCCCCCAAAGGTAGTTAGCAACATCACCATGGGTACATGTGTACATGCTGCCAGCACTACAACTCCCACCAGGCCCCCTTGTCCTACAGCTGCGCAAGATGGAACCCTCCACCCCAACCCATGTGCCAACCATAGCATTGCTCACCTTAACCTAACAGGTAGGTAGCCATCCCTACAGGGAGGTGGGTGGGTGTTTGGGTAGCCTGCACTACAACTCCCACCAGGCCCCCTTGTCCCACAGCTGAGCAGGATGGAGCACTCCCCCCACCCAGAAGCATGCCTCAGCCATTGTGTGCTTCACCCTCACCTAACAGGTAGATAGCCATCTTTACAGGGAGGTGTGTTTGGAATAGGGAGGCCTGCACTACAACTCCCACCAGGCCGCCTTGTCCCACAGCTGAGCAGGATGGAGCACTGCCCCCCACCCAGAAGCATGCCTCAGCCATTGTGTGCTTCACCCTCACCTAACTGGTAGGTAGCCATCTTTACAGGGAGGTGTGTTTGGAATAGGGAGGCCTGCCCCACAACTCCCACCAGGCCCCTTGTCCTACAGCTGCGCAAGATGGAGCACTTCCCCCAGCCACAAGCATGTGGCAGATATTGAATGTCACTCATCAAACTTACGGGTAGGTAACCATTTCAACCGGGAGTGTTGTTCTTAATTGGTGACACAGCAGCACAACTCACAACAGGCCCCCTACTCCCACAGCTCAGCATGATGGAGCACTTGTCCCACTCATAGGCATGTAACGTCTGTGCAGCCGCACATGACACCATGCCACTTAGTCCACAGTCACCTACACAAATCATGCAAAACAGTTGTGTTGTAGTCACCATGCACAAGTCTCTGTTCAAAAATGACCCACATTGTGTACACTGTGCCAGGCATCACACACTGCAACACTAACAACGATCATGCTGCCCTGCAGCAGTGTCTGGCCGGTTTTTTGGCAAAGTGCAAATCACCCATGTCATACCACAGTGTTGCAATGTAAACAGTGGAAGTGCAGTGTACCCAAAAACTACACTGCAGCTGGGACTCACAATGCTAAACTAAGCACATCCCAAATGTCCTGCAACACACCCAGCTACCACAGTGCTGCACTGAATTGCAGAACAGCACCTTGTCTGACTAAAATTGTCAAAGGTGTCTTGTTTGGACCACCAATGTGTGTATGCATTGACAATGTTCACATCTCACACTGTCTGTCTGAACAGTGCTGGTATAGTCTGGCCCCAAAAGCACACATTGTCTGCACAGGGCTGAGTACATCTCACACACACACCACTGTTGACCACAACATGTCAGTGTATGGATGCCCTGGAACAACTGCTTCACCAGTACTGTACTCATGTTCTCAGGTCCACAAATACCATGAAACCATGACACCGTGGAAATGTATGCTGGGTGAGATGTTCACCCTGCTGTATGTCACCACTGTGCTAGGAGACTATACCCCTTGCCCTATTGTGCCTTCAAATGTCGGGGGAGTGAACCCCATAGCCAGATAGGTGGGACAACAGTGATGGGGGCTATACCCCATGCCCTATTGTGCCTTCAAATGTTGGGGGAGTGAACCCCACAGCCAGATAGGTGGGACAACAGTGATGGGGGGCTATACCCCATGCCCTATTGTGCCTTCAAATGTTGGGGGAGTGAACCCCACAGCCAGATAGGTGGGACAACAGTGATGGGGGGCTATACCCCATGCCCTATTGTGCCTTCAAATGTTGGGGGAGTGAACCCCACAGCCAGATAGGTGGGACAACAGTGATGGGGGGCTATACCCCATGACCAAATGTAATCTGAAATCAATGGGTACAAAAAGCCACACACACATTCTGCTCACCACACGCACATTCCATCCAAAAATTTCAACCAAGTCACATAGCCATGTCATTGCTCACCTTCACCTCAAACGGTAGTTAGCCATCTTCACAGTGAGACAGTGTAGTGTGTTTGGCTATCCGTCCCACAAAACGCAACATGCATGCTGTTCCACCCCTATGGAGGATGGGACACTACACCCCCAATAAGAATCATGTGGCAGGCAATGTATGCTACCCACCCAACTCACAGGTAGGTAACCGCATCTCACAGGTCGGGGTGTGTGGGGCTGGGAAGCTTGCACACCAACTCACACGGGCCCACCTGACCGCCAGCACACAAGACCCATTACTTCCTGGCACCAACATGCATGTGTCAGTTATTGCAATGTACACTTCAAAAGAACTGGCATGTGGACATATCATGCTGACTTGTCCCACACTGGACCAAGATGGAAGCCATCATCATACACACACAGAGAGGTCTCTCAAATACAAGGAAAAACAGCAAACACTACATATCAACAGCCACAACATGCAGCCAGATATGCATTTAAAAAACATGTTGGCATAGGACACCAGGCCTCTCAATGCACAACTGCACACCCAGATAGCATTGGCAACTATAGTGTGCACACACCTAAGAAAATGAAACTGTGACAGCAACCAAAGTGTGAAAGTCTGAAACACATGTAGATGGAACTCCGAGCACAACCATGCACACCACTACATGCCATCTGACAGTAGCAGTGGTCCAGACCACCTAGGATCTAATTAAAGCAAACTTAAGCATGTCTGGAATTGCAAATACAGATATGTACACCACATTGAAAAGGTATGCATGAAACTACAATGTTCACTCAATGTGCAGAGTAAACCGCTGCAAGGGCTCAACAAGTGACACATACGCGTCAATAACTGGATGCCAACATGAGACTGTCAATGTAAAAAAATTATATTGTGCATGTCATGTCTTGACAACTCCCAATATGGACAAGTAATGCATGTACCACAACAGCTTGTAATGCATCACTGGATGTCGGTCAATGCAAATTTGTACAGTGAACAACTGCTGGATGTACAAACAGTTGATGTAACACTGCTAACACAAACTTTGCTGGGTGCAACACAATGACCATTTCTCATCTGACCCACAGGTGACCAAGAACTCACTGCAGAGGATGACACCACCCTGCAGAGCCAGACCCCCCCGTAACAGAGACAACTGGATGAGGACTCCCTGGATTCCTTGGTTGAGGAGCTCCAAGCTGGCCCATCTGGTGTGGCAGGCCGCAACCAGTCCCAGGCACCCATTGTCCCCCCAACCACATCAGGTGCAGCCCATGACCATCCTCTGACAGCTGCTGTCACGGCCTGTGTGTCAACCACTACCACCACCACCACCACCACAGCTGGCCGCAACACGCTCCCTGCCCCAGGGGTTGAGCAGCCCACTACATCGACTGCGGTGGCCAGGGAGAGGATGCAGTGGGCCAATGTGAGGACCGGACAGGACCGTGGCAGCAGTGCAGGTGGTCGGGACAGGGTCATGCAGAGGGGAACTGATCCTGGGACGGAAGCCCTGGGCCACATTGACAGAGTCCTTGGGGCCTACCAACAGGCCCAGGGACGAATGGGCCGGTTAGAGGAAGAATCTCGGGAGCACCTCCTGCTGCTGAGGTCCATGGACACACGCATGGGACAGATGGTGAACCTCTTGGGGCAGCTAGTGGCGGTTCTGAGGGACAGGCCAGCGCAACATTCTACCCCTCCGCCTCCCCCTGTTGGGCAGCAGGATGACACTTCATCATCCTCCCCTGCGTCCACAGAGGGGGGTGAGTCCTCAGACACCCCTGTCCCTGCAGCAGTGGCCCCTCCAGTCAAGCGCAAAAGGGGCCGTCCAAGGAAAGGCCAGGGGGCCTCACGTGCCAAAGCACCTGCCAAACGCTAGTCCCCGAGCCAGCCATGATGGCAGACCACTGCACCACTGCATTGACCTTTTGGACTATCCTTCACCACACTGCCATGTGAATGGCATCTATCTGTTGGACTGGGTCTCCACATCATTGTGGGGACTACTCAAGTATCTCATCTACCATGACTGTCAACTCACTTCTTCAATTCCCCCTTCACATGTTCTCCACCCTCGCATGTCACAATTGTAAATAAATACACCTTACACACATGTTGTTGTGTCTGCTCCGTCTCTAATACAGGATGTGCAACCTTCAACGTGTAGGACATGGACCAGGGGAATGGAATGTAGGTAGGCAGTGAGATGCTGAAGGGACCTAGGGAAAAACGTAGAACAAGAGTCACTTGTATGGGTGTGGCATCGCACACATCACACAACACATGTCAACAAGGTACTCAGATCTTCTAACTTTACACAGAGCAACAGTCACCATAGAGACATTCTGTATCACACTAACCAATCACACATACATTGGCATGCAGCAATGAGTCAGCACAAAGCTGCAGTCAGCAAGCTCACATACACCCACACAGCAACTGCAACACCATCAGACCATTTTGTCCCTTCTACATCGTCACTCACCTTCAAGTGAAGTAGCGGGTGATGAGCTGTTGACGCATGTCGACCCCTTCCTCCTCTCCACTGCCCTCATCACTGGATCCGGGTTGATTTGCAGGCGGGGGCCTTGGCTGCTCATCATCGTCATCCAGGATCAGGGGTATTGCCTTGCGAATGGCCAGGTTGTGGAGCATGCAGCATGCCACCACTATCTGACACACCTTCCCTGGCGAGGACATAAGGGCACCTCCAGTACGGTCCAGGCACCGAAATCTTGATTTTAGGAGACCAAATGTCCGTTCTATCACACGCCGTGTCCTCCCATGGGCATCATTGTATCGCACATCAGCTGGCGTGATGGGATTCCGCAATGGGCTCAGCAACTACGGGCGGTTCGGATATGCCGAGTCACCTGGTTGTGAGAGACACAGGTTAACCTTGCAGTCCCAAAATGCCACACGACAGCATGTCACACACACACCACTCTAATCCACTATGCATACTCACCCACAAGCCATGCACGCTCCGGAAGCAGATTGGCCATCAGCTGAGGAACGATGCTGCTGCGCAAGATGTGGGCATCATGGGCTGAGCTGGGAAGCTTCGCATACACGTGTGAGATGATCATGTCCGCCAGGCACACCACTTGAACATTTACCGAGTGTGAATGCTTCCTATTGCGGTAAACCTGTTCACGTGCCTGTGGTGGCACAAGCCCAACATGTGTGCAATCAATTGCACCAATGACATGGGGGATATGTCCAAGGGCATAGAAATCGCCCTTCACAGCCACCAACTCAGGCCCCCTGGGAAAATGGATATATCTGTCTTTGTAGAGCATCATGGCCGACAGGACATCCCTCAGCACCATGCTGAACATCGGCTGTGACATCCCGCCTGCACTTGCGACCGTGTGCTGGAATGAGCCTGTTGCAAAGAAATGCAGGCATGCCATCACCTTAGATGTTGCGGTGAAAGCTGTTGGATATGTCCGACGTGGCTGCAGGTGGGGCTCCAACATGGCACATAGGTTCTGCAGGGTTTGTTGGTCCAGCCTGAATTTGCGGATTATATCCTCATTCTCCATGTCTGCCAGGACTGTGAACGGACGATGGATATTGGGCCTCCTCCTCCTAGGACAGATCAAAGTGCACAGATGTCAATGCAGAAGACCATGAAATGTGCATCACATCAATTTTTTCTACTGACACATTCCCAAGTTTTACAACATGCACCATTAACCGACAGAGCACTTCACAAGTAGGTACACATCAGGCACACTACTCGTACACCTGTCCCCTTACCAGCAGCAATTATCTGTGCACCCCTCCGGCTCATTTGCATGCACAGTGTGATATACTAACAGATATGTGTGCACACCTGTGAGTATGACCCCCAGCATATGTTACTAATTGCAATACTACCCTAACACACCATGTTGCTGGCCCTGATACACCTCCCAACACAGGTTGCACATGGCACACATCAACTACACACTGACCACCGGCTGAGCGTGGGGGACACGTGTGTGCATGTGCATTAGACAATGTGCCAGTTGCTGATGCCCCTAGTTCAGTAAATGAGACGACATTGTGCGTTACATTGCACAGACAGACATTGATCATTATCTACATATGCTATGCAACACATTAACTGGACAGTCTACATTTTCTTACACAGCACATGTGACATGTGTGAGTGTATGTGCCCATGCAATGTATTGGCGACCCATATATGGTATGTGTTGGTGACGTGGAGTGACATGTCCCTTTTGTGCATTTGCCCTCATGAGGACCCTTCAATTGTTGAGACACTGGGCATTGTACATGTTGGCCTATGCAGAGAGCTGGAGGACACGTTAGGTGCAGCAAAGCTACTCCACAACTCCATTAACGCTCACTCCAGGCACTGTCTGGCACCCATATGGCGGTGCCTACCACCTGGCCCCTGCGGACTAGCACCGCCCATAACCCAGGCACGATCGCGGGAGACACCGCCAGATATGTATGTGACAATGGCGGTCAACATGCAACGCTACCCAAATCACGGTCACTCCAGGCACTGTCTGGCAAACATATGGCGGTGCCTACCGCTTGACACCTGCGGACTGGCACCGCCCATAACCCAGGCACGATCGCAGGAGACACCGCCAGATATGTATGTGACAATGGCGGTCAACATGCACCGCTACCCAAATCACGGTCACTCCAGGCACAGTCTGGCAAACATATGGCGGTGCCTACCGCCTGGCCCCTGCGGTGTGTCACCGCCATGGACCATGCCCTTGCAGCCAATGGGAAGCAGCCTCGCGGTAGCCTGATGCGAGTTTGAAAATCGCGGTAGGCGTGCACCGCCACCGTGGAGGCGGTCACTGGAGGCATTTGAAAGATGCACCACCGCGGTAGCGCGCGCCTGGCCCCTACAGTGTGTCACCGCCATGGACCATGCCCTTGCAGCCAATGGGAAGCAGCCTTGCGGTAGCCTGATGCGAGTTTTAAAATCGCGGTAGGTGTGCACTGCCACCGCGGAGGCGGACATTGGATGTATTTGAATGAGGCAGACCTGGTACACCAATTGTAGCACCCTGGGACCACTGACACAGCCCCAGGGGCCTATATATGTGTGGGAGGGTGCCCCACATTCCCACAGCTACCAGGGACTGCTGACTGACAACCCTCAACTGCTGCTGCTGCCTCAAGGGACTGCTGGCTGCCACCCTGCACCTGCTGCTGCTGCCTCAAGGGACTGCTGGCTGCCATCCTCCACCTGCTGCTGCTGCCACATGTCCATTGTGATGTCGAGGACTCAGAAGATCCGTGCCAGTCCCTTCACCAGCGAGGAACTTGAGGTCCTGGTAGACGGGGTGCTTGCACAGTACCCAAGGCTTTATGGCGGCCCTAATGTCGTGGTAAGTCTCCAAGACTGTGAGCAGGGCCGGACTGGGAACCAAAACCGGCCCTGGCAAACAGCTCGGCCGACCCCCCTGGCGCGGGAGGGCAGAGCTGGTTGCTAGGGCCGGTTTCGGCCGATTGTGTTACAATGGGCCGATATTGAGGGCCCCCGGTAACAGAAACGGCCCCCAGGGGCCCAAAACCGGCCCCAACCTGGCAGCCCACCGGGAAAACGCCCGGTGCCCGCGACGGCCAGTCCGGCCCTGACTGTGAGTGAGAGTGCAGGGTGGGCACACGTGAGGTGGAGGTGCTTCGGTATGTGTCAGTGGTTGTGGGGCTCTGACATGCACTGCCTAGCATGTTTACTACAGCGGGAAGGGCTTGGTGGGCTCTTTCACACGTTACGCTGCATGCCTATCCTGAGTAGAGGGACATGTTTTGTAGTGTCAGCCATACAGTGCAGCTGCATTTTGGTGATGCAGGAGTCTGGCCAGTTATCGTTTGTGTGAATGGCTGTGTTGCTCCCAATTTACCCACTCAGTGCACAGTCCCCGCCGAATGCCACATGTCCACATCACTGCATGTACAGTGTGTTCCATGTGTGTTTGGTTCACGCATCTTCATCTAAGTCCCATCTCTGCCATGTAGATTGCACAGGAGCAGCCGTGGGAGAAGGGTGTGTGTATGACAGTTGTTATCACTCTATGTGAGTTCCAGGACACAGTGAGGCTTTCACAGGGCTAGGACACTTAGGTCTGCGCAGTGTTGGACACAGTGAGTCCAACGACAAGACACATGTTTTGCTATCTTCTCTATGTGTAGTTGTAGGTAACTGCAGACAGTAGCTGCGGGCAGACTACACGTCGCTTGCTGTGTTGGTATCCTGCATGTGAATGGGATGTGGAGGTACTGTGTCCACCATCGAACATGCATGCCTGTACGTCTGATTTACCAATGACATTGTACCATGTTCACAGCAATTGTTGGCTCTGTTACAGTTGTAGCTGGAGTTTTGGATGAGTCACTGTCGTGCTACTGCATTTTCGTTGTGTTGTCATTGTGCACTGTGTCACTGGAACCTCACCCCTCTTGTCTCCCATGCCTGCAGCTGAAGGTCCACCAGCGTAAAGCCGTGTGGAGGGCCATTGCCTCCAGAGTGCGAGATCTGGGTGTGTCAAACCGAAGGCGCACCCACTGTCATAAAAGGTGGGACGATATCTGCCGGCTGAGCAAGAACGTGGCCGAGATGACGCTGGGGCTGCTCCCTCGGACTGGCAGGTTGGCTAGGCGCAGCATGACACCACTAATGGTCCGCATCCTGGCTGTCACACAACCTGAGCTGGACAGACAACTGAAGGAGCATCAGCAGCAAGCTAGGGGTGAGTATGTGTTGCAGGCTGCCTTTGGATGGGAGTGGGTGCATGTGTCTACAGAGTGTGCAAATTGTCAGCTGTGTGACGTTGGTTGTGTGGTGCAATGTTTTGTGAGTGGCCTCTGTGCTGGGTGTATGTGCCATGCATTTGCCCAAACTGTGCTTCATGAAGTCAGTTTTAGCACTGTGCATCTCTCTTACATTTGGAGTTGTGGCCTTCAGGTACCTTCTGCTGTGGGGTAGTGTGTGAATTCAGATGGATGGGAATGCCAGTGTGCCAACTGTGAATGCGTTTCAATGAATGCGTGCAATTGCAGACCTCAGATGTCTGCCAGTCAGACATCTGAGGCCAATGTGCAACAGTAGATGTGCCCATGAACTCGATATGGTGGATGGCATGTGTGCAGGGTCATTGTGGGCTGGTATGTTGTGGTCTGTGTGGTCCCCTACTGCTCCATCCATGTAGGTGATGTGCACCATGTTGTGGTGTTCATCCTTGCCAACATCGGGACAGTGTGTGTGCACAGGCCATTTTGTGGCTGTGTCTGATGTGAGCCAACAGCAGGATGGTGTGCTGTGTGAGTCACCTGGGGCACTTATGGCAGGATGTGTGTCAGACATGCACCGTTGGCTTGATATTTTGGGTGGCAAGATATATGTGTGCACAGGGTGGCATGCGATGTGCTGCACACCTCTTCTAGGATGCAGATGTATTGGCACGTGTTAGTTCTGTTGATGCCACTCATCTCACAGTACTTCTCTCTTCTATGCAGCAGCTCCCGTATATGCAGAGGGAGAGGGGACGGACACCAGTGGTGAGGCATCCAGTGCAACAGCCGCACCGGAGCAGACTGACACAGATGTGACCAGCGCCGAGGAGGGGGACAGGAGTCTGCTAGAGGATTCACAGCCGGAGACACAAAGCTCTACGTCATCTGACGCCAGCGGTGTCGCATCCATGTTGGGGGGTACAGGGAACGGGGACTCGGCCTCCTCTTCCGCCACACAGCGTCCAGTGCCCAGCCTCCCTTCAACCTCCACTGGTGCTGCCCGTGTCCGCACGAGTAGGAAGGGAAGAGTCACCTTCACCCCAGGCACAGCTGCCCCAGCCCATGTCAGCCCTGCTGCCCTCAGTGCAGAAGCAGTCGAGCTATTGCGCCAGCTGTGTGTGGGGCAGACAGCACTTCTCAATGCCTTCCAAGAGCACGACAAAAAGTTGGGGCAGGTTATAGCTTTCATGGAGGGCATACATTCCGACGTAGGTGGGCTACACCGGACTGTGCAGTCCTTGTCATCAACTGTGACAGCAGCCCTGCAACAGGCACATAGTCAGGGAGCAGCTCCCAGCACTCGGTCCGGCCCTGTGTCACTGTGCACCTCTGATGACAGTGACAATGCTCAACGGACCCCAAAGTCCCGATACAGAACCCGCAGCACACAGGAGCAGCAGCAGCCCAAGCGTACTAGGGTGCAGACACCATCCTCACATAAAATTAAGGCCACCCCAGAGCGCAGCGAGAAAAGCCCATCAGGTGACAGCAAGGGCCACAAAGCAAAGAAACAAGCATCAGGGTCACAGGCCTCACCTTCCTCCCCCGCCAAAGACTCCCCTGTCCCAAAGATGTCTCGCAGAGGCAAAATGACAGTTTCCACACCCACTGAGAAGGTGTGGCCTGCAAACATTACACAGGATGAGGGCCCCATGGATAATCCATCCTTGACCTCCACTCCCATCCCAAGCCCTGTGAAGCCAGCACGGGAGGACACTGTAGGGGGCAAACCTGGTGGACAGAGGGAGGCAGGGCGGCGGCAAACACCAGGCAAGCGCACATCGGGATCCAGCATGTCCCCAGAGGGAGGGTCACCATCCACACCAGAATCAGCTTTGGTAGTGGGGTCACCTGTTGTGTCTGCCCCAGTTCACCTCAATCCCCAGACAGGGAAGCCTTTCAGGATCCCCAAGAAGTGGAGAGGCACCCCTCCACAATCTCCGGCACACACTGTGTCTCACCAGGGCATGAGTCCACCTCCCCGGGCCACCACCCCACCTGGTCCAAGCAGCTCCCACAAGCACAGTTGGCTCTTCCACAGTTGTTACTCCCACTGCCCAGGGCAGCCCTCCAACTGACCCCAACACACAGTCAGCTCCAAGTCCGACAGACAGCCCCATCTGAGTGGTGGTCACCCTCACACACCTGTCTGTCCACAGCGGTACGTGTGATGCCCATTGTCAGCCCCATTACTCTGTTGCTGGGCATGGCATGGTAGAGTTGCATACATTCCCTGTGTAGCTTCTGATGTCACTACTCTGCACAATGTCTTTGCCTTTTTGTTCACTGCTGTTTGCCCCCTGCCTGTGCAGCTTCTGATGTCCCCACTCTGCACATTGTACTGGCCACTGGCCTTGTTGTTCACTGCTGTTTGCCCCCTGCCTGTGCAGCTTCTGATGTCCCCACTCTGCACATTGTACTGGCCACTGGCCTTGTTGTTCACTGCTATTTTCCCCCTGCCTGTGCAGCTTCTGGTGTCCCTACTCTGCACATTGTACTGGCCACTGGCCCTGTTGTTCACTGCTATTTGCTCCCTGGCTTTGCAGCTTCTGATGTCCCCACTCTGCACATTGTACTGGCCACTGGCCTTGTTGTTCACTGCTATTTGCCCCCTGCCTGTGCAGCTTCTGGCGTCCCTACTCTGCACATTGTACTGGCCACTGGCCTTGTTGTTCACTGCTATTTGCTCCCTGGCTGTGCAGCTTCTCATGGACTTCATCTGCACATTGGACTGGCCACTGGCCTTGTTGTTCACTGCTATTTGCCCCCTGCCTGTGCAGCTTCTGGTGTCCCTCCTCTGCACATTCTACTGGCCACTGGCCTTGTTGTTCACTGTTATTTGCTCCCTGGCTGTGCAGCTTCTCATGGACTTCATCTGCACATTGGACTGGCCACTGGCCTTGTTGTTCACTGCTGTTTGCTCCCTGGCTGTGCAGCTTCTCATGGACTTCATCTGCACATTGTACTGGCCACTGGCCTTGTTGTTCACTGCTGTTTGCTCCCTGGCTGTGCAGCTTCTCATGGACTTCATCTGCACATTGTACTGGCCACTGGCCTTGTTGTTCACTGCTGTTTGCTCCCTGGCTGTGCAGCTTCTCATGGACTTCATCTGCACATTGTACTGGCCACTGGCCTTGTTGTTCACTGCTGTTTGCTCCCTGGCTGTGCAGCTTCTCATGGACTTCATCTGCACATTGGACTGGCCACTGGCCTTGTTGTTCACTGCTATTTGCCCCCTGCCTGTGCAGCTTCTCATGGACTTCATCTGCACATTGGACTGGCCACTGGCCTTTTTGTTCACTGCTATTTGCCCCCTGTCTGTGCAGCTTCTGGTGTCCCTACTCTGCACATTGTACTGGCCACTGGCCTTGTTGTTCACTGCTATTTGCCCCCTGCCTGTGCAGCTTCTCATGGACTTCATCTGCACATTGGACTGGCCACTGGCCTTGTTGTTCACTGCTATTTGCCCCCTGCCTGTGCAGCTTCTGGTGTCCCTACTCTGCACATTGTACTGGCCACTGGCCTTGTTGTTCACTGCTGTTTGCTCCCTGGCTGTGCAGCTTCTCATGGACGTCACCTGCACATTGGACTGGCCACTGGCCTTATTGCTCACTGCTGGTTGCTCCCTGCCTGTGCAGCTTCTCATGTAAATACTGTGCATATTGAAATGCCCACTGGCCTTGATGTTGCCCAAATTTGTTGTCTCACTATGCAAATTGTGAATAAACACAGTTGGTCCTGCTGTGAGTTGTGTCAGTGTCCTTCCTGAATGAAGTTGTTTCTATGTGTGCATGGTTTACTGTGTCACATGCTCAGTATGCCACTTCAACATTGCCAATAGGTTGTCTCAAATTTCATTTTTTTTTCAGGGGTGGGAGGCACTTCATTTCTACCTGACTGTGATACTTATGGGTGCAGTGCAGGTTGTTGGCAATGAATTCTTGTTGTCATCATCCCTCTTTGCTCATGTTATCTATGGTGGACACATGTCAGGTTTGTGGGCAATGGCAGCACAGGGTGGGAGTTTGGGCACAGGCTTACAGGCAGGCAGGCCAGGGTCATGGGGTCTGTGTGAGCTTCCTTTCTGTGTGCCAATCAGTGTCGGTGTATGGACATCTTGTGGTGATGAGTTATCCAGGTCCCATGGCTTACTTCCAATGTGTGCACTTGGGTGGTGGAGAAGTGTATGGTGTGAAGGGGGTGACTTTGTTGTGACTGTGGATGTGTGTGCACCTGCATTGTCAACTACTGCCATGTGTCACCCTGGAGTGGTGTGCCTGTATGTCTACTTGTTGAGCCCTGTGGTTGTGTTTTGAGCACATGGCAGTATTGTGTGGTGCTGTTGTGAGAGGAGGTATGTGTGACATATCCTACTTGTGCTTGGCTGTCATGTAGTGTGTCACTGGGCCCTGTGTGTTGTGCAGCAGACATTCTCTTGTCCAGTATTTGGATGCCTATGTGTGGCTGGTCAGTGTTTGAGTTCAGGGCCTTCCTTACATCCCTGTGCCTATACATGTGTGTCCTTGCTGTCTCCAGGAGTTTTTGCATTGAGGTGACCGTGGTTTGTGTTGACTGACTGTGTCAGCCATGTGTGCTGTGATGGGCTGTGTGTGTTCTCACATGTGTCTTGTCTTGCATGAGCATCACACATGCTTGATGGTTGTGTCACTGCCCTTCCATTTGTGGGCACCTCACTTTGGCTTTCCTATATGTTGTCCTCCATTACTGCTGGCATGTGGTGTGTGTATGTAGCTGTGAGTCAGGGTGGTGTGTGTGTGTGTGTGTGACTTGTCAGGTAGTATGTGCAGTGAAGTGTTTGGTCCTCATCTGTGTGTGTGTACATTTTGTGCCTGGCCTCAGTGTTCTTGGCTTGTGTGTGATGTTGTTGTGGTGTGTGTGTTGGCTGGGGCCTGGGCTTCTGTGCTATGTGTTCCTGTGCAAAGGGTCCTGCTGTGGCTGTATATGCAGTTGTTGGGACGTGGGGCATGGTGTGGCTGTAGTTGTGTGGTTGTTGTGCAGGTGTGGCACTTGGGAGGCACATGTTGTGTCCCTTCAGGGAGGTAGCTGGTGTGTTGTGGGTGGAGTTGTGGCTCTGTGCTATTTGTACGGTGCCCTTGGCATGCGCTGGCCCTGGGCTCTGCGTTGTGTGCATGGTTTCCTGCACACTGACCGCGGCGGTGACGTGACCGGGACATTTGTTCATGATGGTGGAACATGGGTGGGCAGTATGTGGCGAGGTGTGTTTGTCACAGGTGGAACATGTGTGTGTGCAGTGATGGCTGTGTGCCTGTCCCCACAGGGGTGTGTGGTGTTCCCATGCGAAGTTTTTCCACCCTGGAGCTGTGTATTGTGTTACTTGCACTGTTGTGTCTGTACGTACCTGCGGAGGCGTCCGCGGCGGACGATGACTTGCAGGTGGTGTATCATGTACAGCACCGGGATGGCGTGTAGGGCAGGATCCATCGCAGTGTGTCCCGGGTGTCTCCGCTGTGGTGTCTCCGCCGTCTCTCACTGTGCGGTTTCTCTGTCGCGGTGCGCTGCCATGTTTCCGGCATCGTGATATCTTCGGCGTACGGGACGTCATTCCGCACGGCGGTGTGTGGTGATTGGCTCACTCCGCCGCGGTGGCGGGCGCACTTTGATGGCGGTCGGTGTTGCACCGCGGCGGGCGGGAAATGGGCAATGTGTGGCCATCCTAATATGGCGGGCGTGAAGACCGCTGGCGGTGTGCGGTAAATGGGTGTTAACGCCATCGCCGGCACCGCGGTCGTGTCTCCGCCCGCCATCCTAATAGGCCCCTTAGTTTGGCTTGCTTTTTTTCTGACATTTTGCTTTTGTTTGTGAGTTTCAAATTTTTTATTCAACAATACATTTTTTTGAAAACACTGTTTGTGCACTTCAAACTTTATTTCCAAAAGATTATGGCTAAAACTTTACCTTGTAACTATGGTTTTCTTCTGAGGGGCTGTCCTTTGTTTATTTCGTTGCTTTAAGGTGTTTCCTGTATTCTTTTAAGAATATTCAGTTTTCTAATTTGCCTGCAAAAAAATTGATTTTACTTTTTAAAGGTGATTAAAAGACATTTTGCTTTTGTAAGTGTTTTTCATAGTTGTGATGCAAAGTTACATATACACGACATAAAAATGCTTGTGCACCTCTAACCTGCAAATGAAAAAAAAAAAGATTATGTGAATTTGCTTTCCTTACTTTCTTTTTTGTTTTCTTTGGTAATTGTGGCGTGTTGTTATTTTGGGCTGGAGGGTGTGTCCTCCTCTGTTGGTGTTGTATATCCTTTAATCTGTGGAAAAGATTCACTGTTTAAAAAATGTTTTATTGTTTGCTTTACAAATATTTGACATAAATATGCAAATATAACTATTTTGATAATTTCCAGCTTTAATTTGCAAACTACAACTTTGCCCCCCGCACCATCCTGCACTTTACAAGAGGCAACCCCCACTCGGAGTAGGAATAGTAATTTTTCCCCCCACCGCCATCCACCACTTTTCCTGAGGCATGCCCCACTTGGAGTAAGAATAGTAAATTTGCCCCCACCCACCATCCAGCACCTTCCCGGAGTCAAGCCACACTTGGATTTGGAATAGTAAATTTGCTCCCCACCACCATCCAGCTCTTTCCCTGAGGCAAACACCTGTCGGAGTTGGAATAGTAAATTTGCCCCCCCACCACCATCCACCACTTTCCCTAAGGCAAGCACCTGTTGGAGTTGGAATAGTAAATTTGCACTCCACCACCATCCAGCACTTTTGCTGAGGCATGCCACACTTGGAGTAGGAATAGTACATTTGCCCCCCACCACCATCCAGTACTTTCCCTGAGTCAAGCAACTGTCAGAGTTGGAATTGTAAATTTGCCCCCCACCACCATCCAGCACTTTCCCGGAGGCAAGCTACACTCGGAGTAGGAATAGTAAATTTGCCCCCCACCACCATCCAGTACTTTCCCTGTGGCAAGCACCTATCGGAGTGGGAATAGTAAATATGCCCCCCACCACCATCCAGCACCTTCCGGGAGGCAAGCCACACTTGGATTTGGAATAGTAATTTTGCCCCCCACCACCATCCAGCCCTTTCCCTGAGGCAAACACCTGTCGGAGTTGGAATAGTAAATTTACCCCCCACCACCATCCAGTACTTTCCCTCAGGCAAGCAACTGTGGGAGTTGGAATAGTAAATGTGCCCCCCACCACCATCGAGCACTTTCCCAGAGGCAAGCCACACTTCGAGTAGGAATAGTTAATTTGCCCCTCACCACCATCCAGTACTTTCCCTGAGGCAAGCACCTATCGGAGTTGGAATAGTAAATTTGCCTGCCACCACCATCCAGCACCTTCCCGGAGGCAAGCCACACTTGGATTTGGAATAGTAAATTTGCTCCCCACCACCATCCAGCTCTTTCCCTGAGGCAAACACCTGTCAGAGTTGGAATAGTAAATTTGCCCCCCACCACCATCCACCACTTTCCCTGAGGCAAGCACCTGTTGGAGTTGGAATAGTAAATTTGCGCTCCACCACCATCCAGCACTTTTACTGAGGCATGCCACACTTGGAGTAGGAATAGTAAATTTGCCCCCCACCACCATCCAGTACTTTCCCTGAGGCAAGCAACTGTCAGAGTTGGAATTGTAAATTTGCCCCCCACCACCATCCAGCACTTTCCCGGAGGCAAGCTACACTTGGAGTAGGAATAGTAAATTTGCCCCCCACCACCATCCAGTACTTTCCCTGTGGCAAGCACCTATCGGAGTGGGAATAGTAAATCTGCCCCCCACCACCATCCAGCACCTTCCCGGAGGCAAGCCACACTTGGATTTGGAATAGTAAATTTGCCCCCCACCACCATCCAGCTCTTTCCCTGAGGCAAACACCTGTCGGAGTTGGAATAGTAAATTTGCCCCCCACCACCATCCAGTACTTTCCCTCAGGCAAGCAACTGTGGGAGTTGGAATAGTAAATTTGCCCCCCACCACCATCCAGCACTTTCCCAGAGGCAAGCCACACTTCGAGTAGGAATAGTAAATTTGCCCCTCACCACCATCCAGTACTTTCCCTGAGGCAAGCACCTATCGGAGTTGGAATAGTAAATTTGCCCGTCACCACCATCCAGCACCTTCCCGGAGGCAAGCCACGCTTGGATTTGGAATAGTAAATTTGCACCCCACCACCATCCAGCTCTTTCCCTTAGGCAAGAACCCATGTTATCTTTTTAATAATTTACTCCCAGCTGTTTTTTTACACAAATCTTTAAATTTAAAATGAATACATATATTTTATTTACAATGCCTAATTTTATTTATTTCTCGTAAAATTAATAATTTTTTCTCACTGACTGATTAAAAGATTTATTTGCTGGGTAGTATCTCTTTTTAATTTTTGCTGGTTTTGAAATTCAGCAAATGCTGGAAAACATTTTAAAAAAATACTTGTTAGTATTGTGCTTTATGTGTTAATATTGTGTTCCTTAAATACTTAAATTGCACACTTACTTCTGTCTGTAGATGGATTACTTCTGTCTGTAGATGGCACTGTTTGGCTTATCAAATGCTCTATTCTTTTCTCGCTCGAAAAATGCGTGTGGTCACCGTGGAAGTCAGTTTACGAACTACGAACACGCCTTCACGATGCCGGGATCCAAGAGAAGGCCCTGGACTGGACCACATCCTTCCTTTCCGGCAGAACACAAATCGTCCGCCTCGCCCCCTTCCGATCCAAGGCCACCAAGATCATCTGCGGCGTACCCCAAGGCTCCTCCCTCAGCCCAACGCTGTTCAACATCTACATGGCACCCCTCGGCCACGGCGCCCGACAGCACAACCTCAACATCATCTCCTACGCCGACGACACCCAGCTGATCCTCTCCCTCACCAAAGACCCTCACACCGCCAAAGCCCACCTCCACGAAGGAATGAAGGCCGTCGCCGAATGGATGAGGACCAGCCGCCTGAAGCTGAACTCGGACAAGATGGAGGTCCTCATCCTTGGTTCCAACCCTTCAGCCTGGGATGACTCCTGGTGGCCAACATCACTGGGAACAGCCCCGCCACCCACCGACCACGTACGCAACCTAGGGGTCATCCTCGACCCCACCCTCTCCATGACTAAGCAGGTCAACGCCGTTTCGTCATCCTGCTTCAACATCCTCCGAATGCTCCGCAGGATCTTCAAGTGGATCCCCACCGAAACAAGAAAAACAGTCACCCAGGCCCTCGTCACCAGCAGGCTGGACTACGGAAACGCCCTCTACGCAGGAACGACGGCTAAGCTCCTGAGACGGCTGCAACGCATCCAGTACGCCTCTGCACGTCTTATCCTCGACATCCCCTGACGCAGCCACATCACACCCCACCTGAGAGACCTGCACTGGCTCCCTGTCAACAAGAGGATAACCTTCAAGCTCCTCACCCACGCACACAAAGCACTCCACAACTCCGGACCAGCCTACCTCAACAGACGACTCAGCTTCTACACCCCCACCCGCCAGCTCCGCTCGACCAGCCTCGCCCTCGCCACAGTCCCCCGCATCCGGAAAACGACCGCCGGCGGCAGATCCTTCTCCCACCTCGCCGCCAAGACCTGGAACACCCTCCCCACCAACCTCCGACAGACCCAAGACCTACTGGCCTTCAGAAGACTCCTCAAGACCTGGCTCTTCGATCAGTAGCAGCACCACCCCCCTCTTCCCCCAGCGCCTTGAGACCCTCGCGGGTATGTAGTGCGCTTTATAAGTGACATGATTGATTGATTGATTGATTGATTGATTGAGTTTACCACTGTGCTCAAAATGGTGGACGGCTGCTTTTATGCGCTTTTTGAGGGTAAACGATACTTTAAAAGTAAATATGTTTCGAAAACAGTTTTTTCTCGTGATTCAGAAACAGACAGAATGTATAATTATTTTGTTATGTCTAAAAATGTTCTTTAAAACATTTATTCATGGAATATCAGCCATTTTGTCAAGTTGCGGGATGAGGGGCATTCATAAAAATAGTTGATGGACTTTCGTTTTTTCGTGGTTATAAATGGTGGGTGTAAAATCTCTCTTTATCTATGTTTTTACTCTGTATTTATTAATTTTTCTGGTTTTTGTGAACATTTGTTTACATTTTGATATTAATAATCGGGTATTAAATTGGTTCCGTACATTCAAAAGTACCAAGTATTAATTTTAATGCCAGAGTATTAATTTTAATACCCGAGTATTAATACACTCCCCCACCCAAAACTCCTATTTCCCTTGCATCCCGTTCCAGGGGTTGGTTATACTTTAAAAAAAAAGAAAATAATTGAAAAAAAGAATAAAAAAATATGCGTAGTAATAGTATGCATTGTAATGGATTGCGTTGTAATGGTAGTTTTAGGGTATTCCTATGAACATGCGATGTAATGGTATGCGTTGTAAAAACATGCGATTTAATGGTAGTTGCGATGTAAAAACCGCGTTGTAAAAGCATGCGTTGTAATGGTTTGCGTTGTATCATCATATATTCCAGGCTGCATGTGGTGCCTGGCACATGGTGCATGAATGTGCGTGGCGGAACTACATGTGCCCCAGGGCCACTTTACAGTGGTCCACAGAGGGAGGGGGCCCTGCTTAGGGCCCCCAAAATCTGGTTCTGACAGCCTGAAAAGGCTGTTGGAAAGGGACATTGTAATCCCTGCAGCTGTGCCTGCGCAGGCACCGCCTCCATCCTAGGGATATGATTCCGACCGCCGCCCCGATGGGAGCCTAGATCTTGTTAGAGGTGCCGTTCTTTCCCCCCAACCTCTGTGGTCTGACCACCTACATACTAATGTGGTGGTCGAACTGAAAGCCTGTCTGTCAGTAGGTCCGCCACCGAAGGCCTGTCAGTGGTGGTCTCACCAACATCGTAATCAGGCCCATAGTGTCCTAGAACCATTGAGTGAATTGGCAAGCCTACTCGGTGTTTCTTAGTGCTGTTCAATCTCTGTCATAGCTTTCTGTGTGTCCTTTTGCTTACACTCTCCAGTGAGTGTTTTCTGTGTGTTGTCTGTGTTGTTAGTACCATATTTTTCTCAGTTCTCACTTATTCATACATGCAGCAAGAACCTTTAACTCCAGAATTCTGTGCAAATGGCTGGAATTGGCTCTGTATCAAATGCACTGTGACGTGGATTGTTTGAGTTGCGATTCACTGTATGCAAGATGCAAGTGTCTTGATTGGCATCAGGTATCTTTGTCTCAGTTCATCCTACATCGGCTTTGCACCTTGTCTGTCGCTTAAGTCACTCGCTTGTTTTTCCATTCTCCCCTTGTCGTGGTTGGCACTGCCTTGTCTTTTTATGCAATCAGATGCACTTTAAGCAGCTAATCTGTGCCTTGTGCCAGTTGACATTGTGGCTGCTCTCCTTTTAAGGGATAAAGGTTGCAATGACACTCGCATGGCGATCAGTTTTTCAAAGACAGTCCCTGATCCATTAACAATCTGCCTCTTTTCCCCTAATTGTACCCAACAAGTCACTCAGGGACACAAAGACTTCACCCCCAGCTCTCCTGCACTCTATTACTGAGAGTTCTGACCTGCCAGGAGGTGCCTGTTCCAGTTTTGGGCCTCTGGAGGTTGTTCCTGCTGTTGGAAGCTGGAAGAAACCTAAGAGAAGCAAGAAAAGCAATCTCCTACAGCATCAGTGATGCCGCCGTGATGCCCTGAACTGCACTGAGGCCTGGGGCACCGCTCGTGAAATGCACGATGCACCGCCCGGCCTGCACCGCACCTCCGACGCCCTTCGATGCCTGCAGTTATTGACCTTCCCGACACCAGCGCTCGCACCGACTCCGTCATTGCCAGCTCCTGCATCCTGTTATCGCGGTGCCGATAACCGCCCAGTGTGATTCCACAAACTTGCTGACTTCGCATCGCCTCACCACCGATGCAACTGACTTCCCCTGTCCTGGATTCGACACGTTGCCTCCTCGCGGACATGATTTCCCTTCTCCCCTGTGGCAGCCAGGGAGCCGGCCTCGACCTCGGCACAGACGCCTCACCTCCACAACGCCGTGCATCATCATAGACTTCGTTTTCCAAGGTATTGTTTGCTTGGGAGTCCATGTGACTCCGTGCCCGACGCCGCACACCTCGTGGTTCGCGCCGTACTTTGTATTTATTGCTGTCACGACATCGTAATAGCCACAGGTGGAGCTATTTGTTTTCTACAAGCTTTATTTTGGAAATAACTATTTTTAAGTGCTATTTTACGTTGTTGGATTTTTGTCGTTTTGGACTTGTTGAGTTTAGATAAAGATACTTTATGTTTCTAAACTGGTGTGGTGTCCATTTGTGGTGTTATCACTGTATTATTGTGTGTTTTGAGTACAAATACTTTGCACATTGCCTTTGGGATAAGCCTGTTTGCTCATGCCAAGCTACCAAGGGGGTGAGCAGGGGTTATCTAAAGTGTGTATCCTCCTTACTCTGACTAGAAGCAAAGGTCCCTACTTGGACAAAGGTACCTACCTCTGCCAAATAGAGACCCCCCGTTCTAACACTCTCTATAAATGTATTCTTTACAAATTCATTTGGATAGCAACCGTAGTAAAGGGATGAGAATTTCTGTACAGCATACAGTGCAAGATGTATTTTATCTAAAAATATAAACATGTATTTTAATATTATAAATGATATTAATCTTTTTTTATCTAATTTTTATTATTGTTTGTTGTTGTCGCTTTGTTTTGTTGTTATTAGTAAACTGACACTATTAGTAAACAGATATTATTATTGTTGTTATTGTTATTATTAGTTAGAATTACTAGTGAGAATTGTTAGCCTGGTGCCTAATTACACATAGGGCGCACAGCCCCTTCAACTAGGTGCGTCGGGTGTAGATCGGGACAGTATACCCTACTACCACAAATTCGTTGTTCCCAGTGCAGGCACAACCCTACACATGCACAGGGAAGAGCACATTAATGAAAAGCATATGGGCTGTTTGAAGCTGCCGGCTTACCTTTCAGTGCGGGTTGTGAAGCAAGCCTCCTTTTCAAAGGGAGAGTATGGATTGCCTTAGAGGCATGTGACTCTGTGTTTATGCCTGAGACCCCGCTTACTCCCACCCAGGGTGCATCTTTAGGGGAGCACTGACTGTGCTTCAGTTTATATGTGGATCACAGTCAGTACCCCATGGATAGGTTTATTACCTCTGAAGCCCCCATCTGTAATACAGTGTGGGCACAAAAGCAAAGGGTTATCTCATTTGCAAGTTAGGGAACGCCCCTTTGTGATGACAGTGGAGCCCCATTTGAGCAGTATGATCCATATTCCAGAAGGGGATGCATGAGCATCTGCTGCCCCATCTGTAATGACAAGTGTCCTGGGGTTGCAAAAAGTGGGCTCAAACGCTGGTTGCGCTTCAGGGGCAATTTGTGCAATATGACCCCTGGAGCTGGTTCTCATGAGTTGTATTCAATTGTTAGTAATGGCAAGTTAATTAGCGTTCCAGCAGATATAATTCAGAGTTTCATCAGTGTTGCTTAGGTGCATGAGGATGTGGTGTCATTCTATCCCTGTTTTCTCTGTCTTATGTTTAGTACTAAAGCATGGTGTAAGTGTAGGAGGGGCAGGTGCATTGGAATGTAGAAGGTTATGCATTCTTGTGCTTAGAACTCATGCAAGAGTTCAAAGCAAAAAAGATGAGCTGCTAGGTAAATTGGGACCCAGGAAACTATAGGGTCAAGAAGTCTGCCACATTTTCAAGACAATACTGAGGGACATTTTGGATCAAAAAAGGAATGGTTGAGAAACAAGTCTAAAATACCATTGTGTTGGTTTGAATGTAATGCAGGAGGTGAGCTGTAGAAGAAAATATAAGATTGTACCCACAGAAATGCAACAAATCCAGGATATTCCAGGTAAAACAAAGGAATGTAGCAGAAACATTTGGGGAAAATATGCATGACAGTTTTTGGCAATCCAAGTATTTCTAAATGCTCATAACATGCTTTAGCACTCATCAAAAATACATGATTTAATTCTGTCAGAAAGAATCCTATTCAGTATGCAGAATGTGAATTGGTTTTACAGATATCTTTCTACACGAGCAAGCAAGACTATACTTTATTTCTGAGTCGGATTGTGGTGGGCATGTGTAGTAAACTGTCAAGCCTCTCCAAGGCAGGCTTCTTGGTAGTGGTTAGATAGTGTCTTCATTTAGTGCCTGGAAGAGGCCTGACGCTCATACTAGCCTGTTCAAACTCCAGGCTGATTGAAAGAACTCAGGAGTAGGATCAGCCAATAGAGCAACTGGTTACCGCCAGTTGTCTGATGGAAAAACTAGGGGTGTGTGAAATTATAATTAGGGGTGTGAAAAACTACGCCTGTGAGACATTTTGGTGATGCTAAATGTGCCATGCCAAAGTCACAGGTGCCGTTTTGTATTTAAAATACAGAAACAAAACAAGTAAGTTACGGGAGTGACGCAAGACCCAATTGAAGTTTTGGCAGAGTATTCTCCATTGGCTTGCGGGAGGATTAACATCCACCAGGCCAAGGTTACTCAGCCTGCCAAATTTAGAAATGACCGCCAAGCTGGTGGTCATTTCAAAAGCATTGGCAGGAACCGCAGTGACAGCGGTTCCAGTCAATGTTTTTTTTAAGTTTGACCATGGCAACATGATGAAGCTATTCGCCAAACTTAATTTTGTTTTATTTTCAAAAAGAAAATCCCAAAATGGGATTTTCTTTTTGAAAAAAAAAACAAAAAAAAGGCTCCACTCGCCATGGGAGTTCACTCCCATGGCAAGGAGAGCATTGAGCAGTTTTAATTCCCCCTACTTCCAGGGTTTTGTTGAGGGTGAAGGGGAGTGAAAACTAACCTGTATGCTTGCCCATCAAAATTAAGTGGGTGGACATAGAGGTCGGCCTCCGATGGCCCTTACTCAGCCAGGCCGTACTCGAACACACCTTAGATTAGTATTTCATTCATAATTCTTGTTTATATAGTTCTTTGAAGCAAAATTACATTCATGACATTTAACAATCAATTGATTGTAGTGAGTGGTGTCCCAGTGAAAAAAAGGAACCTAAACAAATAAACCTAAATAATTTGTGACATATTCATGACATATATACAAGGTTTCCTATATTTCATGAAAGCGACCATTGAAAGATATATATTATATAAACCAGGCTTTTATACAATGATAAGTGCTGGCTTGTAATGATTCGCTTTGAAAAAACTGTCAACGGCGTTTCGACCCTGTGTGCAATGTAGGGTCTCTTCAGGACCTAAGATAGTAGGGACACCTGAAGGAAGGGTTTGCGCAGCCTCGTGTGGAATTTGGGGCACCGTGAGTAAAGTGAAAAGGAAGGATACTCACATGGGACCCGGCCGGGCACCCATCTGAGGGTAGCGTGGTTTATATAATATATATCTTTCAATGGTCGCGTTCATGAAATATAGGAAACCTTGTATATATGTCACGAATATGTCACAAATTATTTAGGTTTATTTGTTTAGGTTCCTTTTTTTCACTGGGACACCACTCACTACAATCAATTGATTGTTAAATGTCATGAATGTAATTTTGCTTCAAAGAACTATATAAACAAGAATTATGAATGAAATACTAATCTAAGGTGTGTTCGACTCCTTCTCTTTTTGACATCACAATAACCCATTACATTGCCATAGTGCGTTATTTTATTGAGGTTTTCTTGCCATTAGTCCACAGGAGCCATTGTTTTTGATAATCATTTCAGTACCCTGGTTCCAAGTGAGCAGGGTTCCCTTGTTGTTTTTCTCGACAGATTACAAGAATGGCTAGTGGACTTCCTCTATATTAGTATGACAAGGGTGTGGGTGACCTGCTGTCTAATTGGTAATTGGTTGTTCTCCCTGGGACAGTGCAAAGAGCCTGGAAGCCCCATCAAAGTGCACCAATGGTGAGTCTTTGCTCTCAGTGAGGTGGAAAGCTCTTCAGGGTCCTGGCCCCAGCTCCAGTTGGCCTGCCTGAGGTCCATATGCTGGACCTGTGTGCATCAGAGCCCCTGGGGAGGGCTCTGCTACTGCAAAGACCGGATCGGGCCGTGTGTCAGAGCTGAGGGGTTCTCCAGGTGAGGGCCTCTGGAACCTGGGGCCCAGGCACTCGCCTGCCATGTCTCAGAGTGCCCAGGATGGGTTTCACCAGGCCGGGGGAGACCTCCTCTGCTTCACTGGGATTCGAAGCTCTAACTATTCCCCAGGCCAAAAAACATTTGGCCCGGGGTTGCAAGCCCTGGCTCTGGGCTCCAATCTCCAGCCCTCCATGCCGCAACATGCTGTGATGGGGGTCCCGCAGGACTGATAAGGGTTTCCCTACTTTGCCTGTTTAGAAAACTCTGACCGGGCCCCGGGTCAGAGCTCCGGATGGCCCGGGAAGGGCCCTCAGGACCTGGGGTCAATGCACCAGCCCGCCATGCCTCGGAGCACCCAGAACGGGCTTCTGCAGGCCCAGGGAGGCCATGGCTTTCACCTCATAGGCCCTTTTCCTGTGGGCCGGGGCTCCAGGCACCGGACCAGACAACCTTCACTACCTGGACATGGTGCCTTCTGACCTGAGTCTGGAGCTCCTCCAGGATAAACAGTTCTAGTAATCTACAGTGAGAGGCAGTGGAGCCATGGCTTTTGCCTGGGAGGCCAGATCCCTGCAGGGCATGGCTCAAGTCACCTGGCAGTGCCTCCTAGTCTGCCTGAGGCAGGGTGGTGTCTGGCCAGGGAGGAGTCTGGTGCTCCTCCGAGCTGAACAGTTTCAGTAATCTCCAGTAAGAGGTGGGTAAAGCCATGGCATTTGCCTGGGAGGTTCGGTCTCACAGGCCAAGACTTTAGCCACCAGGCAGAGCCATGTAGGCTGTCCGGAGCAAGGTGGTGCCCCACCTTCGAAGTGCCAGGTTTCAAGACATCCACCAGTTAGCTTGCCGACTTCAGAATCAGGTTTTGGCCAAAACGTCCACCAGTGACATTTCATTCTGAAGTCTGATCTGGCAAATGGACAAGTATGGGGGTGTTAAATCAGAGTCTCATCCATGAAGCATGTGACTAGGTAAGCAAGCTTAATTTAAATTTCACACAGTCCTGGAAACAATCCATCAGGGAAAAAAGCCTCTGGAATAGCAGAAATGTAGCAGGATCAAGCTGAAACAGGTACAGAAGCAGGAGTTGAGGACTGCACAGGTACCCCTCACAGTGAGAAATAGGATGAGCATGTTCTGACACAGTAAAATGGTCCCCCGGACAGCTAGATATACCTAAATCACAGCCCTGGAAGTTCCTAGTAACCATCTTGGGTTGGGCTTCTAAGGAACACACTATCAGTCACATCCTTGGGAATTGACGGCCACCAAATGTTTAATAAAATTAGATCTTCAGTTACTTTTTGACCTCCATGGCCAGCAGTTAGGGAGTTATGAAAGGCTTGCAAGATGATTCTCTCCAATTTCTTAGTATGAACAAAAAGTATTTGATTGATAAAAAATAGCCCCTCTCTTTAGAGAAGGTTCTTTTCAGAAGAATTCCTCTTTTAATGCCTTAATTAATTGGTCTAAGTGCAGGCGTCATCTTAGGAGGACTCAGCAGTTGATGCATTGTTTATAACTTTTCTAGGATACAAAATGTTCTCTCTTAAATAAGAATGCTCTTTTTCAGGGTGCATTCTTGATAAGCAGTCAGCTACTGCATTTCATGATCCAGTAATGTATGTTATAACAAATTCAAAATATTGGGAAAAAAGAGCCCAACGTGCCTGGAGTTTATTGCAGTACTCAGCTTGCTGTAACACCTCCAGACGTCTGTGATCCAGATTTCTGTGATCAGTTCTTATGGCAACTGGATGAGAAGCCCTAAGTAAGAAATAGTGCCAATCCTTAAAGGTGGCCTTAATTGTTCAAAGTTTTTTTTCAAGTACAGAATAACTTACTTCAGATGGAATAAGTTTACAGTGGAAATATGCTATGGGTGCTCCTCCTCCTTGTTATTTTCATTTAGGAGAACTTGTCCTTTTTCATGGTCTTAACCATTGGTCTCGACTATGAAAGGTTTCGAGGTGTCCAGAGTAAGCAGAATTAGGACTTCAGACAATTTCTTATTGAGTTCCTGAAAAGCTGCTAAAGCTTCTTTTATCCACTTGAAGGTTTGCCCTTGCTTTAGAAGATCTGTCTTTGTGTTTAAATTTCTGGTATCAGTTGGTCAGGATAAATGAGGTTTGACTTCTCTGACAGAAGTTGGATCCTTCCAATTTAACATCAAATTGACCTTTTTGTCATCCTTAGCTAATCCATCTGCTGACAGTATGAATCATAAAAATTCTACTGATCTTTGATCAAATTCACATTTATTCATTTTGGCAAAAAATCTGTTTTCTTTAATCTTCGAACAACTTCCTTGACATGATGTTAATGGGTTTCAGGATCTTGGGAGAAGATTTAAATGTCATAAAATAGATTGCTAAAGTAGTTAATTAAGCACAACATACAAGAGCACAGAATGAAGTGCTGAGGAGGCCATGATAACAAGCTGGTAGCTGAACGCACAGCATTTTAGCTGCACTCAATGCAACCGGCTGCCAGCAGAAGAGCGAACCAGAATCTGGCTGGTCTGTTCTGCTGGGTGGAACCTGGAAGGACAGAGTGTGCAGCAGTAAGACCCGGTGTCGAATGTTCAAGTGTAAAATAGACATGTGACTGTCATATTCAGGCAAGAGTCAGTTGGCTAGTACTACTTGAGTGCCATCTGTGGTCAATGTTTCTGTTGGCTATGCAGAGAACATGTAGAAACATGCACAAGGAAACATCACCATGAAAAGGGGGTGAGACAGCTGTTGTCAATGCATTATCAAATCAGATGAATTTGGTGAATCTCTTGAAAATAAGTGTCTTCAGACAGTTATGAAATTAAGGAATTGTGTAAAATTGGGTTGCTGAATGAGTGGGGTGAAAAACTCCTCAAGCAACAATGACAATCCTCATCAGGGTAAACTACAAAAAAAATCACTAAACTAACCTGTGCTTAACCCTCTGGTAGCTTAGCACAAAAGCAGTCAGGCTTAACTTAGAGGCAATTGGTAAAATAGTTATCCAGCAGTCAAACATTATTAAAGTTAAAACACATCATCAGAAAAATCCCACACCAATCTAGAAAAATAGGGCACATTTTAATAAATAAAATTAGATCATAACAACAAAAATTCAATTAGTAGAACTGGAGATGTGGTATTTTAAATTCTTAAGGGAAAATAACGTCAAAAAGCACAAAGCACCAACTGGGGTTATCCTGTTGGGCCGGACCAAGACAAAGTCACAAGTTCAAGTTCAAGCTGCATGAGATGGAGTGTTATGCTGGGACAGGGCTGACTTCGGCCACTGGACACTGTATCTGGTTTTATTTGAATTGAGATGTGAGGTCCTGTGTGGCACTATATCAAGTTGTGCCAGTTCTGATAGGGCCACCGGTCAGAAGCTGCAAGGGGCTGCCTTTAGTTGCATTGCACTGCATCAGTTCCAATGAGGCCCCCGATTAAGAGCTGCAAGGTGCTGCAATGCGAGGTCCTGTGTCGAGATGTGTCATGCTGCGTCGGTTCTGATGAGGCAGCGTATCAGGAGCTGCATGATGCAGCGATGTGAGATCCTGTATCACGCTGCGTCGAGTTACACCATTCTGCATCAGTTCTGAGGGAACCCACAGTAGGACCGTTAGGAGTACACTCTGATTCCAGCCAAGGGTTGAGGACCTGGGAGGGAACTCTTGGAGATCAGGATTCACCCAAGCAGAGGCCAGCAGCTGGGCACAGGCAGGTCTGGTTGAGTCTCTGGAGCTTGTTATGTCCCTGTAGCTCAGGACAGGAAGCCAGTCAGCTAGCCTTTGGAGTCACTCTGGTGGTTCTGGGGTCAAGGAGCAGGTCTAGTCTCCCTTCCTCATGCAGCAGGGCAGTCCTTCTTGCAGCAGGGCAGCAGGGCAGTCTTCCCAGCAGCAGGAAAGTAGAGCAGTCCTTCTTCTGAGTCTTCCGCAGGTCCAGAACTGACCTGATGAGTGGTTCAAGAGGTCCAATATTTATACCTGGTACCAACTTTTGAAGAGGTGAGAAACCCCTACACCACTCCCACACCTGGTTCTGGGCCAATTTCAAAGGCCTGCTAGGGCAGGCCTTTGAAAGTGACCCATCCTGCCAACACCTAGTCCCCCTTTGTATCATTGTCTGGGAGGAATACACAAAGGTGAACTGTCAACTACACCTAGTCATGTGACCCAGGACCCAAGTAGCAGGCTCCAAGTGGTTAGGACAAGAAAATGCCAACTTTCTCAAAGTTTATAAACTAACAAAATATCTAGTTGCCAAATATTGATTATCTTTACAAAATAAAAGGACCAATGGTATTATTTCATTAGCCCTTGTGTTTTATTTCACTTTTTTTCTATATTAACTGCAAGATTTCATGTGCTTCATCTCACATGTCTTTTGAAATTTTACTGACCACAAAAGAAGCTTACTTAATTATGAAGTTCAACATAACAACACGGGGATTAAACGAAAAGACTGAGATCAATAGATTATAAGAATCTTTAATTGTTAAGTTTGCCCCATTTGGAATGTACTAAACATGGACACATTCAGTAGAAGATATGCAGTCCATTTCATCAAATGAGAAGCTATACGGCATGAGAACTTATAATATGGCTGTACATAATGAACTACAAGGTCCAGCATGCAACTAGATGAGTTTGGTTGTTCCACAATCGACTGCCCAGACCTGATCAGATCTGCTCTTGACTCGTCAACCTTAACTGATTTGTTCACATGCAGCACTCAGTAACGGAGCAACTCTACGATGGAGGCCAGAACACTGAATCACGCTTCACCAAGATGAACGACGGGAAGACACCATTCAATGCCACAGGCAAGTTTCCGCCACGATACAATGTAACGCTTTTCTACGGAAACGTAAAACCAGCCTGAGCGTTTCAAGTTGAAGCTCAGTTTGACAACATTGTTTCTTTAACTTGCAGGCGCGTCGGAACGAAGGAACGAAACTGACCACTTTTGATCAAGACGAAGAGAGTGCTTGGAACTGTTAAGGCAAGTTGTTCCAACGCATTGTTTAAAAACAATCATGTGCATTTTTTCCTCGAGAGCAACTATGGTTCATTATATGTTCATACTCACATTACGAAATTAGACCATCCAATATGTTCATGTATTACTCCTTCCACAGGCACACAAATTTCAATGAATAACAAGATATAGATATACATATCAGTGAGTTGGTCACAAGTCCATTTGGAAAGGAAACTGTCAATATCACATTGACTCAGAGTGAAGAAAAATTGAGGTAATATTTGTTTACCATGATACTTAGTGTGGAGCTAATTAAGAGATAAAAGCTGAGGTTTTGAATGTTAATACACTGTCCCACATTACCTTCCACAGAAATAGACCAAGTCCTGGTCCTGAGGAGAACCCCGCAATCGTTGAGGGTTTGAAACGCGTTGCGTTGACCCATGCTCCCGGGGGAAGTAAATCTGCAATCAAACTAATAACATTTGGGAGAGATTGTCAAAACATCCACTCTCCACTTAATAACATTTTGAGGTAGCGGCTCCCGGTAGCCTACACCAGCAGGATACAGTGTGTTGAGAAACAGAAACTTAATATTCCGCCAGGTGTCAACATGTTAAATGAAGGACTGGTCTGAGATAGATCATTCACATTGTGGTTTTTGAATTTGATGGGACAACTTTATTGTTTTTGTCTTTTTATGGTGTTTGTATTTGTTGCAGTGTTAAATGTATTTTGAAGTGTACATATGAATTTGTCTTCGAAAAAAAGTTTGTCCTTCCCAAAAAACATGTGAGAAGAAGCACATGAAATCTTGCAGTTAATACAGAAAAAAGTGAAATAAAACACAAGGGCTAATGAAATAATACCATTGGTCCTTTTATTTTGTAAAGATAATCATTATTTGGCAACTAGATATTTTGTTAGTTTATAAAGTTTAAGGAGGCCCAATCTAGTTTGCGGCTAAGGGCCCAACCCCACTCTGCTATTGATAAAAGATTGGAAGAGAGACGGTTTTCCACGAGGGTTTCAGGTCAAGTAACTGATTTACAAGTGTTTGATCGGTTCTTACCTTGGTGGGCCACACCAGGCTCACCAGGTACATATATACAAAAGAGGGTACGTAGTTCCTTATGAGGGTCTTGAGCAGGTGAAAGAGCCAGTGTATCTGTTACTACGGGGGTAGTCCAACCAATATAACAAAAGGGAGGGGAATTCCTCCCTTTGGAACTAGGGCCCTCACACACCCAGCCAGCTAGGTGTCATGCTTCATCATTGGGCATGCTCCTCGTCGGGTCGGCGCTGCAATACCCGACGAGCACCCAATGTGGGGCTCCTTGGTGGAGATCTTTTGTTCCATGCCGTATGGTGTCGTGGGGGTGAGGGACCTAATATGAGTAGATGTGGTGAATAAGTGCGTGCAGTGATTAAAACAGGTCAGGGAATCCAATAAGGGACCTTTATTCTAGTAGGTTCCCTGCCTGATTAAAATAAAACAAGATTGGCGAATATGTGAATGTGGTGAATCAGGATATTTACGCTCTACTCGTAATTATACAGGTCAACATGTTTCTTGCCTTGCTTGTCAGGAGGATCGAATGGCAATTCTTCAGGACCAAGTAACATGCATCTACACATCATGGGGAGGCGGGCACACCTACCTCCCAAATAATGAAACTGCGGGAAAAGTGCCCACAGAGGTGGAGGACGACCTGTGAAAGAGAGATAATTCATACTCAAACACACATATGTCTATATCTGTGTAGATATCGTAACAGTAACGGCTCTTTCAACACTACAATAGTTTGATATTAATAATAATGACCCTTAATATGAGCAATCGTGCTTCACGTTGTCGCATCACTAATGTGCCAATGTTTACTGAAAGGCTTACAGTGAGCTCATGGTAAAGAAGTCTAAAAACAGGACTCAAACTTAATCATGAAGATAGTGGCAAACGGACTCACCTACTATTGCAAAAGTCATGCCTCAGCAGTTGCCGGCGAGTCTTAGGACACATATCATGTAGTGTCCTATAGGGATAGAATGGTGGAAGGAATCACCAATTAATTACAAACACATACAGAGTCAGGTAACACCCTGCAGTAAAAGACCGACTGTAGGTAGGCGGCTGGGAGGGCTGCGTATTAGAAGCAGGACACCTAACCCTTCGGAGAGTTAAACAAGGGCCCCCGACCGAGCTGGAACAACGGAGAGCCACCGCAACACCCGTCAGCTCATCACTGGGAAACACCACAATATTAGGTTTCAACCTAGAGGGTGCGGGAGGATCATCTCTCTGTGTTCACAGCCCATTCTGTGGATGGCCAACTCATGGGAAAAAGCACTTGCTTGCTATTATATTCAGCCGCCTCTCACCCGTCGATAAAACCCTCAGTGTCATTACAATGCGGGCCGAAACCGCTCATGGATTACCTAATGCTCACTTGGTTAGCAAGGAATCCAACCGTAAGACCTACCCCTCCGCCGACGGAACCGGATGGTGACACACGACTTCAGTGTGCGCCGATATATCTACCGGTTCCAAAATGTGGGCGGGGCCGGTCTCCAATTGGTTGCAGTGCGCCATCTCACATGCAGCCCAATACACCATAGGATCAAAAACAGAAGATACCGTGTCGGCCATCTTTAAATGGTGTAAAACAAAACCTTTTGAGGGGTTGCAAAATTCCTCATACTTCAGTAGCCTCGATTTGGTGCTACATAAGGAAACTGTGCCAAAGTGACTGATCGTTCTAAACATATTACTATCCAAGGAGTAACTTAAATTATAACATGTACTATGCTGGGTTTTATTTATATTGGATTAGTAGATATCGGCCATATCGAACCAATCCAAAAACCAATGAAAGAGTGTCAACTCAAATGTCACACGTAATTCACAGTGATCTAGTATCTAGTCTCGAAAAAGTAAATACCAGCCCAATTCATTGATTAATTGAAGGGCAAATAAGAGTTATCACAATTGTGAAGTTGCTCCATGAGCATGGTATCAATTAACGGCCTACTAGAACAGTAATGAGGTGAATACGCTATAGCAGGTATGTACTGCTGTTCGCTACAGGTGTTTAGTGTACAAGGTGGAAAAGGCACTATGTGCTATACCAGGAATTCAAAGTCCTAAAACCACTAAAACCAAGTCCAAGAGAGAGTCCCTCTCCAATGTGTAAGCAATCAAAAATGAATGCTTCATCAGTAAGGATGGAAAAAGTTTAAAAGGAATAAAAAATATATATACATTTTATATATATTGGATAAAAACACAATGGGCCAGAAGAGGCAATTTGCGTCTCTGGTAACCTGATAAAGTCCCACGGGGGTACCCGTGCATGTAATTAAACAAAAAGGAGGGAACAAGAGGGCTTTTTAAAGGTCCAACGTACATGCCCTAGACAATTATACAAAAGAGGGTACGTAGTTCCTTGTGAGGGTCTTGAGCAGGTGAAAGAGCCAGTGTATCTGTTACTACGGGGGTAGTCCAACCAATATAACAAAAGGGAGGGAATTCCTCCTTTGGAACTAGGGCCCTCACACACCCAGCCAGCTAGGTGTCATGCTTCATCATTGGGCCTGCTCCTCGTCGGGTCGGCACTGCAATACCCGACGGGCACCCAATGTGGGGCTCTTTGGCGGAGATCTTTTGTTCCATGCCGTATGGTGTCGTGGGGGTGAGGGACCTAATATGAGTAGATGTGGTGAATAAGTGCGTGCAGTGATTAAAACAGGTCAGGGAATCCAATAAGGGACCTTTATTCTAGTAGGTTCCCTGCCTGATTAAAATAAAACAAGATTGGCGAATATGTGACTGTGGTGAATCAGGATATTTACGCTCTACTCGTAATTATACAGGTCAACATGTTTCTTGCCTTGCTCGTCAGGAGGATCGAATGGCAATTCTTCAGGACCAAGTAACATGCATCTACACATCATGGGGAGGCGGGCACACCTACCTCCCAAATAATGAAACTGCGGGAAAAGTGCCCACAGAGGTGGAGGACGACCTGTGAAAGAGAGATAATTCATACTCAAACACACATATGTCTATATCTGTGTAGATATCGTAACAGTAACGGCTCTTTCAACACTACAATAGTTTGATATTAATAATAATGACCCTTAATATGAGCAATCGTGCTTCACGTTGTCGCATCACTAATGTGCCAATGTTTACTGAAAGGCTTACAGTGAGCTCATGGTAAAGAAGTCTAAAAACAGGACTCAAACTTAATCATGAAGATAGTGGCAAACAGACTCACCTACTATTGCAAAAGTCATGCCTCAGCAGTTGCCGGCGAGTCTTAGGACACCTATCATGTAGTGTCCTATAGGGATAGAATGGTGGAAGGAATCACCAATTAATTACAAACACATACAGAGTCAGGTAACACCCTGCAGTAAAAGACCGACTGTAGGTAGGCGGCTGGGAGGGCAGCGTATTAGAAGCAGGACACCTAACCCTTCGGAGAGTTAAACAAGGGCCCCCGACCGAGCTGGAACAACGGAGAGCCACCGCAACACCCGTCAGCTCATCACTGGGAAACACCACAATATTAGGTTTCAACCTAGAGGGTGCGGGAGGATCATCTCTCTGTGTTCACAGCCCATTCTGTGGATGGCCAACTCATGGGAAAAAGCACTTGCTTGCTATTATATTCAGCCGCCTCTCACCCATCGATAAAACCCTCAGTTTCATTACAATGCGGGCCGAAACCGCTCATGGATTACCTAAGGCTCACCTGGTTAGCAAGGAATCCAACCGTAAGACCTACCCCTCCGCCGACGGAACCGGATGGTGACACACGACTTCAGTGTGCGCCGATATATCTACCGGTTCCAAAATGCGGGCGGGGCCGGTCTCCAATTGAATGCAGTGCGCCGTCTCACCTGCAGCCCAATACACCATAGGATCAAAAACAGAAGATACCGTGTCGGCCATCTTTAAATGGTGTAAAACAAAACCTTTTGAGGGGTTGCAAAATTCCTCATACTTCAGTAGCCTCGATTTGGTGCTACTTAAGGAAACTGTTGCAGTTAATACAGAAACAAAGTGAAATAAAATACAAGGGCTAATGAAATAATACCATTGGTCCTTTTATTTTGTAAAGATAATCAATATTTGGCAACTAGATATTTTGTTAGTTTATAAAGTTTAAGGAGGCCCAATCTAGTTTGCGGCTAAGGGCCCAACCCCACTCTGCTATTGATAAAAGATTGGAAGAGAGACGGTTTTCCACGAGGGTTTCAGGTCAAGTAACTGATTTACAAGTGTTTGATCGGTTCTTACCTTGGTGGGCCACACCAGGCTCACCAGGTACATAGACATGTTAGAGAAGGACACACTTTCTTTGACAGAGGATCATATATAGAAACTGATTTCTGCTCCCTCTCTTTTCTCCACAATAACTTTAAGTACCTCAGCCAAACAACAAAACACATCTGAAAAACTCATAAGGTTACAAAAAGAAGCACATAAGGACTGAATTACATGGACATTTCTTATTAGAGCATTTGAAATCAGGAACCATCCCTTGGGGCCTTCAAGTTAAGAACGTCCCAGTTATATTTACAGAAGATCCAGAATACAAGAAGGGATTCAGTTACATCAGTACTAAAGGCAAGCGAGATTTAATGGTACATTCAATAGCAACAGCACAGAGGATCTGCAAGAAAGAGGCAGAGGAAATTGAATAACAAATACAATCGATCAAAGACAGCCATATGGTCTCAGAAGCCAAAATACTGGTGGAAAAGATAGAGAGGGATATTTCCTCCTTTAAAGACAATAACATAAATTTCAAATCAAACCAATGTGAAAAGGATAAAAAATCATTCAACATAGAAACGCTTTATCTGTATCTAAAGGAGGATTTTTACACAAGATCAGACTCACGGAGGGCTTTGTCTGAGTACCAAGGACGTTCCAAAAGAAGATTCTGACATTTTCAGAAACATCGTCATCAGAGTCAATGGGAGATTCGGATTCAGGAAAAGGGACATCCAACCAGAACCAACAAAGAAAGACTGCTTTTTTAGCCGGGGGCAAGCAAAAGAAAAGGGAACTCCACAAGCCACAGCCTTGGGAGATGCGAACAAGGCACCAATATTACAAAATCTAGAGAAATCTTCCATAATAAATTTGTCAAACAAAATGCTTACAAAAGAACAAGAATTTGTTTTAGGATTGGGGTTGACCTTCGTTCCTAGTCTACATTCTGATTTGGTCAAACTCAAGATGGAAGCCATGGAATTGTTTAGGAAAATGCGCTTAAAGGTATTCTTTTGGGGAAGAGAAGATCGAGTAACAAAAGAACCTTCAGGCCTATGTAATAAATCAAACTTCACCTCTCCCACCTACTACAATTCCCAGAAAGGTAGTAGCATTTGAGCAAGCAGTGTTGTCAGCCCTGAGTCAACTTGAAAACAAAAAAACGTTCATGAAGAACAATCTACCCCGGGAACAAAAAACGGCCATCCAATCATTAAAGGAAGATAAATCAATGGTCACCAAGCCCACCGGCATGGGCGGTGCTATAGTGATTTGGTCGAAGGACTCATACTTATTGGAAGGTAGAAATCATGTTTTGAATCCAACTTGGTATCGGCGTATTTCCCATGATCCGACAAAGGAAATCCAGAATGACATACAGAAGGTCCTAGATGAGGGATCAGAAACAGGCATTCTAGGACCCAAAGAATTTGAATATCTCATGAAAAAACACTCAAGAACCTCAGTAATTTACTTTTTACCAAAGGTTCACAAAGATGAAAAAAAAAAAACGGACGTCCGATAGTATCCGGGTGTGAATCAATTTTGGAGCCTCTGTCCCAGTATGTCGACACATTTTTGAAACCTTTCCTACAAGAGGTCCCGTCATATCTACGGGGCACAATGGACTTCATCAACAAAGTTTAAGGATATGATTTTGATCCCACAGAGCAAATACTGGTCACATTGGATGTGATTTCCCTTTATACGCAAATCCCTCAAGATGAAGCTTTGGAGGCCATTCAATTTTACTTGGAGAAGTGACCGCAACCACATCAAGTACCCACACAGTTTATCCTACGTTTGGCCACGCTGGCTCTCAAAAAGAATTATTTTAAGTTTGAGGATGACTTTTTTCTACAAATCAAGGGGACAGCGATGGACTGTCCCTTTGCCCCAGAAATGGCAGTACTGTACATGGCAAGATACGAAGATAAATACATCACTAATAACAACCCATTTGTTGATCATATATCCCAATGGTATCGATATATCGTTGACATTTGGTGCATTTGGAATGGGAATGAAACAGCCCTCATGGAATTCCACACTTGGTTGAACGACAGGAGCCTGAACATTACATTTAGTTTATCACACAGCAAATCAGCCTCACCTTCTTAGATGTTGAGGTCAGACCTACTAAGGTTGGATTAATCACCACTTTGTACACTAAATCTATGGACAAAAATAATGCATTGGATTATAAGAGTTTCCACCCAAGGAACGTTAAAGATGATTTGCCGTATGGCCAGTTCATGCGAATAAGGCGCAACTGCACACGCAAGGAAGATTACGAGCTACATGCCCATACATTGATGGATAAGTTAAAAGAGAGAGGTTATCCACATAAATTGTGGAAACATTCGTTCAAAAGAGCGTGGTACACACCGAGAGAACATCTACTAACCAAAAGTCCAAAACACTGATGGAACGCTTGGTGTGTGTGACAACCTACGGTTCCCACACTAATGTTTTCAAGAAGATTATATGCAACAATTGGCATCTCATCGAAGGATTGGAACAAGGCTTTGATTTACCTTTATTTGCATTGAAGAAGAATCACAGTATCGGACAACAAATAATCAGAGCCAACGATGCTCAAATAAAAAGAACGGATAACTTACGTTCCCTCATGAACATGAAACCTGTTCAAGGTCATCATAAATGCGGTAACTGTACAGCCTGCAGTTCCACGATTGAAGGATCCATTTACATGGATGGCAAAGTACAATGGAGACACAACGAGTTCTCGGATTGTAAAACAAGGAATGTGGTCTACGCAGTAATCTGCCCCTGTCAAAAAATGTATAAAGGGAAAACAAACCAGGAGGTTAAACAAAGGGTGGTGCAACACCATTCCAGGTTGAAAAACAAAATTACAGCGGCACATATGGTTAATCACTTTATGGAGATGGGTCATAAAGAAAGAGATTTTAAATGGATGGTTCTCAGTGTTATAAAATCAAATCCCAGAGGTGGGGATCCTGAAATTTTACTGACCAGAAAAGAAGCTTAATTAATCATGAAGTTCACCACAACAACACAGGATTTAAACAAAATGACTGAGATCAATAGATTATAAAAATCTTTAATTGTTAAGTTTGCCCCGTTTGGAATGTAGTAAACATGGACACATTCAGTAGAAGATACGCGGTCCGTTTCATCAATTGAGAAGCTATACGGCATGAGAACTTATAATATGGCTGTACATAATGAACTACGAGGTCCAGCATGCAACTAGATGAGTTCAGTTTTTCCACAATTGACTGCCAAGGCCTGATAAGATCGGCTCTTGATTCGTCAACCTTAACCGATTTGTTCACATGAAGCACTCAGTAACGGAGCAACTCTACGATGGAGGCCAGAACACTGAATCATGCTTCACCGAGATGAACGACGGGAAGACAACATTCAATGCCTCAGGCAAGTTTCCGCCATGATACAATGTAACGCTTTTCTACGGAAATGCAAAACCAGCCTGAGAGTTTCAAGTTGAAGTTCTGTTTGTCAACATTTGTTTCTTTAACTTGCAGGCAGGTCGGAACGAAACTGACCTCTTTTGATCAACGCCATCGCCTCCACCTGCTTCAACACCCTCCGCATCCTCCGAAAGACCTTCAAATGGATCCCCCCGAATCAGGGAAGACCGTCACCCACACACTCAGAACCAGCAGACTGGACTACGGAAATGCCCTCTACACCGGGATCAACAAGTCTCTACTCCGCAAACTCCAGGCCATACAGAACACCGCAGCCAGGCTCATCCTCGGGATCCCTCGACACGAACACATCACCCAGCACCTGCGTAACCTCCACTGGCTCCCCGTTGAGAAAAGAGTAACCTTCAAGATACTCACCCACACCTACAAATGGCTCCACAACACTGGACCCCAATACCTCAATGACAGAATCTGCTTCCACACACCCAAGAGGAACCTCCGATCCGCCGACCTCGCCCTCGCCAAACCCCTGCGCATCCGCAGAGCAAGAACGGGCAGAAGAACCTTCTCCTACATCGCGACCAAAACCTGGAATGAGCTACCGATCAACATCAGGCGCGCCCCCACCCTGCACATCTTAAGGAAGACCCTCAAGACCTGGCTCTTCGGCTGACCGGAGTTGCATCCCCCCCCCAGCACCTTGAGACCCTCACAGGTGAGTAGCGGGCTTATAATTCCCCTGATTGATTGATTGATTGACGAAGAGAGTGCTTGGAACTGTAAAGGCAAGTTGTTCCAACGCATTGTTTAAAAACGGTCATGTGCATTTTTTCCTCGAGAGTAACTATGGTTCATTATATGTTCATACTCACATTGCGAAATTAGACCAACCAAAATGTTCATGTATTACTCCTTCCACAGGCACACAAATTTCAATGAATAACAAGATAGAGATATACATATCAGTGAGTTGGTCACAAGTCCATTTGGAAAGGAAACTGTCAATATCACATTGACTCAGAGTGAAGAAAAATGGAGGTAATATTTGTTTACCATGATACTTAGTGTGGAGCTAATTGAGAGGTAAAAGCTGAGGTTTTGAATGTTAATACACTGTCCCACATTACCTTCCACAGCAATTGACCAAGTCCTGGTCCTGAGGACAACCCTGCAATCATTGAGGGTTTGAAACGCGTTGCATTGACCCATGCTCCCGGGGGAAGAACATCCGCAATCAAACTAATAACATTTGGGAGAGATTGTCAAAACATCCACTCTCCACCTAATAACATTTTGAGGTAGTGGCTCCCGGTAACCTACACGGGCAGGATACAGTGTGTTGAGAAACAGAAACTTAATATTCCGCCAGGTGTCAACATGTTAAATGAAGGACTGGTCTGAGTTAGATCATTCACATTGTGGTTTTTGAATTTGATAGGACAACTTTATTGTTTTTGTCTTTTTATGGTGTCTGTATTTGTTGCAGTGTTAAATGTATTTTGAAGTGTAAATATGAATTTGGATTAAAAAAAAAGTTTGCCCTTCCCAAAAGACATGTGAGATGAAGCACATGAAATCTTGCAGTTAATACAGAAAAAAGTGAAATAAAACACAAGGGCTAATGAAATAATACCATTGGTCCTTTTATTTTGTAAAGATAATCAATAGTTGGCAACTAGGTATTTTGTTAGTTTATAAAGTTTAAGGAGGCCAAATCTAGTTTGCGGCTAAGGGCCCAACCCCACACTATTACTGATACTTTCTAAAAGTGGCATTTTCTGAACAGTGACTTAAATTCCCACTTTACCCTTAAAGAGGGTTTTAAATTACAATTCATTTGAGTGTAAATGTCATTTTACTATCTGCTCCCAAACTTAAATTATCACATTTTAAGTATAATAAGGAAATTCAATGTTATCCTAATGGGGAGATAGGCCTTTCAATAGTGAAAAACGACTTCAGGAGTTTTTCAGGAGATGTAAAACTTAAATCTTCATGTCCTACTTTTTAAATACAAGGCACCCTACCTTTGGTGCCTTTAGGGCCTACCTTAGGGGTGGCTTATGTGTATTAAAAATGAAGGTTTAATCCTGACAAAATGTTTCTTTTTGCCAGGTTGAAATGGCAGTTTAAAAAACTGCACTACAGTCTGCAATGGCAGGCCTGAGACATGTTTTAAAGTGCTACTGTAGTGGGTGGCACAATGGGTGCTGCAGGCCCACTAGTAGCATTTAATTTACAGGCCCTGGGTACAGGTATTACCACTTTTCTAGGGTCTTACAAGTAAATCAAATGTGCCAATCAGGTGCCGGCCAAGTGCACAATCTTTTCTGGAGATAGCAAAAGCAATTTAACACTGGTTAGCAGTGGCAAAGTACTCAGAGGCCTAAAGCCAACAAAAATGAATTCAGCAAAACAGGAGGGTGGAAGGCAAAAGGTTTTGGGGACTACCACCCAAGGGTGTCAGTTTTAACATGAATTTAATTACGTAAAGTCCAAGGTGAAGATCTGAGCAGAACCTGCTCTAAATGTGGAGGTCGAGGCTTTTTAGGATTATTGGAGTGTATTGCTCTCTCTGCATCAAGTGGCATCAGCTCTTTCTGAAGATTGCAAAGAGGGCATTTCTATAATCATGTTTGGACTGTACCATAGAATGAAAGTTTGACTCAAATATGCAGTTTTACTGTGTTTGAGTACCCATATTTCTTCCTGAGCAGCTTTAACACCATTTTAAATTGTAAACCAAGATTCAACTTGTTGTCAAGCGCAAAGCCTAGATATCTGACACTGGAACGTTATGGAGATTTGAATTGATGCAAGTCCACCTTTGGAAAGAGAGGACAGAAGGGGGTGAGCAGGTAGGAAAATGTCAAATCAAACAATGGCAAAGTGATAACTTTGTACAAATGTATGGACTTTTCCAGGATTTAAATGCCAAGATAATTCCGAGCACCACTGAAAATGTACAGATGTCCATGAGTAGGCCTTTGCTTGTTGAGTGCCACTAGAATCTGCTATTCACTCTGATCATTCATGACCAAAAAAGAGAACATTGGTTATTGTTAAGCTGCCATAAATGGTCTGATTGATTGATTGGAAGCTCAGAAAAACATCTCAGGACTGATGAGGTTGTCCGGTTTAGTGACCATAGGCCTCATTCAAAGTCTCATTGGTAGCTCTTCAGAGGGGTCCACACATTTTTGAGAACGCGACAAATGCAACAGGTATTTTTGACTGAGGCAGCTTCCACCACCATGTGTCAATACTGGCAGTTGTTGTCAGTGTCAGTTGAAAGTCAGTTCCAAGAAAGATTCTCATTCATTGCATGGTGATCTTCCTTGTTGGTGCCTCTGAAAATGATGGCAGACCGGTCACCCAAAATCGTTTTCTACACATCTAATGGTAAAGATTGTGGTGGAATCAATATCAATGTCGAGAATGCTGAGAACCGCGGATGGCATGCCCACAGGTTTTTGGCAGTAATCCAAATACTGCAGTCGTCTAAATGAGAAGAGCTGAGCTCAAATCTCTGCTTTTCTGTGGGCCTAATTGTATGAGTCTAAGTAAATAGTGTAATTTATGTATTTATTTATTTATTGTATTTAATTATATATATAGTGCGCTTTCACCTAATGCATGGTTTCTTGCCACTAGGAACTAGGAAGAGAGGGGAGACAGAGAAACCAGAAGAAGACCGAGTGGGAGGGGACCGAGGAGCAAAGGGCCTCTCTAAGTTAAATAGATGAGCTTTAAGAGCCCTTTTGAAAAGGGAGAACATTCTAAGATTGCACACTTGTAGGGAGGGGTAGTTTATTCCAGAGCTTGGGACCAAGAAACGAGAAGGATTATTCACAGTTTCTCACTTTGAATATATGACAAAACTGAGAGTGCTTAGAAGAATACAGTCTCACCAGAGGATACACTCTGGTTATAGAAAGAGAATGGGATGGCATGTCGAAGTCATCAAGCCAGGATTCCATGTATGCTCGGTACTTACAAAACCTGCATCCACCTCCTTTTGCCCCAAAACAATATAATTAATGTATGAATTCTGTATGAAAGGCCTATGTACCTGTTAGCCATGCCAGCTTTCGATATCAGAACCTTTTCTTACTCTAAAGACTATACTAGTGCAGGACAGCATCAAGAGACGTCTCAATGCCTTTGTTGATCGATCTATCTATCTATCTATCTATCTATCTATCTATCTATCTATCTATTTATCCATCTATCTAGACAGAAAGTCTTTTTTTGACCAGCTATGTTGACACTATCTTTGATAATCTGATATATAATAGATAAAATGTCTTCGCATTATCGGGGTGGTGTTATACTCAACAATAGTTGAGGTAATGAGCCTCTAACAGAATCAAATCACCAGGAAAAAGGCAGCATTAAATAAGTCATAAAACTCAGGAAGTCTCAAGATTAATAAAGTTAGAAAGCATGAAGTTTTCATTAAATAATTCAAAGGGCAAAACAGAACTCACAAATATTTATCAGTCAAAAATTCATGATAAATCAATATAGGAATTAGCATAAGGCTCAATCAAATGCAGTAAAACGTCTGACATGAAGTCAGTAAAAGGAGTAAAAATATTCCTAAGCAAGCGACAGACAAATAAGGGTCTACTCTCAAAGCAAAATACACAGAGAAAATCATAGCTTAGCATAAGGTGATCAAAATTGTTGCACGGATTGACAAATCAGAAAACAAAATGTAATACAGCATCATCTAGCACCATCCCAATACCATCCCCTAAGTGAATATTAATATGCCCCTTCTGACCTAATGTAATTGGAAATGACAGTACAAATCTAGCTACTCTCGAAACAATGACAGTCTCATAGTATGAGTAGGCTTACAGGGGCAGGAAGGAAAAGCCTTAAAATTGTTACATAGGAAAGGAAGATGTCCACTCCGGAGTTGTTCGAGAGCAGCATGTCAGTACAGAGCATTTCTCAATTGCACATTTTGTTACATACTGTGAGCAGAGAAATGAAAACACACTTCATGGCTGCGTTAGGATTCAAGATGGAGTCAGGGCTGGTTTAGGTCTAGTTTGTCCCAGCACAGGAAAATGTAATTTTAAAGAGTGTAGTGTTTTCATTTTAATGCAGAAATGTTCATAATGTTTGGCACACATTTATAATAAAAATCTTCTCTATCAGCTGTATCATGACTCCACTTTCTCTTTTGCCACTGAAGTTCCCTTCCATTTTTACCAATTCAGCTGAGTTTGAGAGGACCCTAATTCCAAGGCCCCTCCAAAACACAACTCTACTACTGCCTAGGGACCAATCTGCTCACACCATTCCATAGTCTCAATGAGGTACCCCCACAACTATCAATCCCTGTACAGAAGTTCCGGCTGGTGGCAGCATTCATGTTGGTTTGTGCTGCAGTAGTGGCACCAGGAACAATTTGTTGCCTACTGGATTCCCCCTGTAAATTCTACTGCAACCTCTAATAATAGGGGCCTTTTCTGTCTTCATTTGTTTAATGAATGTGAATGTTGGCAAACAGTATGTAGATAGAATTTGCAGTAATGAGGACGAACATTAGAACATGGTGAGCAAAAGATTGATTGCATTCATCTTTGGTGTTTCTGTTGTTAGAGTCACCCTTAAATGATTTCTAAATCTTTTTCTATTAATGGTTGGTGGAAATTACCATTTGTTTGTGTGGTATTCCCCCAGATTTTTGCCTTTACCACCCTCATTTCTGTAATTAATGAGCCAGTTTTGTTAATTTTTAGGACTTTTGTGCACTTTACTCCTGCTAAACAGTGGTAAAGTTCTTGCACTCTCCTATCCAAACATGGTAGAATTGGTATACAGGTAATTGGCACATGTATTTAACTATAAGTCCCTAGTAAATGGCACTACATATATCCAGGGCCTGTACATTAAATACTGCAAGTTGGTTGCAGTACTCATGTGCCACCCCCTAAAGTAGCACTGTAAAACATGTCTCAGGCCTGCCACTGCAGCCTGGAGTGTAGTTTTAAAACTGCCATTTCACCTGGCAAAATAAACCCTTTCCAGGCCTAAATCTTCCTTTTTAATACATATGAGTCACCCCTAAGGTAGGCCTTAACAGCTCATAAGACAGGGAACATGATATTTAAAAAGTAGGGCTTGTGTACTTACATTTTACATGTCCTCGCAGTAAAAAACCCTCAAAGTAATTTTTTCACTATGGCAAGGCTAGCCTGCCATAAATACCGTTAACCCCTTAAGTGCTTCTGTCGGCCAACGGCCGTCGCGAGCACTACCTCGGTAGTGCTGCGCACATCCTTTGGCCGACGCGGCCCCGCCCGCTTAATAGAACGTTCCGCACTGGCGCGGAACGTTCGAAGCAGTTAAGCACTTAATACCAGTATTTTACGGAGTACTGTTTTTAATAGGAGGAATGTTCTATTCTATTAGGCCCAGTATAGTATCTGAATTTAAGTTCTTTCCCATGGAAAATAGATGAAGTAATTGAGCATTGATGCTTTAAATGTAAGGTGAATAACTTATTATAAGTGTGAGGGGAACTATCTATTATGTGAGTCATTCTCCTTTTTAAGCAAAATGGCAACAGGGCCTAAATTGAGGCCTACCAAGCAAGAGTTAGGAAAACACACTTCTATATGTCATAGGAAATTTGTTTTAAGTGCAATAGCATCATGTCAGTGTACATATGCAATCTTTAAAGTGAAACAACGGTTTACACGTTAATAATGCACAAAAATATAAAATGCACAAAAACTCCAACACAGAGCACTAACCATAATTTATAAGAGAATAAGAATCCCCTGATTTTGTTCATTAACTGCAATTTGCCCGAAAGGAAATTATTTCAGTTGGACAGCTCCTATTCCAGCAACATGGAGTCTAGGTGTACCTTTGATGTGTTATTAATGTAAGTGTTAGCATTTTAGTTTTTCATTAGAACTGTCGCACAGCTACAGTCAAACACTCAGCAATTAACTGACTGACTCCTGCTGTTGTTTAGCTCAGCATGATCAGGCTTTTTTTCTCACATCGCTGAGTAAGATATTTGTGAATTTTTCAAAAAATGCCTTCATTTTAGCTTCTGGACCACTTACCGTAATTTCCATGAGAAAATCATGAGACAAAAACGTTTCCTCTCAAACATAATTTATGAAATCCCAGACAAGGATCAGCAATTTTCAAAGGATGAAATTACCTTAGAAGTCATCGCAATTCCTAATAATAAAATTTATATTCTGACTAAAATCTATAAACGCACTTTCCAGTACTGCATTTTGTGACCCTCAAAACCAGGAATTCACTGCAATGCATTCCACTGGGACAAAAATGGTGGAGCTCTATCACCAAAAATAATCCCACAGGCATACCTCTTGTATTCTTCATCTAAATAGTCCTATGAAGTACACATTTTAACAAACAACTTTGTGAATTTAAGGGTCTGATTTACAATAGCAATATTATTCAAGGTGGGCTCTCCAACGTAGTCTTGGATCCGGGTGCATTATGGCCCTGAAGCCCTCTGGCCAATAACTACCTTGGAGTGCTTGCTTAATTGTAAATCAGACAGCTCTATTATTGCTGAATAGTATTATGAGCAAGAATCATGGGTGTCAGGGTCTAGTGCAAAAATATATTTTTATCTCGTCACTATTTATTCCCAATTCACCCCACTTCAAAGCTGATTGGAATAAGCAGAACACATTACCATGAGCACATGGTACCAGCACTTTCCATAGCCTTTGTCACTGTGGTGGTCAAGTGAAACAGTGGCACATGTGCATCTATAGTAAATCACTGTGTTTACTGCCTTATAAAGGTATTAACTGCTGCATGCGCTTTAGCATTTATCATTGTCTATTGTTTGCTGGCAACTTTACTAACTAATGAACAGACTGCTGTAGAAAGCGCAGTCTGCTTAACGATCCATAACTATACACAAACTAGGAACCCCTCATGACAGCAGCCATGGGCAGGTGAAGAACTCCCCATAAACACAACTAAAATAGCCAGGCAATGAATTATTTATCAACAAAAGCTCCTAACATTATTGGCATTAGCAGTTTTCAACAAACGCTATATTAAATCCTTTAGAAGACATTGCAGTGAGGGAAACTATGTTCTGACTCTGCCTTTCCTTTTCGCAATCAGTTGATTACAGAGAGACTTCCACACTTACGCTATGTTATGTTATGTAATGTTATGCTATGTTATGTTGAGTCTGCTGGTGTTCAGGGCCAGGGTAACCATTTTCTGGTGCTTACTGCTTTCTGGTAGGCATATACAGATCTTTTGCTGCATCTTGAGGATGTGGAAGTAGGTGAAGGCCACTACGTTTACTTGGACAGTAATGTCAAGCTTGTCGTTCAGGATGATTCCCAGATTTCTTGCATGGGTAGTATAAGTGGGCGAAGGGTGGAGGTCAGCTGGACACCAAGAGACGTGCCAGGATCACCACTTCAGTTTTGTCAGTGTTTAATTTGAGCCAGTTGGATTTCACCCATGTGGTTACAGTGGCCATGCGGCATGCAGTCATGTGGCAAAGTTGTTTTTTGTAGTGGAGTTCTTGTCTGACATGGAGAGTATCAATCGTGTGTCGTCTGCATAGGAGAGTATGTCAACGTAATATGTTTGATGAGGTCTGCCTCCGGGGACATGTATATATTGAATAAAGTTGTACTGAGAAATGATCCAGGTGGGACTCCCCATACGAGTTTCTTGGCTTCTGACATGTATGGTGGCAGGTTGACTCTTTGTGCTCTTCCTGTGAGGAAGGAACAGATCCAGTTGAGGGCGGGTCATGGTTTGTGTAGTCTTCTGATCAGGGTAAAATGGGAGATTGTATCGAAGGCTGCAGAGAAGTCAAGCAGTATAAGGGCTGCTGCGTCTCCACAGTCGAGGATTACCCTGATGTCATCAGTTGCTGTAATGAGGGCAATCTCTGTGCTGTGGTCGGGCTGGAAGCTTGATTGTGTGGTGTCTAAGAGCTGGTGTGCATTGAGATAGGCAGAAAGTTGCATGTTTATGGATTTTTACATGACCTTGACCAGGTATGGAAGAAGGGAAATCGGGCAGTAATTTGTTCGTTGCCTTGGGTCCGCCGAGGGTTTCTTAAGCAATGTGTTCACCATCACCTGTTTCTAGGCATCTGGAAACGTCTCAGAGGTGATGCAGTTGTTCAATATGAGGGTGAGGACTTCAGGACTTTGCTGATAGGGACGGCTCCCATATTGTTGATATGGTGCGCCAAGGTCTGTGCGCCGGAGTGGATTGTCCTCATATTGGTGGCTGTTTCTTCTGTAGTGAGTGTTTCCAAGGCAGTCAGGGTTATTCCGTGGTTGTTAGTGAGAAGGCTGGGGGTGAAGGTGCACAGGTATGGTTGCGGGGTAAAATAGTTGTCGATGTCTTTGATTTTGTTGCTGAAGGATACCAAGAGGTTGTCACAGAGTTCTTGCGAGGCAGCGATGCTCTTAGTGGTGGCCGCTGATGAGGTAAAGTCTTTGATGATCGTGAATATTTCTTAGCCGCTGCTGGAGCTGTTGTCTATGCGATCTGCTAGGACCTTCTTCTTTGTTTCTTTGATTTGTTGGTGGTGGCGTCTGACGGCTGTCTTGTATTTTCTTTGTCATTTTCTAGGTGGGGCATTCTCCATCTTCTTTCTAACTGTTCACAGTGTTATTTTGTTGCGCGCAGATCCTCAATATACCAGATGGCCTGTTTCCATGTTTTTCTCTGTGCATTATGCTTACGAAGTGCCAGCGAGTCGGCTCATTTTGTGATCGACTTATCCAGACCGTTGATGTCGCTGTTGAGGTCATCTGTGAAAGTTGTCTGATTTAGTCTGAACCGATTTGACTCTTGGAAAGTGGCGGCTGATAAGGGATGGTGGTGGGGGCAGGGGAAGGTGGGGGGAGGTTAGGAAATAAATAAAACTGAAAATGTACCTGCTGGTCGCCGTCGCCAGCCGTCGCCTGTCCTTAGCAGGAACCAGGAACAGGAAACACCCAGGCTTCCAGACTCCCCTAGCCAATCGCGGCGCTGCTGATAGCAGCATTGTGATTGGTCTGAGCACTGTGGTTCGGCACTCAGAGAAGGAGTGGAAGCCTGGGCATGTTCTCCACCCAGGCTGTAATACAGCCTGGGTGGAGAACATGCAAAGTGCGAATGACTGTTTGGCCGGCCCGAGACAGCCGGCCAAACAGCCATACTCACTTTAGTTGCTGCAGCAGCCACTCCTCCCTGTGACGCGGGGAGCCCAGTCCCACCCCGCCCTAATCTAGCAGCAACTGCAATACAAAAAATAAAATGATAATAATGTTCCTTTATTATCATTTTCTTTTTTCCTTTGCCCTGCTTTAAAGCAGTGGGGTGACTTTCCTCCACCTTAGCGGAGGAGCAGCCGCTGCTCTTGGATGTTGTTGCAGCTGTGTTTGGCCAAGTTTGTGGTGCCGGGTCTTGGTGGGCGGGGTATGTTAATTTGGAATTGGTTGACGGCGTGGGAGGAACAGGTGAGTGGCGTGGTGATGGGGATTTCAATGCCATTGAAGATTGCGAAGACTGGGTGTGTCTAGCAGGGTGTATGGGTCTGGTGACGTGCTGCGTCAGTCCCAGGTTCCGCAGGCTCTTGCGGTGTCCGCTGGTGTTGGTGTCGCTCTTGTCTTCAAGGTATAAGTTGAAGTATCAAAGCAGGATGAAATTGTTGGAGTCGATGAAGTCAGCGATGTTGTCGGCAAAGGTGGCTTGAGGTCCCAGTGGACGGTAGATAAGGGTACTACTCAGGGTGTATTTTGCTGATATTTGTAGCTTGAAATGTAGGTGCTCCATGAAGGGATTTGCCGTCTCTGTGGTTGTGGTGCTGTTGAAGGAGTCTTTGAATACTATTCTTTATTCTTTACTTTGTTGCCGATTTAGGTGGCACTCATCACAAAAAAAATCAAAATAAGAATGAAAGAGAATCCAAGCACGCCCAAGAGGATGTGATATTACTACAATTGTTCTAAGAGATTTCAAACAGAAGCAAATTTAACATCTTTTATGGACAGTCTCTGAAAAAGATAATACAGTGCATCACCCACTTTGGATATGCGTATCCAACGGTAAACATCCTTTTGTACGCGGTCATTACACCGCGTACCATTACTACGCAAGCTTTACTACGCATGCGCTGTAATAATGCATAGCCATTTCTACGCATGTTATTACAACGCATGCGTTGTAAAGCGAACCACATCGTTGTGAGGAAACTGAGGCGTTTCCTCACAACGACGTGCAACGATCACCGCCTCTCTGAAGGCACAGGAAGGAGAACATAGGATACGAGGAGAGAGAGGTAAGAGGGGCTATTTTTAAGGGTTTAGGGTAGGGGGAGGTCTTTAAGCATTAAGGTAGTGTTGTGTTTGAGGAGTAGTGTTTTGGGTTTTAGGGTAGTGTCGGGAGGGTCGTGTAGGGGAGTGATTGGGTGTAGGGACAGGATTGGGGGTAGGGGGAGGGTCGTGCTGGGGGTAGTGTTTTGGGGTTTAGTGTAGTGTTGTGGTGTTTGTGTAGTGTAGGGTAGTGTTTTAGGGTTAAGGGTAGTGTTGGGGTGTCGTGCAGGGTAGTGTTGTAGTGTAGGGAGCGGACTGGGGGAAGGGTGAGGGTCGTGCATGGGGTAGTGATTTAGGGTTTAGGGTAGTGATGTGATGTAAGTGTAGTGTAGGGTAGTGTATTAGGGTTTAGGGTAGTGTTGGGGGTCGTGCAGGGTAGTGTTTGAGTGTAGGGACATGACTGGGGGTCGGGGAGGGTTGTGCAGGGGGTAGTGTTCTAGGTTTTAGGGTAGTGTTGTGGTGTGGTGTAGTGTAGGGTAGTGGTTTAGGGTAGTGTTGGGGGTCGTGAAGGGTAGTGTTTGGGAGTAGGGACAGGACTGGGGTAGGGGCAGGGTCGTGCTGGGGTAGTGATTTAGGGTTTAGGGTAGTGTAGTGGTGTTTGAGTAGTGTAGGGTAGTGTAGTGTTTGGGTGTTTGGGTAGTTTTTTAGAGTTTATTTTGTGTAGGGTAGTGTATTTGTATTTAGTATTTAGTGGAGTGTTGTGGTAAATGTCTGTTTTTATTACTATGCAAGTTTTAGTGTTTAGTGTAGTGTTGGGGGGTTGTGATGGGTAGTGAATGAGTGTAGGGACCGGAGTGGGGGAATGCGTATGTTCGTGCAGGGGTTAGTGATTTAGGGTTAAGGGTAGTGTAGTGGTGTTTCAGTAGTGTAGGGTAGTGTAGTGTTTGAGTGTTTTGGTAGTGTTTTCCATTTTTAGATGTGTAGGGTAGTGTATTTCTATTTATTATTTAAAGTAGAGTTGTGTTTTAAACATTTTAAAAAAGGGGTTAAATGTCTTTTTTAATATGACACGTTATTCCGCATACCATTTTTATTACTAGGCAAGTTTTTACTTCGTATACATGAACACTTTCAATGTAATGGTATGCGAACTAAAACTTGCGTAGTAACGGTTATTGCTAAGTAATAACCGCGTAGTAATGGCATGCGAAGTAATGGCATGCGAAATAACGTGTCATATTCATATCCAACATGTGTTTCACAAATTTGAACTTTTGGCCTCCAGGTGACAGCTAAATGTCTACAACAAAACAGGGTAAAACCACTGAAATGTGCCAGCTAAGGTCATCAATGCATACAACATATGCCATAACATTCACTGCTTGCCGTGCTCATAAATCCAACTTGACAACAGCACAGACACACAAAAACAGCTAGCATGATAACATGGCGGGTGACATGTATTGTGACATATATTGTATGTATTGTTAACCATAACTGGAGAATTTCCGTGGTTTTACACGTTTACGTCATAACTCTGTTCTAACTGTATTCTTTTCAGTGACAATAAATCAGATTACACTGTACATCTGCATATATAAGTAGAATTTGCCATTTTAGTTTCTATCTGAATTTTTGTTTTCTGCTACAGCAAATATGCTTTAAAGAATTGCATCAAACTTGACATGAAAGTTGATTGTTTCTCAGGAAGTGAGATTTTTGCCGCATGGTATAATCTCTTAAGTAACTTGTAAGAGGTTAGCATTAGAAAAGACCGTTGGGCGACCTGTTTAACACGTTGGTGTAGCTTGACAGTTGAAAAGCCTTTTTGACTTACTTATAGTTTGAGCCCCTTTTGACAATCATGCAAGAAATGTATCTGACAGCGTGTTTCATTTCCATTTATCAAGGGGGGCCCAGACACTTACGCAGATATGGGCAAAAAGGTGTGCAATTATGAGGAATCTGCATTAATTAGGGAAGACATTTGCATTTCTCATCTTCTGGGGATATGTCACGTTTCGTGCCCGTCCACCAAGGATGACAAAGCTAAAGCTGTGTCAAAAAAGATTTTTATTTGCTACTAACTTTAGCATTGTTTGATGAATATGCTTTACATTTAACTGTTATTTAGCAAGTTTGGCCCAATGCAGAAGCTTCATACTACAGAGAAGCAAAGTTAAAGGGAAGAGAGTCTTTTCTAACAAGGTTTGCACCATTTGTTGGATAATCTGTCCGCAGAGGTGGGCACTGGAGGATTTGTGCCAGAGTTTTTCCCTAGTGATGGCAGACTTGGCCACTTTGGTAGAGAAGCTTTTGTCTCCTTGGTGAAGAACATTAAATAAATCTGACTTTCCTCCATAACCTTGATGAATAAATAAAACTTTCCTTTAATAGCTGGTTGGTTTACTCCCACTTAAAGTTTAAATCAGGTCCAAATTCACTGCTCCAAAGTGAACAAAGGGAGGGCCATTGGCAGCCACAAAACTATGTAATGTCGGCTTAGTGCATCATTTAAGGCAGAGACGTTTTAAGGCATGGGCAAAGTGGGCTCTGGCCCAGAGCCCCAGCCTTTCAGGGGCCCCTCATAGAGCCAGCTATGTTCTGTAGAGAGTTTTAACCTGATGACCTTGAATAATTTTTAAACAGAATGTTGTAAATTGCATTTTTTTATCGTGTTTTTAATGTGCAAGAGTCTATTGCAGACATTTTGCAGACAAAATGTGTTTATGTTTCATGCAACATCCATATAAAAAGTTTATTTTAGATCAAAACAGGACCTCACATATGAGAAATGGGAGGGTGTGACAGAGATTATTTGCAGTAACATCAGTGACCTGCTGCTGTGTTACAACACTGAAAACACACATTAATATCCCTGAATATCAGATATACACACATTTAGAATTTGACCAAAGAGGGCATGAAGGAGCTGAAACTGTATCATAAAATCAAAGCTGTTCCGAACAGGGGCCCCCAGAATTCATTTGGCCCAGGGCCCCCAAAATCCTTAAAATGTCCCTGATTTAAGGTTTAATGGGTGTTGGACATCCACCAAAAATATTTAGATGCCCTGTCCACCAATTCTGTCATTCACCAGCTACATTTATAGAAGGGGAACTGCTTTGTTTCAAATGGAGGAGTTTCACCTAACTCCACTGTGGGATGCCTTTAAGTAGTGGCCCATCTTCGACAGGACTGCTGACTTTAGCGCATCAGAAAGCCCACATAATCTAGGGTGTGATCTTCAGAATCGCTGTATTGTTGTTCACAACCATGGGGGTAGTGAACAGGAAAGACAAACAATCACCTGCAGCTGTTTGGAGAAAACTTCAAGTGCATCAAGTGCTTTTCACCTTTAGTAACAAACTCCCCCTCATTCGATTTTTGCCGAATTTGCTCCGACATACTCAGAGGCCAAGAAGGCGGGTCACTAGATGGCTTACCGTGTTTTAAGTTACTCCTTTAAGTCTGACATTGAAACATGTCTAAGATATGGAAATTTTAGTATGGGAAGTACTGGGATAGTACATTAAACAATGTAATATGACAAGATTAATAGAGATGCGATTCTATTTATTATGGTATGTAACTGTTTTTTTTCATGGTATTAATTTTGCAAAAAGGGCCTACTTAGGTTACTTCTAACAATTACACTAATGATAAAACAAAAATCTTTTAAGCACCTCACTCACAGCATACTTCCGATAAACATAACAGTGATAAGTAGATTGGAGCCATTTAAAATGGAGCTGCAATTGTATATAAGAAACGAACACATTTTTCATACCATATTGCATCAATCATGTGCTGAACTGTCAAGCTACAAGGTTCACCACATAAGATATACAGGCGGAACTCTAAATTGTCAATGTCTGGCATGCCATCTAAAGCTTCTTTCTTGTGTTATTACAGTGACAATGGATTTGAAATGCAGTATAATGTTCATGTCATTCCACCCACTCTCCAGATGAAACTGAGAACAGCTACTTGTGTACACGATCAAAGGTTTTATACTTAGAGTAAACAGATATGAACTGCAAACCTTGCCAGCAATCAGTCAAAACACTGGTTGCCAAGAGCTTATAACAGATCTTGTCACAACTGAAATAGTATTCATGTTTAATGAATAGATATAGACTGTCTCTGCCCCTCAGCTATTTAAATCTGGAACAGCCACATCATTTCTTTCTACAAAATACTGGAGCACTCAGCACATATGTGTAAAAGGCACATGTGCTCTAAGGGATCCCAATCAATATCTGTGACTTGTTCATTGTTTGAGTTTCCTGTTTTCATTGCACTTTTTTATGAATCTCAATTGGTATTTTCGAGTTTTTTTTTTTTAAACAGTGGTTATCAGTGTTTATACATTTTGGCACCAAGAAATTTGCTAAGGATTGTGTTTGTGCAGTGTTTAAAAAATACATTAACACATAATATTATCTACCTTTCATCTTGCATCACACAAGAGGGAAAATTTAATTTGATCATTCTTAGCTGTCATAAGCGTGATGCATTTAGCTTCTTACGATGCATGTGGGGAATGCTGATCATGAGCCATCTTAGAAATTTGCGCTAGAAAGGGCTTCCTGGTACCTGTGAGTGGAGAATGATAGAGGGAGAGAATTCTTAGAAAGAGTGATTGGGGGTTTGCAGTGGCATAGCTAGGCCTTAGGCCACCCGTGGAGGCCCCTCCGTTTGCGGCCGAATGTAAGAGCAGGGGGCCGGAGTGCTGGCGATTCCTGCGGCCGCAAGGTGCGCCACATATTCTTGCAAATAGGGCGCATCCCTGCATTTGCAGAATGGCGGAGCGCGGTGTTAGCAATTTTGGCTTCACGCCGTGCTCTGCCATTCTCCTGTAAATATGCCCCTATGCTATGAGTGCCTCAAAAGCCTCTGCCTAAAGACCCATCTGGGCCCCTCAAAAACACTCAATAATTCATGCTATCAGGCGTTAACTAGGCCTAAATGCCTGGACTCTAGTAGCTCAATCTTGTGTGCTAAGGTTCCTGTTTGGCATTAATCATCAATATGATGAAGAAAACTTTCTTCATTAAGGTTACTAGACAAAAAGTCTCGTGTTGATGTGTTCTCACAGCTCAGTGGCAAATTTATCGCAGATTCTGATTTAGGAATTGACATCTTTGAGACTGATTAGTCTATGCCCTTTAATCAATTGAGGACCACACTTAAAGATGGGATTAGGGAATCTACTGTACTTCGGGATAGACTTTATTTGGAAAAGATGAAATAACTAAATTATCCTAACAAATGTTGTGATGATGTTGGGTGTTTTCCTTATTTGTTTAGGATTACGAATAAAAGAATAATTAATAGAATCTCTGTTTCCTGATAGGTGTTAGTCGAGGTAGGAGAACTCCTGGGTTTAAGAGTGGAGTTTTAAATAATAATGGTTACTGTTTGTGTGAATTAAAAATTAAATACATAGTAGTGCACTTATTACTCAGCTGCAACTGCCCTCTATTTATGAATGAGAGGAAAAAGGTTCTGCAGCCAATTTTTTAAAAGTATAGAATTGAAATCCGAAATGAGGAACAAGTCATTGTATGTTCAATGAAGCACCTTGATATTGCAATTCCAATTGCAAAGCATGCCATGCTGGTACAGTTCAGATCTTTTTGTTAAACGATGGTGTGCAATAATGTATCTTGCATTTTTAGGTCTCGCCTAGCGATGCAGCGCAAAGCGCTGCTCGCTATGCGAGATCTATTGTTGCCGACTTTTGCTCCGATGCGGGACACGAGATGTGCACGCGCTTGGTGCGAGCAGGAATTGTAATAGCGCCACAAGCCGTACGCGTGCACATCAACTGTCTGTGCCGAAACTTAAACAGACAGGAGATATGCACGCGTACGGCTCGCGGCGTTATCACAACGCCTGCTCGCACCATACGCGTGCACATCTCCTGTCCAGGCAGCCGATGCGCACGCTCACGGCGTGTCTTCAGCTTAACTTCCCGCTGGTTCCGAGGAGTCAACATGGCTGCGCCCTGTGAGTCGGATCTGCAATCCGATCCCGCTCCGCCGCCACTGAAGATTCCAAAGCGCGAGGCTATGTCCCCTACTTCACCTGGGCTGAGCGATGGACGCCCATCGTTGTCGGCGCCTTCTACCCCAAGCCATTCGTCGCCTCTAGAGGGATGCGCTGGTGGTCCGGGCCTTGCCTCGTCGCCCTCAGTCTCCTTTTCCACGTCGGCCGCTTGTCGCGGCATGTCCTGGACCCCAGCAGAAACTAACGCGCTTATAGCCGTATGGGGCAACGAGCGATTGGTGGAGGCGCACTACCAGCAACTGGAGGGCTCAGGCACCCTATTTGCCAGCTGTTTCTAGTAAGTGCACTCCTTGTTTGATTTTGAAACTGTGCTCCAAATAGGAAAGTTCAGATTTAATTTTTTGTGTTTACACCCTATGTAACAGAAAGGAACTCCAGCATTTAAAAATCTGTTCACACTGAGGTCACTCAAACTGCGAGCTCTCCTTCTATAGCTCTTGCGTGTTGTCCCGCGTTTTGCTGTTTCCCTCTCCTTCCTCAGAGAGTTTCACACTGGGCGTAGTTATGTTTTCACATATTATTTCTCCCTCCTGTCACTACCCTCCTCTAACTCTGCCTCATGTTACTGTCCTCTCTCCTTTCACTTCCCATGTCCCCTCTCCAATTACTGCTCATCTCTCCGTTATACAACATGTCTCTGCCACTGCCCATCCTGCCGTTGGCATTGCCCTAAATTCTGTAATCATACACTGTCCACCCTCTTCTGTCACTGCCTCACTACAGTATATAATCGCCTTTCTATTGTCATTCCATTTCCTCCTGTCACTGCTTATCTTTCTCTCCTATAACCAGGGCCAATGGAATTATGCAATTATGTGGCTGCAGCAATTTTCGCATAATTATAGATTTGCCGCATTCGCCACATAATCCATCATCTGCTGCAACTGCAGATTTTGACAAAAATGTTTTTGTTTCCAGCTCAAACTGTTCAAAAGTTACTAAAATGCTGCTTGCTTACAGCAGTTTTAATATCTTAGAGTTTCTTGTAGCTCAAATAGGTGTAATTTCTATGATTTATATATGTTTCCCTTGTCTATATTGCTTGATTTTGCTTGTAAGATAGTGTCACTCATAATCTTTTATGCATGCCCATTTAAAGTTGGTGCTGTATAAAAATGCACAAATTCTACTTGCCACAGCTGTAGAGGCAGTGGTTGTGTAGGACGGGACAGTGTACTTCAGCTGTATCCACGCATATAAATTACAAGACATTTAAAGGAGCACTTGTTGTAGGTTTAGTGACCTACCTAATCCAGTGAGATATTTCACTGAGCAGTTCAAAGCCGCAGCAGACATCACAAAATAATTCTACTATGTCTGTTGTTGGTGGTTGTTAGAGGTTGCGGACTGGGGAAACAGGACTATGTGTTTTTCTCTGCCCCTTTATATCTAGTGCTTCACAGACCGTGCATATATGTGTGCATTAATTGCTTATCCTATAAAATACTATTTATGTATGGACGACATATTTTCAAAAGGGACATTTTTGCATTACATTTGTTTAAGGTGTTTCTAAAACAACATATGTTTTTAAGTTTGAAAAGCAGAAGCATCAATTGCTGATCAGAGATCGAGTATTTTTGGTATTTACACGAGTTTGAGCTATTGGTATTGTAAATGCCAATGCGTTTTATTTATGTTTCTTTTTAAAAACATGGATAAAAGGCATTGTCATTTACAATGCCAGAGTTTAAGCTATTGGCATTGTAAATGACAATGCCATTTATTTATCTGTTTTCAAAACCAACACATGGATGAAGGGTTTGTCATTTACAATGCCAATGGCTCAAACTTTTGCGAATGCGAGACCTATTGCATTGCAAATGCTTGTTTAATATGTGTGATTAGTTATCATATAAGAAGAAGAGCTTAAGTGAGTGTTATGCGCAATGAGGTATGATTTTATTTGTTATCTGGCTGTAATGTGCAAAAGCAGTAAATAAATATGCCTCCAGATTTTTATGTATGCTAATACGTTATTAATCTAATATCTGAATCTATGTATGTTTGGTCAGTTTGCTGTACAGTGATCCTTGTATTTCTATAAGAATGGATTCTTCGAAATAAATTATTTTAAATTGTAAATTGTAGTTATCAACTCCGGAAAACGCAACAAAGCTCTTAGCCCTAGGCTAGAAGAACAACCTAAATGTATTTACTTTATTTGACATTCTTCTGAGCAATGAATGTAGCTACTAGTTTTTCCATTATTGCTTTACCAATTTAATATTTATTATTATTATTATTAGCGACTTATAACGCGCACAGTTAACCCAAAGGGACTCCCGGCGCAAGGCAGACGCAGATCAAATCCGGATAAGGAGAACATCGTCGATGTACCTTTTGTAGAAATGTATGTTTGGTATCGATGGATTGTTAGGATGGAACAGATGTGTTTGTTCAAAGTTGTACACGTACAACCCGGCCACACTTGGGGCGAAGGTGCTGCCCACTGAGGTTACGAAGGAACTGCATTAATCTACAAGACTTCAAGGACCAAGCCCAGATTTTGTCCTCTAAACTGAAACAAAGAGGCTATCCTAACAAGATCACGGAAAGAGCGAAGAAAAGGGCACGCAACCAGAACAGGGAGGCACTACTGGAACAAAAAACAGCAATTGAACCAATCATCCCTCTTACCTGTGTTACCACTTTCAACGCAGTGTCCAACAAAGTAGCCAAAATCATTCAGAAACACTGGAAGATATTGAACTCAGGCAACCAACAGTGGGAAAAACCCTTGTTCTCATATTGAAAAGGGAAAAGCTTAAAAGACAATCTGGTCTCTACTAGACCACAACAAAACATTAAACAAATCAACACGATACACAACGCATGGGGACTCCCTAGAGTGACTGGACACTACCCATGCAGTGATTGCAGTGTGTGTCACTTGACAAAGTTCACAAAAACCCTAAGGCTGGGACCAGGGAAAGTGTGGGAGATACGCAAACACACAAATTGTAATACCACCAATGCAATATACCTCATCACATGCCCGTGCGATCGGAGGTATATAGGCATGACCAGTCGCAGAGTGAAGACACGCATCTGCGAACACAGAAGTAATATTCGGTGTAAACGCAATACAACGCGCATGACAAATCATTTTCTTGAAATGGGCCACACAACAAATGACATGGAGTGGTATATTATCGAGCATCTAGACCTTAACTCCAACAACGCACAGCAACAACTGTTGGAAAAAGAGCAACGATGGATATACCGTCTGTCCACTCACCTCCACGGTCTGAACGATAACATTCTGTGGAATAGTTTAAACAAATGACCTAGTCCACTCAAACCGATGACCGTGCTAACTTGAATGAGAGGCTTCTCTCTAACAAATAACCTTGCTAACCTCACTGAGAAGTAACATGCCCTAAATCAGGATACATTAACTTCATCACAAACGCCCGTGGTCAACATCACACAGCAGCAACACAAGCTGCACAAGTAAAATGACTATAATTTCCTTTGTATTTAATACAAAGACTATGTCTGGCCACACTGATAAACGGAACTCCATTTACATTTAATCTAACCATTAACATTTAAAAGATTATTTTCGTTTCTCTTCGTTTTATTAATTTTATATACCACTGTGGCCATAAAAACTGTTAAGATTGCGTTCCCACATTTAAAATTCACATTCGGTGAAAAATAACATTCTTACGCTCACAAGATGTGTTGCTTACACACCACGCTAATGAGGCTAACAGTCTAGTCTTTTTCGCAGCACACACACAGCAGACATCTCTACGTGTCACGTCGACACCTGGGAGTCTCCCGCGGCAATCCATCGTAAATACCACCTCCGGTCGCCGTCACGGGAAACATCCTGATCCCGAGGAGACCGGAATAGGTGGCAATGCGGGCGAGCGCCTTGATGAAGTAAGACCAATTGTGTTAACTGGGATTAATCCGGCAACCTTTTTTCATTATCCCCGCATTCCCCGTTCCTTTCACAAATGCTTAAACCATAAATTACGGGACTAACGTTATTTTCTCTACTCCTCCGTAGAGTTTGACAATAGGGGCTCCCTCCTGGTCCCTCCCAGGACCAGATCAAAATTGTATTTCCGCAAATAACGTAAATATCAATATTAGTGCCTTTAACAAGGGCAATATACTCATCGGTCTTTACAAATCGCATGGACTCTGCCTGTCACCTACAATAGTGATAAAGCTAAGTTTGCACGGCGTGTTCAAACCGGCCACACGCGGTTTCTTGACCGCTGTTTAAGGCTAGCAACACGCAGCCTACTAGGAATCCACGTGTTTTTCTGTGCATCACTCTTCACGCAGATTAGCAATTTATTGTATTTAAGCGCCTCGACTAGCCCTCTCACATGCATGTAATTTCACGTATATTTCACGTATATATTATTATATTTGAATGCATGATTTGTGTATGGATGGTGCTACACGTTTACCTGACACTGAGTGCTCTAGCAACCACCACTATGATATATGAAATGAGTCAAGGATGTGGCATACAAAGTATTGCAGGTTGCATATTTTATGTGTTATGTGTTATATGTTGTTATATGTTGTATTGTACTGTATTGTCTCGCTTTTCTTTTACAGGTACATACACTGTAGTTGACCCAAATTACGGTCAGTCTACTAAGCATATATAGCACACATTAGCGTGTGTGCTAGAAAATGCGCAAACACGTGGTTTATTAACTTTTTACCACTCACTTTTGACACTTTTTTCACTTTCACTATTTAACTCTTTGTGAGAGAGGTCCTGAAGAAAGCCCCATTAACTTTGACCAAGGGCTGAAACATGTAGACCGTCAGATAACTAAGACACAATTAATAGTCTTCATATGTTATCCACTCATAGTTTTTAAACATATCCTGGACCACTGGGAATAAAGTATTTATCAGGTAGAGTCCCAGAGGTATTTTTAAATCACCACTTCATCACACTCACACACAAAAAAAACCCAGCTCCACTGTAACCAGGTGTCGCAGGACAGCTGAGTAGCATTTGGCTACTCGGCTCGGAATCCGATGATGAAGCATGACACCAACTAGGTTGGTGTGTGAGGGTTCTTTTAACAAACCCTTGTGGTGCCAGGCACTACAGTGTTGGACAACCTGCTAGTCTGGTCCGTCCAAGTTGTTTTTCAATACTTACCAAGGGACAAGGACGGCCCGTTCACGGTCCTAGCTCTCCCTTCTATTTTTCTAGTGACTTAGAATAGCCACGTCTTCACACTTTTGTGAAAGGTAAGAAAAGATATACAATTTCTCACATCATGTCTGTTATCAGCTGTCATTGTTATCAACCACACACATTTCTTTCTCATACACTTATGACTCTCTTTCTAATTACCCCCAGCCAGGACTTACATTTTCTCATCTTACACTATAACAAGACTATGTCGCAAATGGTAAATGACCTAGCATAATGAAACTAGAAATGATTAAACCTATACAAACGGTATGCTACTCAGGAGACCTCAATGGAGAAAGAACATCTCTGAAAGAAGTGGAATAATTATGGTGTCTCAAGCCATCATTTACAGTTTCATAAAAAGTGCAACTAACCCACCTTCCCTTATTCAATTTTCAATCTCAACCCCAGATAACAAATGTGAGGACTTCACATTTACTTTATTCTTTGACTCTAAATTAAACAATTTGAACCTTTATTTGCACTCTAGTCAAGAACTGAATACTGCTTTGAGCAGAACATCGCCTAACAAATGGATCCACTTCAAGGAGGTATCCTAGTTGTCATAGGGATTCAAATGGTTTAGTACAATATAGTATTATAATTCTTCAATGGTGCACACCTACCACCAAAAATTCCATTTATGTACCCTGGTAGGCCACACCTTCGAAAAACCTCTTTTTGCAACACCAGGGTGTAATATACCTACCCATTCTACTTTTCTCTTGCATCATAATGGGGGGATTCACCACAGAACTAACCTGCTGAAGTCACATAATCACTTTTGTACATGTCCAAACTCAGGATATGTATGTGCTTTTTGATTAGTACACTCAAAAGATGAATAGGATGGAGCGGTTTTCATCTAAGCTAAAACTACTTTTCAACATTATCAACAAATTTGATTCTCATGCATTCCTTCTCTGCACCTGTTACCCTACCCGTGCCTCCACCCAACAGACCCATAAGATCTGAGACTAGAATAACTCCTGTAACAACCCGCATATGAAATTTGAATAAGAACATAAAAGAAAATTTACCAACAGAATAAAGGGCCCTTCAGAGCTAATCAGTTCTGTCAACACACCTCAAACTATGAAAAGATGTGTCGGTCACTCAACACTTCCTCATGCATCACACCATCAAGCGTTGTATCCCATATATCGATACCCGTGTCTAGTTGGTCATTATACTTCCCACACAGGCTCAAATCAAAGATAATATATTTCCAACCACAGACCATCATGGTGCAGCATGCTATCAATGCAGATAAGTGCTTAGGCACCCCACACAGTGGTAGAAAGCGCCATATAATTGCTACAATACAATACACTGACTGATGCAAATAATGTTGTTACTCTTTACTGTTATACATCCTTAGATTACATGCTACCCCACAAAGCTTACACCTACTATATTCCTAAAACCCTACATGAAAAATTGACCTTGACTTTAAACTATCAATTGTTTCCTCTTACTTCTTTCTATCAAATGACAGTCTGCAACCTTCCATCCAAATCCCCACACCTCATTTCATAGATCACAACTTCTCCTTCTTTGAAACCATATCCGAGCAACCTAATAACACTTAATATCCTTTAACCTATCAGTTCACCCCATCAGTCATTTGGATGACTTCACATACACCCCACTAATTATTACAACTAAGTCCTATTAATTTTCTTAGCATGAAGAAACTGGAGTAAATGCACAGAATGCTTTCATTGAGAGCGCAATATTAATCCGAATAACCACTGGAGTAACCTTTAACCTTAGATTCTGGAATTGCATACTACTCTCTGCAAAGCACTTTAATGCCTCATCAGGGGTAGCAAGTGCTATATAAATACAATTACACTAAAATACACTCAGAGTGAGAAACACAGAGAAACATGGTACCACAGTTGTGTAGATGGGACTATTGCCTACATACAGACATCCACTTTTCTCCATGAAAATGTACCTATTTTGGTCATGTACATAGATGAGGTATTTGGGCCAGGCTCGGGGGATAACTAAGTAAACCTACTGAACATAGGGGGATATTACCAAGGAACTGCGATAATTATCGCAAAGCGCGCTTAGCGCTGTTTTTTTATCGCCGGCTATCGCTGGATTTCATCACGGAGATAACGCGTTATTATCAACGCTTATCTCCAAGGTGATAAAAATCCAGCGATAGCGGCGAAACCCAGCAATAGCGTGAGAAATCCAGCGATAAATTCAACGCGCTAATGAAAAGCTTGCTAATAGGCAGGTGAGGACTTAACCTTACAATCCACCTCCCATTGACTAGAATGGTTAAGTCAGGTTTTTAGCAGGTGCTAGATTCCAGCGATAATCGCGGTTAGCGCAAATTTTTTTATCGCTTTGCGGGCATTGCTAATAGGGGGAAGTTGTGTTTGCGACTGTTTTCAGTCGCTTTTAGTTGGGAATGCCTACTTTGCATGTCATTAGCGATATATATCGCTGACATGCAAAGCGGCACGAAAACGGTTGCTTTCGCCATAAAGCTGTCGCTAACAGCTGTTAGCGACAGCTTGCTAATAGGGCGATAGAAATATCGCCGCTTTAGCGGCAAAAAGTGCCGCTAAAGCGGTGATAAGGCCCTTGCTAATATGCCCCCTAGTTATTTCTGAAACCTAGACAACCAGAGGAGTCTCAAGTGGTGTTACTAGTGTGAATCCCATGATGTTTTCTTAACCACAATGTTCTACAAACTCAAACTTTGTCTCCAATCACATATTTTCATCAATTTTCTGTGAAGGAAAGTTACAGAATCTGTGAGAATTCACAAAAGTCCTATCACCTAGTATTTCCAGACTTCTCCTGATAAAACTGTACCCCACTTGTGTGGTAGGGCCTATCACCTGTGACAAAATATGCCACAAAATGGAAATTGAACACACCAAATTTTTGCTTTTGAAAATTAACCCATTTAGGTGATTCGCCATGGCAAGTGAGAGCAAACTGGGATTTATCCTATCACTGCTGGCACATATTTAAAATTTTCTCCCAAATAATTTATATTTTGCCTCTTCTTGCCATGAGGATAAGGATGCTTTAGGCCTCATGGGGATTGAAAGACTGTTAAGGATGCTGGCATACTGAAAAAGAACCAAATCAACAGGATCTGAAGAGCGATTCTGTGTCAAGGACGCCCTCCACTCAAAAAGTCAATACAAACCTGCACAACCCCTGATACTTATCACACTGGATTTATACATATATTTCTCTCAGACGGCAACCCCTATAATTCTTTGGGGCATATTCTCAAGAACGTGTGATAACTACCGCAAAATCAGCTTAACGCAACACTTCACATCGCAGTCTATCGCGGGAAAATAACGCTGTGTTAACGTGGCATTCCCAACACGGCGGTACCATGCAATAGTCACACGATTACGCGTCAAATGAACGCGTTAAAATCAACGCAACGCCGCAAAAACGCGAAACCCCAACGTGAAAATAGTAGAGATGACTCCAATTGCGATACAAAAATCTGCGAAAACCAGCCACAGGCCTGCAATTCCCATGCGTCATGCGGGAAAATGCACTATAAAAGTAGAAAAAAAACATACAAACAAAAGCCAAACAACAGCGAAGCACAATGGAGGCATCCGGACCAAGTACAGAGGACAACCAGAACCCCACAAGCCCCCCGGAGGACCAGCCTGGGACCTCGGGGTCAGGGAAGGACAAGGACAAGAAGAGTAGGAAGAAGCGGTTCAGTCCGCAGGAAAACAGGATCCTGATAACGGAGGTGATAGAACACCATCAATCACTGTTCGTCACCTCCACTGTGTCACTGCCAACTAAAAATGGAATATGGCAGACCATCGTGGACAAGGTGAATGCAGTCAGAGTGCTGAGGAGGACAATGGACGAGGTCAAGAGGCGCTGGAATGATGTGAAGCGCAAAACCAAGCTGAAACTCGCAAACAACCGGAAGGCAGCAATGCAGACTGGAGGTGGGAGTCCAGCCCCACACAAGGAGCTGGACGAGATGGAGGAAATGGTGTCCACAGTCATCAGTGGGGAGACGGTGGCAGGAGTTGGGGGACCGGACACTGCTCAACATGACCGAACACAACAGCAACAGGGTGAGTAACGACCAGGGACTGGGGGGACGGGGGGAGATGGGCACAACGGCACACATGCACAATTAAGCATACCACATCTGCGGACAAACCATGCCCCAGACCCACAACTCCCACCAAGAGACCAATGCACACAGGTATGCAACATCTCAGCACTGCATAAGCACAGAACCCAGAGGCACACCGCATGTAAGGGATAAGTGCAAAAGAAACAAATGATGGACGGAATGCTGGACAATGCAAACACTCACCCCCAGTCACAAGGATCTGGGTTAAATCCATCATTCTTTTGCTCACCACACCACCCCAGTTTGGACCCAGCCATATGCAAATCAGTCTTGACCCTGTTCCTTGTGGGAACAGTTCAGCCCGAACTGCCAAGCCAGGTCCTCCCTGGACCGAAAACAAGCATCCTGGGACCGGTTTCAGGGCATCACCCTTCTTCAGCCAGGCTAGCTTGAATTCAGTGGTGTAGTGAGCACGGGACCCACGTCTGGGCATACCCCTCCCACTTAGGGTGACAAATGCAAAAGAAACAAATGATGGACGGAATGCTGGACAATGCAAACACTCACCCCCAGTCACAAGGATCTGGGTTAAATCCATCATTCTTTTGCTCACCACACCACCCCAGTTTGGACCCAGCCATATGCAAATCAGTCTTGACCCTGTTCCTTGTGGGAACAGTCCAGCCCGAACTGCCAAGCCAGGTCCTCCCTGGACCGAAAACAAGCATCCTGGGACCGGTTTCAGGGCATCACCCTTCTTCAGCCAGGCTAGCTTGAATTCAGTGGTGTAGTGAGCACGGGACCCACGTCTGGGCATACCCCTCCCACTTAGGGCAACAAATGCAAAAGAAACAAATGATGGACGGAATGCTGGACAATGCAAACACTCACCCCCAGTCACAAGGATCTGGGTTAAATCCATCATTCTTTTGCTCACCACACCACCCCAGTTTGGACCCAGCCATATGCAAATCAGTCTTGACCCTGTTCCTTGTGGGAACAGTCCAGCCCGAACTGCCAAGCCAGGTCCTCCCTGGACCGAAAACAAGCATCCTGGGACCGGTTTCAGGGCATCACCCTTCTTCAGCCAGGCTAGCTTGAATTCAGTGCTGTAGTGAGCACGGGACCCACGTCTGGGCATACCCCTCCCACTTAGGGCGACAAATGCAAAAGAAACAAATGATGGACAGAATGCTGGACAATGCAAACACTCACCCCCAGTCACAAGGATCTGGGTTAAATCCATCATTCTTTTGCTCACCACACCACCCCAGTTTGGACCCAGCCATATGCAAATCAGTCTTGACCCTGTTCCTTGTGGGAACAGTCCAGCCCGAACTGCCAAGCCAGGTCCTCCCTGGACCGAAAACAAGCATCCTGGGACCGGTTTCAGGGCATCACCCTTCTTCAGCCAGGCTAGCTTGAATTCAGTGGTGTAGTGAGCACGGGACCCACGTCTGGGCATACCCCTCCCACTTAGGGCGACAAATGCAAAAGAAACAAATGATGGACGGAATGCTGGACAATGCAAACACTCACCCCCAGTCACAAGGATCTGGGTTAAATCCATCATTCTTTTGCTCACCACACCACCCCAGTTTGGACCCAGCCATATGCAAATCAGTCTTGACCCTGTTCCTCGTGGGAACAGTCCAGCCCGAACTGCCAAGGGGCAGCTAAATCAGAGCTGCAGGGGCGACTCCCCCAAAATGCGGCACACACACATCACATGCAGAGCACATCAACATTGACAACGATGTGGTACAAACCGCAACACATACACAACAGAACAGAGGACACAACTGGTGCCGCATGTGCGTAGAAACTGGCCAATTACATTTGGCACTGCAGGGAAATGTGAGTTGACAATGTACAAGTACAAACACACATCTGTGACGTAGTCGGAATGTCCACTGTCCCGCATCAAATAGGCAGCTCCCCCCAAACAGTCACAATGTACACTGTCATGCAGTCTGAATGTAAACATGTACAATGCGTCAACATACATGTGAACACGATGTTAAACTGCATCTCCCCTTCACATTGCAGGGGGAAATCCAACACCTCCTGCAGAGCAGGCCAAACCTCTCTTCTCTGATGACGAAGAGGACCACCACACCTTCGACTCCGACGCCCTCCAACAGCTCGTGGAGTGCCTCCGCAGCCCACTTCCAGGAGCAGGGCAGCCCAGCTGCCACGAGGAGAACCCACCCCCTTCACAGAACACACAGCAGGCAGCACCCACCACCACGGCTGCCTCCCAGGACCCCCACGATGAACACATGGCCTTCCAACGCCGTGTTGGGGTGCCAGGAGAAGCTGGCTGAACAGGTGCAGATGGGGTTCGACCGCATGGCAGCCAAACTAGATGCCATACGTGGGTGCCTAAGTCCCATCAGGGACCACTCACAGTCCCTAACGGACACTCACAGTCCGCTCCATGCTCTCCAACGGACCATGGCTGACATCGCTAGAGTCCTGACTCTGCGACAGGAACGACTGTCTAGCCAGAGTGCCTCCAGCGATCTCGCCCGGGAGTTGGGACACATGCGGAGGATCATGGAGAACATGGAGCGGATGCAGGTGGAAAGAGCGGCTGCCACGGCTGCACACCAGCGAGAGATAGCTGGGTCCCTCAATGCCCTAAAGACCCTCCTCATGGCATTGCTGTCACAAGGCCTGGCGCTGATGCATGCTGCTGCTACCACCCCATCCACATCTCTGGCCCCTGATGTGTCAGTGCCACACAGTGCGGCAGACATTCCACCTCCGGCCCCTGAGGTGTCACTGCCACACAGTGCTGGAGACAGAACACCACCACCCACATGTGAGGCACATGCAACAGCAGAGGACGAAGATGCGGATGAATCTGCCTTCAAGGTCAGAAGGACGCAGTAGCATTCATCTCCGCCATGTGGCCTGTTTCTGCTTGGTTCTGCCCTCTGCATCATCACCTTCCACTGTCCCCAGATGCACTCTGCGACACTCACCTTGGACCTCGCCATGGACTGCCAAATTCTGTTTGGTCACCAACAACACAGCTATCAGACTGCGGACTGAACTCCTCCTCTCCTGATGTACCTGTCATTCCCTGAAAGACTCTGGCTGGCCCTCCTCGGGCCAACAATGTAAAGTGGGGTTGGCATGGCCCTGTACTGCTCCAGCTGCAACACTCCCCTGAATGTGCAATAAACATTCATATTCACACAGATGTGTCATGTCTATGATCTTTCAAGTGTGGAAGTATGGATGAATGAAGGGTCAGTGATTCCCCCTTACGTCCATGTTGCTCATGTTGTGGGACTTTTGTCACAGGGTGACAGATTGCTGATTGCGGTCCGGGTGGCACCGACACTACAACAGGGACACATCCATTAGTCACTTCCTTGTCCAGCCCAGGACGGAACCACGCCCAGAGCTCCGGGGTCATTGTTCACACCCTTATGCTGGACTGGCATACGCCAGGACAGCCCACTCCCCTTACGCACACAGGGGGGGGACGACAACGCCACATGTCCCAGGTCTTCACTGTAGGGATCTGCAGCTCACAGGTCTAGTTGTCAGCATGCCACAGCCACTCCCTCACAGCTGGTGTACACCCACACCACGCCCATCCAGCACAGGCATCACAGGACATGTGACCCTGCCAATAAAAAGGGCCTGCCGCATGTGCTGGACGCCATTCCACTCTCTAACTGGGTGTCTCCGTGTAGTTCTCATGTATGCATGAGGGCCTAGGGCCCTGCCACCTCACATTGCCCAGTGCCGGGGGTGACATGATGGCGTCCGCACCACGGAACTCGATCATTAAGGGTCCATGGCTAGCGGTGCACAGACTTGGTGGCACCGGATACACTGTGGCAGGCACAGGCACACCGCCACGGGACGGTGTCTTGTGGTGCAGTGAGATAGGGGCACCTAAAGTGCTGAGCGGGTGTGCAGCCTGCGATGATGCTCCGTCCTGGCGGTCTGGACTGGCAAGGATCAGTGTGAGCCCTGCTGGACCGCAGTGTAGGCCTGAGCCAGCGGGCAGTGCGGGCTTCCCGCCACGTGGCGTTGCCTCGCGGTTCACAGAGTTAGTGGCACCTCAAGCGCTGAGCAGGTGTGCAGCCTGCGATGATGCCGTGTGCACTGATGTGGTCTCTGCCATTGCAAAATCAAGACCCAGAGTCAGGTGTGTGACCTGGTGGCCCGTGGTGAGGGGCTGCATGATGTGGAGGGTGCCATGGTCACGGGCCCCGGGATTGGAGATCCCACCGGAACGTGGTGTGCCCTCTTGGAGACACGCCGGTGGCGGAAGGTGAGCAGTGAGGCCTGGTTGCGCAGGGGCGGGCAATCACCGCTGGGCGGCGGGAGGGGCTGGGGTGCAACAGCCTGTGTGCGCAGGGGCGGGCAAGCGATGATGGCGTGTGCAACTGTATGGACTCTGCCATCATGTCTCTGGACACTGTTTCAGATAAGGGACCAGGGGGACTGCAGTGTACACCGGCACGTGGTTGGAGACACACCAGTGGCAGCAGGTGAGCAGTGAGGCCTAGGTCCGCAGTGTCGGCACTCTCTCACCCTCTCTTTCTCTCTCCCTCTCTCTCTTTCTCTCTCCCTCTCTCCCTCTCTCCCTCTCTCTCCCTCTCTCTCTCTCTCTTTCTCTCTCCCTCTCTCCCTCCCTCCCTCTCTCTATCTTTCTCTCTCCCTCTCTCCCTCTCTCTCTCTCTCTTTCGCTCTCTCTCTCTGTACTTTGATGGGCACATGGCACACCTTCTTATCCAGATTTCTGTTTTGCAGGCTGTGACTTACAGAATGTCCTGAGAAGACCCGCCATGCATCTTCAGAATTGTTGTTTTTGGTTTATTCTGTAATAAACGTATTATTTGGATATTATGATATGAATGTATGATTTCCCTTTTTCTGACCACACATGTATGTTAGGTGTTGTGATTGTGCGACTTCTGGCGATTTGTTTGGTTCTTGATTTCGTGGAGTTGATGTGCAATATCTTTGTCCAAAGGGAGGGGTGTGGGGGTGCCCGGGGTGGGGCCTGGGTGGGGGGGGTCGGGGGGGGTGGGGGTGGTAGGGTCCTGGGGGTGGTGGCGGTGGGTGTTGTTGGCCTATTGGGGCTCTGGGCTGCATGATCGGTTGCTCCAGGGCATCTGTTGTTCTTCATGTGTGGCTATCTGCTGTGCTCCCTTGTCTGGTGCCGGTTGCCGTCCGACTTTACACCAGGTAAGAGCAGGTGTTAATTTCCTGTTTCTAACGCGCTTTATAGCATGTTTTGTGATCTTATCGCCGATGTGGCTGGTCGTTGAGAATGTTGTGGAGTGGTGTTGTCACGGATTTTTGCACGGGAACGCCTACTGTGCATATCATTAGCGTTAGTTGCTGGGGTCATCTGTGGCGATGTTTTTTGCGACTGCTTTCGCAGGTAAACTGGTGTTATGGGCTGTTAGCGCCAGCTTGTGAATGGGGCGATGAATTTATCGCGACTTTGGCTCCGATAAAGTGCCGATAACTCGGCAATAGATCCTTGAGAAAATGCCCCTTTGTGTGTTAGGGGGGTCCCGCTCCAATATACATTTAGAGACTAACCCAGTGCTTGTGTGTGATACTTTTGCCAGGTCCAGTGACAAGGGGTTGCCTAGTGAGATAAATATATATGTATATATCCTGCGTGATAAGTATCAGGGGCTGTTCTGTTTGTGTTAGAGAAAAGTAAGACAGAGTTGAAAAAGATAAATTATTATATCAAGAGGAGACAGAGCAGATAAAAGGTACTTTCGCTGGCTAACTTGTTTCCAGATGTTATGCAATATGTTCAAACATGTTCTATTTGCATTCAAATTAAAAGTTCACATTATTTGAGGTATCAACCATTGTTGCAAGAACAGGCTTGGCGTAAGATGCAGCCGAATTAACAAAGAACAGCACTGAGTATTTTGCCATAGGGGCGCCAATTTTTCTTTTGTTATGTATGGCCTTCCGCTTAGAATTTTGCACATGTATTTACTGTCTTCTAAATTAGTGGCGCCAGTACACGAACATCTAAACTTCAAAAGGTTCATGTCAGTACAAATGTCATTATACAATGCTAAGGCTAGCTATTTCCTATATGCTGATTAAGAAAAGAATCGCGCATCCAAATACCCAGTGAGTGTAAAAGTTGGTTACTCACCTTGAATTTACATTTGAAGAATGTTACTAAGTTGCAATCTACATTTCTAGGCCCATTTACCATTGAAAATATTGTGAATCCACTATACATTTAAAATTGCCCCAGTCCATCATGATCCATCCTGTGATTTATGTGTCCTTATTAAAACTTTGTTTCGTAAAAAGTGTCTTGCCCTGAATCCTGCACCAGTTCAGGTTAATGCTTTAAAAGAATATGAAGTTCTTAGTATTTTGGATGTACAAAGGCATCCCAAAAATTCTGGCAATTAAAGTGCTTGCTTCATTTGAAAGGGTTCAGCCCTGAGGAGCAATCATGTGAACTGGCCACAAATCCTAATGCTCCTTGTCTGTTAAGAGAATTTACAACCATATCAAGTTTAACCAGGAGCCCAGCTGCCAAGACATTGGATGTGTTTACCTCTTCGAACCAGTCCTGCTAAACACACCACGATGAATCTCCTGATGATGCATGGCTTCAGGAGCAGAAGAGGATGGAGAGGTGCACAGTGTGTGACACTGCCCAGGTGGAAGCCTTGCCTCTCAGAGGTATGCACTATGCTCACCATCTGAGTGAAGGCTAGAAGGACCACATGTCCCATGGAACAGCAGGACTCTCACAAGACTTACAAATAGTGCTGGCAATCTTGAATGCAAGTTCCTCATGGTCCATAGCATCCTTGCTAGGCACTTGTGAAACTTAGGGGCCGATTCCGATTCGGGCCGGAAAAAATACCGACCGACTCGGTACGGGATAATAGTCCGACCGACACGTACCGGCGTTGCCCGACCTGGGAAGTACGATGAAATGCATGTGAATCACGACCGACTCGTACGGAACTCAAGGCGAACGACCGACCCGGACGGAAACAAGCTATCCGGCCGGAAAACCACGCGAATCGAACCGACCGACACGCACCAGGAAGAAAGCCGAACGAAACGTACCCGCGAACTCCGACCCGCGCAGTACGATGCAATGGGTGCAAAAGCAGACCGATTCGCACGGAGCCCAAGCCGTACGACCGACACGCATACAAAACACAGCCGAACAAACACAATACACCGCGACCGACGCGTACGCCGCACATGAAACTGAGCTGAAACACAGCGGGAACGACTCGGAGAGGCGCGCACGAGATAACTGCAACGTCCTACTCGGTCAGAAGAACGACTCCAACATGCACAATAATCACAAATGAAAAAATACAAAAAAAGAGGGCCAAACAAGCAATGACAAAGGCAATAAATACAGGGGGTGAAAAAAATTGAACAAGGACACACCCCCAACTCCACCTACATAAAGGCCACAAATCCCTACCATGATCCTTTGCAAATTCCACTGACCTGCCAGCAGAGAACACCATCACACAGCAAACACACACACACACAGCTCATCCAACACAAAAGCCACACACCATTAGCACCTCAACAAATAGCACCCTCACACACACACAGCAAAACCTACACTCACACACCCTCACTTGCACACACACACACATCAATCACCACCACCACCCATCACCATGCCCCTAAAGAAGAATCCAAAGTTCCTAGATAGTGAATTGGAAGTCATGGTAGACGAGATCCTGAGGGTAGAGCCACAGTTGTTTGGCACATTGGTCCAACAGACCCCCATGTCGCAGAAAACCAAGATGTGGGCGAGGATCGTCGACAGGGTGAACGCACAATCACCATGTTTGCGCACAAAGGAAGACATCCAGAACAGGTGGTATGATGTGCGCAGGAGGGTCAGGGACCTACTGAAGAAGGATTACCTCCTGAGCCAGCACACCGGCAGTGGCCCTCCTGCCAAACCAGTATACCTCAGGCCCTGGGAGGAGAAGGTGCGGGCCATCCTACCACCAGTGAGCGTATATGGACTAACAAACATCCCAGAGCCTGGTGAGTACACAACTAATATACACAATATTGTGTGCCAATACACACACATCACTGTCAAGGGGACAGTCAAACCATGCACCCCTAGCAAATCAACAGCAAACAAAAGATAATCATCCCAAAAAGTGTATGTCAGACAGATAAACACAATACATGCCATCTCATAGTGATATGTAACTGTGTCATGACATGTACAAATCCAATACCAAATTGAGCTAGGCAGTGGCACAAATCTAACCAACAAACACTGTCAGATATTTAGCCACCACTAGAACACCACCTCACAGGGAAGCTCACAGAAAGGAAGGAATCATGTGTATGCTGGTGAAGTCAGTGTAGCCAAGAGCATGATGGGACTCGTAGTAACAGATAAGGGGCAGCCTCACATTTGGACCATCAACACCACTCTGAACCATGCTCACAACACAGGGAGTGGAAAAGGACTGACAAGATGGCTGACACTGGGTACTGCTGTGGGGAGCACAAGGCCCTGCTGGGAACTGTGCACCAACAAACAGCACAACACCACTGCCTGACATCCTGAAAGCCAACTTGCACTCCCTGCAATGCAAGCACGTTGCATGGTGGGATATCTGGCTTGGTGGGAAGGAGGACTCACAGCACTGACCATAGTTACAAGCAGCTCACCTCACACACCCCCTCAACACAAACTCCACATAACCCACCTGGGAGAATGCAATGCCTCACATACCAAATGAAGATCCCACAAAGAACCACCACCCTGGGTAATGCCGTGTGAAGCACAGGGACACTCTTGGGACTTGTAGCCAAACAAACGCAAGGACAACACTGTCAGCCTTCCTGTCAGCACAGGCACACTACCCCACAGGGAAGCAGAGTCCAAAGGAAGGAAGTACGGGCATGCTGGGAAGGGGGTGTAGGCAATAGCATGATGGGAGTTGTAGTCACAGATAATGCTCACCCTCACAATTGGCCCATCAACACCACCCTGAACCATGCTCACATCACAGGGAGTGGATAAGGACTGACAAGATGGCTGACACTGGGTACTGCTGTAGGGAGCACAAGGCCCTGCTGGGAACTGTGCACCAACAAACAGCACAACACCACTGCCTGACATCCTGAAAGCCAACTTGCACTCCCTGCAATGCAAGCACGTTGCATGGTGGGATATCTGGCTGGGTGGGAAGGAGGACTCACAGCACTGACCATAGTTACAAGCAGCTCACCTCACACACCCCCTCAACACAAACTCCACATAACCCACCTGGGAGAATGCAATGCCTCACATACCAAATGAAGATCCCACAAAGAACCACCACCCTGGGTAATGCCGTGTGAAGCACAGGGACACTCTTGGGACTTATAGCCAAACAAACGCAAGGACAACACTGTCAGCCTTCCTGTCAGCACAGGCACACTACCCCACAGGGAAGCAGAGTCCAAAGGAAGGAAGTACGGGCATGCTGGGAAGGGGGTGTAGGCAATAGCATGATGGGAGTTGTAGTCACAGATACTGCTCACCCTCACAATTGGCCCATCAACACCACTCTGAACCATGCTCACATCACAGGGAGTGGATAAGGACTGACAAGATGGCTGACACTGGGTACTGCTGTGGGGAGCACAAGGCCCTGCTGGGAACTGTGCACCAACAAACAGCACAACACCACTGCCTGACATCCTGAAAGCCAACTTGCACTCCCTGCAATGCAAGCACGTTGCATGGTGGGATATCTGGCTGGGTGGGAAGGAGGACTCACAGCACTGACCATAGTTACAAGCAGCTCACCTCACACACCCCTCAACACAAACTCCACATAACCCACCTGGGAGAATGCAATGCCTCACATACCAAATGAAGATCCCACAAAGAACCACTACCCTGGGTAATGCCGTGTGAAGCACAGGGACACTCTTGGGACTTGTAGCCAAACAAACGCAAGGACAACACTGTCAGCCTTCCTGTCAGCACAGGCACACTACCCCACAGGGAAGCAGAGTCCAAAGGAAGGAAGTACGGGCATGCTGGGAAGGGGGGGTAGGCAATAGCATGATGGGAGTTGTAGTCACAGATACTGCTCACCCTCACAATTGGCCCATCAACACCACTCTGAACCATGCTCACATCACAGGGAGTGGATAAGGACTGACAAGATGGCTGACACTGGGTACTGCTGTGGGGAGCACAAGGCCCTGCTGGGAACTGTGCACCAACAAACAGCACAACACCACTGCCTGACATCCTGAAAGCCAACTTGCACTCCCTGCAATGCAAGCACGTTGCATTGTGGGATATCTGGCTGGGTGGGAAGGAGGACTCACAGCACTGACCATAGTTACAAGCAGCTCTCCTCACACACCCCCTCAACACAAACTCCACATAACCCACCTGGGAGAATGCAATGCCTCACATACCAAATGAAGATCCCACAAAGAACCACCACCCTGGGTAATGCTGTGTGAAGCACAGGGACACTCTTGGGACTTGTAGCCAAACAAACGCAAGGACAACACTGTCAGCCTTCCTGTCAGCACAGGCACACTACCCCACAGGGAAGCAGAGTCAAAAGGAAGGAAGTACGGGCATGCTGGGAAGGGGGGTGTAGGCAATAGCATGATGGGAGTTGTAGTCACAGATATTGCTCACCCTCACAATTGGCCCATCAACACCACTCTGAACCATGCTCACAACACAGGGAGTGGAAAAGGACTGACAATATGGCTGACACTGGGTACTGCTGTGGGGAGCACAAGGCCCTGCTGGGAACTGGGCACCAACAAACAACAGGACCACACTGTCAGCCATCTTGCCATTGCTGTCACACTCACACACAGTGAAGTCCACTCAAAAGGAAGGAAGTATGGGCATGCTGGGAAGGGGGGTGTAGGCAATAGCATGATGGGAGTTGTAGTCACAGATAATGCTCACCCAAACAATTGGCCCATCAACACCACTCTGAACCATGCTCACATCACAGGGAGTGGATAAGGACTGACAAGATGGCTGACACTGGGTACTGCTGTGGGGAGCACAAGGCCCTGCTGGGAACTGTGCACCAACAAACAGCACAACACCACTGCCTGACATCCTGAAAGCCAACTTGCACTCCCTGCAATGCAAGCACGTTGCATGGTGGGATATCTGGCTGGGTGGGAAGGAGGACTCACAGCACTGACCATAGTTACAAGCAGCTCACCTCACACACCCCTCAACACAAACTCCACATAACCCACCTGGGAGAATGCAATGCCTCACATACCAAATGAAGATCCCACAAAGAACCACCACCCTGGGTAATGCCGTGTGAAGCACAGGGACACTTTTGGGACTTGTAGCCAAACAAACGCAAGGACAACACTGTCAGCCTTCCTGTCAGCACAGGCACACTACCCCACAGGGAAGCAGAGTCCAAAGGAAGGAAGTACGGGCATGCTGGGAAGGGGGGTGTAGGCAATAGCATGATGGGAGTTGTAGTCACAGATACTGCTCACCCTCACAATTGGCCCATCAACACCACTCTGAACCATGCTCACATCACAGGGAGTGGATAAGGACTGACAAGATGGCTGACACTGGGTACTGCTGTGGGGTGCACAAGGCCCTGCTGGGAACTGTGCAACAACCAACAGCAAGACACCACTGAATGACATCCTGAGAGTCAACCTGAACCCACTGCAAGGGTGGCATGCTTCATGGTGGGATAACTGGGATAGGTGGAGAAGGATGGCCGGATGTCCACCAAATACAACAAATGCTGGCCATGCACACACCTCAACATTCACATTGAAATGCCCCAGGTATGCATGACAATGTGCTACACCAATATCAACCTCTTACTGTGACAACTTAGGACAATGCAATGTACATGCCCGCATCCAGAGGTACAGTCACAACTGTCAGGTGTGTGAACCATTGATGCCTGTAGAAACATAACATACAATGTGTGTCTCTTCCAAATACAGGTGATGATGATGGGGACACAGCAGCAGGCGAGGAGGAGTCCCTGTCCCAGGCTCCGGGGGACACAGAGCTCACTGGTGTGGAACAGCCTCTGCCCTCCTCGGATGGCGAAGACCTACCTGGCACCTCCGGTGTGAGTCATCATGCAGCACCAGCTGGACCAACACCTGCACCCCCTGCACCCACCCCTCCAACAACTGCCAACACACAGACCACCCCCGCCGACACGGACAGACCAAGGACCACCGATGGCAACAGCACAGAGCCCCAGGCCCAGCGTGGAGCAATGGACGACAACACTACTAACAACCCCCAAGGGGGCCTTGGGTCACCTGTGCGTGCCACCGCAGGTCCTGCATGTGTCGCCAGGGGTGGTGGGAGGGGTGGTAGACATAGGTCGCTGCTTGCAGAGGGGTCTGGACTGCATGATGACCCACAACTGGCACGCATCGCTGATGCGTACCAGGATAGCACCGGAGAGGTCAGACAGGTCGTGGGGATCCTCAAGGACATACAACAGCAGCAGGCTGCCCATCATGCCCGCTTGGACTCCCACATGTCCCGTGTGGAGACACACATGTCTCGCATGGAGTCCAAGTGGGACACATTGCAAGAACTCACAGCGGTGCATAGGGACATATTGACATGCCTCCGCCAGATTAGCACCAACATGGCCACACCTCCCTGTGTGCCCACAACATCTGGTGCTGCAACAACTGACACCGCCACAGGGAGGGAGGAGGACTCTGGCGGAGACTCCCCTGCACCGCCGCAGCCTGCACGTGAGGGTCCCCCCCAAAGAAGAGGGGTCATCCGAGGAAGGAAAACTGAGAGGTTGATGGCCACGTACATCCCCCAGGAAGCCAACACCTGTTCCGGAAATTCTCCTTTGTGTGCAAACGTTTCACCCTGTCGAATGCAACACTACTCTCCCACATGACATGGGGAGTTCAAGTTGGACTAATGTATCATATGACTGTGGACTTCACTCAGGACATTTCTGCTACCAAGACTTCCAACTCATCTGGGAACTTTGGATCCCAATCCCAATGTACAGCACCCACCATCCTGTGCACTATACACACACACATTTCTGTAAATAAAATCACTAGTACACCATACTTGCCTCTGTTGTTATTCAAATGTGGATACTGTTATGGTGATGATGACCTGCTAAATTACACTGTGTATGCTAACTGCTACAGCAAGTACAACACCGTCGTGTGAGTCATGGTGACGTGACACATATGAGGGAGACACACCACTAGGGCTACACAACACAGAGACACCAGGGCCATCGGACTCATCGCCCACAGTGATGTTGCCAGGAAATACAGTGGAATGCACAGACACCACACCTATTCAGAGTCTGTGTCAACTAGCCCACAGGTGCAGTAAGCAAATGTCAGTCAGATGTGTGACCACAGACAACGCACATCCCAAAGTGAAGCACAGGTTCATTACACATTTGCAACATGTTGTTTCCACTACAAATGCAAGGTTTACCCACGTGGCAGTGGCCACACAGTCAACAAGTGCAGAAGATATGAAGTCCAGGGGTGTGTGGCACATCACTTGTAGGCAAACTACTGCTGCCACCCTGAAAGCTGAATCATGGTGTCGGGGGATCCAAGTTGACCAAAGTACTCAGTAAGCACCCTGTGAAGGATAGACATGACACACAGTTAAAACCACTGAAGAACAGGACAGAACTGCAATACTCATGCCCAATACATGTCACAAGACAACTACACAAAACCAAGTTAGCATGTCAAAACTGTTGGGGAGTACAGACTACCTGTAAGGACACATTGCTGCACGCATCCAGTCAAGTAGCACATGGCCACACTCAAACAGCACCAGAGCACCACCCACACATATCATGCAAACTCACATCATTCACATTACATCTCCCTGGATACTCACATTCAGCTGAAGAAGTTGGTGATGAGCTGTGTGCGGACATCACCATCATCATCATCATCATCACTGGCATCGTGGTCCAGGCCAGGATCCTCCACAGGTGGCGGACGTTGGTCATCGTCATCCAGGATGAGAGGCAACTCCTTCCGCACTGCCAGGTTGTGTAGCATGCAGCAGACGATGACAATCTTGCACACCTTTGCTGGGGCATATGGGAGGGCCCCTCCTGTCTTGTCCAGGCAGCGGAAGCGGCTCTTCAGGAGACCAAAGGTCCGCTCAATCACTCTCCTGGTCCGACCATGTGCCTCATTGTAGCGCATCTGGGCTGGTGTCACAGGGTTCCTGAGGGGTGTCAGCAACCACGGCATGTTGGGGTATCCGGAGTCACCTACGGACAGACAAGTGCACATTAGCTGAGTTGGAAAAGTGGGTGGAATACTACAGATCAGAACACACACAATGGTACAAAGTCAGTACACACCGACAAGCCAGGCACGCTGGTTCTGCATCTGTGCCATCATCCTCGGGATGCGACTACTCCTCATCACGTAGGCATCGTGTGCTGAACCAGGGAAACGGGCACACACATGTGTGATGCTCATATCTGCAAGACATACCACCAGAGCATTGATCGAATGGTAATGTTTACGGTTCCGGTATGCCTGCTCATGTGCCTGTGGTGGTATCAAAGCCACATGTGTCCCATCAATGGAGCCAATGACATGTGGCATCCTCCCCAGGGCATAGAAGTCACTCTTGACGTCAGTGAGTTGTTGACGTGTAGGGAAATAGATGTACTGGTTCAGGCATCTCAACATTGCCTCCAAAACATCGCGTAGCACACGGCTGAACATAGTCTGTGACATCCCACCGGCAGTCGCCACAGTGTGTTGAAAGGTACCGGTGGCAAAGAAGTGTAGGGCTGCCATTACCTTCACCTTGGGTGTCAGCGCCGTAGGGTACGTCCGGCCAGGTTGCAAATGTGGTGCCAAGCGCACTGCCAAATCATCAATCAGCTGCCTGGTGAAGCGGTACCGTCGGATGCTGTCACGTTCCACCATCGTTGCCAGGTCAGGGAATGGTCTATGGACAGCTGGAGCCCTGCAGTGCATAGGTTGAAGAAAGAAAGATTGTCAGTCACCCCACATATGTGCCATTCACCATACTCAATTTCACATGATACATCATTACGAGACACAAGTACTTGATGTGTGTGCCGTTCTGTTCGGACATAACTCACACCTACATGCCCATCATCTAACTTCTCAGTACAACATGTGTGCACAACAGGTACCAGGTTGTGCTATGGGAAACCATTAGGCTGTGTCACAGTACCCATTTCCTGCTGTCACGTTCCACACACACACCACAGTGACATGTCTGGACAGATGCGCCACAGGCATCACAGCTCATTGACAGGTAGATTCCCAGTGACCCTGTCTTGCCACATGGACACTGGCATGACATGGCGTATCATGTACACGTCAGAAAAACAAACATGACTCCCACAGGTAGTGGCCCCTGTCGCCTCCGCAGGACAGACATGGACGCCAGTGACGCACAACATCAAAGTCCATGCACAAACAACGTTGATGTGGAGACTGTCTCCCATCGTGCACATGGAATCAGAGACATCGGAAACACAACATGCACACAGACTGTGGAGGGACATCACTATTGTGGCAATGGGTCATCCTGTGACGTACATGCCTTCCCCCATGGGACCCTGGGGGTATGTGACATGTCACACACATACACAACCTGGAAATGTGACCATGCCACATGCTCCAAAATGAACTGTTGCACATCACAGTGGTCATGTGCACAACACACAAAGGACCCTGTCCCCATTAACACATGCACAGCCTGGGTGTGGCTGCCCACAAGTGCCACCACAGAAACCACATGTTAACCCCCATACACAGAAAAGGTAATGCAGCCTTACATGCCTTAGGAAACAGTGTGGACTGGGTGTGGTGTTGTAGGTGTGCCCCTGTGTCTCTGGCAGGTATATGTGGCTGGCATACGTTCACCAGTGACAAGCATGGTGACATATGCGACTGACCTGTACAGGTACGCGTTGTAAAGCAATGGACCGATCGGTGTGCCCGGCCGGCCCATTGCATCTGTTGTATCCCGAAATACGCGTTGTACAGCAATGGACCGATCGGTGTGCCCGGCCGGCCCATTGCATCTGTTGTATCCCGAAATACGCGTTGTACAGCAATGGACCGATCGGTGTGCCCGGCCGGCCCATTGCATCTGTTGTATCCCAAAATACGCGTTGTACAGCAATGGACCGATCGGTGTGCCCGGCCGGCCCATTGCATCTGTTGTGAGCGGAGTACGCGTTGTACAGCAATGGACCGATCGGTGTGCCCGGCCGGCCCATTGCATCTGTTGTATCCCGAAATACGCGTTGTACAGCAATGGACCGATCGGTGTGCCCGGCCGGCCCATTGCATCTGTTGTGAGTCCCTGTCGAAATACGCGTTGTACAGCAATGGACCGATCGGTGTGCCCGGCCGGCCCATTGCATCTGTTGTGAGCGGGTACGCGTTGTACAGCAATGGACCGATCGGTGTGCCCGGCCGGCCCATTGCATCTGTTGTATCCCGAAATACGCGTTGTACAGCAATGGACCGATCGGTGTGCCCGGCCGGCCCATTGCATCTGTTGTGAGCGGGCGCGTTGTATCCCGAAATACACGTTGTACAGCAATGGACCGATCGGTGTGCCCGGCCGGTCCATTGCATCTGTTGTATCCCGAAATACGCGTTGTACATCAATGGACCGATCGGTGTGCCCGGCCGGCCCATTGCATCTGTTGTGAGCGGGTACGCGTTGTATCCCGAAATACGCGTTGTACAGCAATGGACAGATCGGTGCGCACGCATTGGCTGGGGCCTGGCATGGCAATGGACACGTTTTCGAAGCTCCAACGAGTCTGATGCAGTGAATTCAGTTGGCCAGCCACAACAATGTTGCAAAATCATGGGTGTCATGAAGTTGAAGATTTGAAGGATGCTGTGGGCGTGTATTAGTGCTGCTATTCCATGGATTGGTCAGATTCAGAAGATGCAAACGACTTGGACCTATCACTTTGGACACATGGGACAGTATCTGCCTCTGCAGCACACATATAATGCTGGCTGTTCCCCTGAGAGCTCACTTGCCTGCACTACATGCTCCAGGACGACATCTGCCACCAACACTGCTGCTGTCTCTGCATCCTCTGGCTACTGCAATGGCACGTACTGTGGAGAGAGCCCCAGCCTTCAGCCTTGAGGAGAACCAGGCCCTGCTGGACAGCCTCCTTCCACAGTACAGCAAGCTGTATGGGACACCAGGGGAGCAGGTGAGTGTGCTGTCCACTGCCTTTCTAATTTTGCATGTTGTCTGACTAGCAGGACTTACAGTGTGCACACCACTGGCTAGCATGCTCACTGAGTAGTTCTGAGCCCCCAAAGTGTGTAGTTACATGCACTGAACAGGTACAGTGCAGTAACAGTGCATTCCAACAAGGTTTACTTTCCATGCAATGATACCATGTAGTAACTGCTGGCAAACTGTTCATAGCCATCGTTGCACTGCCTGTGTACATCATGTGCCCCAGTGATTGAGACATGTATATCCAACTGTGTGATGCACGGATATGTTGCATGTGTAGTAATGGCATTTTCACTTTGTCATCCTCACAGGTTGATGCCCACCAGAAGCAGAAAATCTGGCTGACCATCGCCCGGGCAGTAAGATCCGTGGGGGACTACAAGCGCCGGATCCGCAACTGCCAGAAGAGGTGGCAGGACCTTCGAGGCTGGACCCGGAGGATCGCAAGGGTCCAGCTGAAGCTGTCGCCTCCTCGCAGGAGGGGCGGACACCGGACCCTGACCCCCCACATGCTCAGGATCCTGGCGGTGGTCTTCCCTGACCTGGATGGGCAGCTGAAGGCCAGACAGCAGCAAGGAGGGGGTGAGTCCATGACAGCACTGTGCACTTTGTCTGACATGCTATGTGCCCTCCTCTGGCCTGGTTAAACTTCCACAGTACATCAGTCTTGTGGTCCAGGACCCATGTCCCTCTATTGTGACATGCCCACTCCTCATCTGATACGCATATGTGTGGCCCTTACAGTCAGGAAATTGTGTCACTTGGGGACTGTGTCATTGCATTTTGCTTTGCTCAAGGTGGGGGACAGCATTTGTTCCGGTGACTATGTTGTGGGATTCATGGGTGGGTCAATTGCTCACACAATGCCCAAGTCCTGACATGTAATCTGGGTGTAACTTTGATATGTGGTCCACTTGCTGATCTGATTCACCACATGTCCCTGGGGTATTTGGCACACCCCCATGCTGTGGGTGGGAACAATGTTTGGGCCTCAGGAGTATGTATATCAAGTGTGTCACACATGCTTAGACACCTGCCTACTGTCCAGGACTCATCCCTCTTACAGGTGGAGCTGGACAGTCATGCCTACTCCAGGGCATACAATACACTCTGTACTCCCACTCCCGTGGATCATCTGACATGTTGTGATCAGTGACATGTTCCCTCAGGTGTCTGCCTCTGTGTCATTGTGCTGTGGCTTCGTTGTCAGGACTACTGGTATGTTTGTCGGTTAGGGCTCAGCATGCCATCTGAGATGTGACCATGAGAGACGATACTTCTGTGACTTATAGGTGTCTGATCACTTGACTGTGCACACAGGTGTATGCGACTGTGACTTTCAGGCAGCTGTTTTTCATTCACAGCACACTGTGAGGTGCTCATGTTCAGAGAGTTGTGTTTCGTGTCCCCCATATGTCCAATTGGTATGACGTGGACAAATAGTAGTTCAGATGATGTTGTTTTTGGGGGATGGACATGTGCACTTGTCAGTTACATAACTTGCATTCCCCATGTCCTAGGATTGTGACACAGTGCAGACTGTTGTTGGCTGGCTGCCATGGCCATGTGACTGGAGACAGTGATGTATGACTTTGCACGCATGCCTGTGTCATGGCATTAAACTTCCTAAGACTGATCCTGCAGGGGAGTGACATGTGCAACATGCACCCCATTGTGGCATTGACTATCCGGACATGGGTGGATCATGGTGTCTGGTGCTGGTATGCATCACATGCATTTCTATTTAGACTCTGGCCATCCCTTTCTCTGGACACCTGCACTGACTCAGTGGCAAGAGATGTGATGTGTGCATGTTCACATACTTCACCGTGTTCCCTGCAATGTCCAACAACTGTGTAGGTGGTGCATGTGTCCACACTGGGGTCTTACCATCAGACAGGCACCAGACAGATGGGTGCAAGGGCAGGAGGGGTGTGAGTCCCATGGTTGACCATCAGACTGACAATTGGCTTCCCGAATCTGTGTGAGGACTTTAGGCAATGTTCAACTAAGGATGCCAGGGCTTGCTCTGTGATGTGCTGTACTTACTGTGGTGTGTGCGGTCAGTGCAGGTGACTGATGTTTGTCTGGTTCCCTAATTGTTTGCAGATACATCCACGGCCACAGGAGGGGACAGCTCCATGGACCAGGAGGAGCAGCGGAGCCAGACTGGGTCAGCATCCGACGAGTGGTCAGAGGGACCCAGTGGCACAGAGGGCGAGGGGAGCCACACCGAGGAGTCCTCAGCACCATCCACCTCAGCTGAGGACCACAGCAGCTCGGAGGATGACTCCCTTGTGGAGGCGGGTGTCAGCAGCCACCAAAGGCCAGCTAGTCTGTCTGGCCCCGCCACCACCACCACCACCACCGCCCTCCCATTGGCTCCCATTCCTGAGGTCCGTGGAGGCTCCCGTGCTCGGGAGCGTGTCTCCTTCATGCCAGGCACCGCACCCCCTGCCCCTGTGTCCCCTGCTGCCCTGAGTGAGGAGTCTGTGTACCTCCTTCGGCAGCTCCATGTAGGGCAGACAGCAATGCTGAGTGTCCTCCATGCACACACCACTCTGTTGACACAGCTGGTGTCGTTCATGGAGGGCATCTCGACGGGTATGTCTGCCCTACAGAGGAGCAATAAGTCCATGGACTCCTCCCTGATGGCAGCCGTGTCCCTCCTCCAACAGTCCCTCACCCCTCCCACCTCTGCCCCATCCACACTTCCTGCCACCCTACCTGTCCAAAGCACATGCACACCTGCACAATCACCCAAGCACACAGACACGAGCAGCACAGACACACCCAAGAGAAAGGCAAGACGTGCACACAAGCATCCTCAGGGGACTGATACCACACACACAGGGGATGGGGAACAGACACACACACAGTCACTCTGCAGTCCTCCAAATCCTCTCCCACCAAGACCCCTTCCCTTGCCTCACCTGCTACCCCACCTACACAGCAGATCTTCCTGTGTGACCTCGGCCTCTTCCCCTCCGATCCTGCTGAACCAGCATACCGGGGGAAGAGGAAGTCCACCCACACAGAGGGGAGTGCCCCTTGCCCCCGGACACCCTCCCCCAGGCGCAGGCAGACACAGGACCCCTTTCGGAAGTCCCCCCGGACCAGGAAGAGCAAGACCCCACCACCACCACCACGCAGCTCCACCACCCAGTCTCTCTCCTCCATCCCCCAGGCCACCACTCCACAAGTTCCCCCGCCACACCCTGCCCCAGGTTCCCCCACATGCCGATACCACATCCCCAGACTGCTTAGGCCCTCCCCCCCTGCCACTTGCTCTTCCACCCCAACCCAGACGCTCTGCCTGTTAGTGCCACTGGTGTGGAGACCGGGTCCCCCCCCTCTGTCCTGCCCACCTCATCTGCCCACCCTTCCACTCCCTTGGAGTCATGCACTGCAGTGGAGTCCACAACCACCCTGTCTGACTCGGGCACTGCAGTGGGGACCCAGTCCACTACATCAGACCAGCCCACTGCAGTGGTTGCAGCACCCACACCAACTGACTTGTGTACCACAGTGGTGCCGGCCCCCCTGAGTCAGACACCTCCACTGCAGTTGCCGGTGACACTCCTGCACCCACCACCCCTTCACTGCCTCACTCTGCCATCCCCTGATCCTGTCCATGCGGTGCCTGGCCTGCCCCTTGTATGCCCCTCCAAGGGGGATGTCCCCTGTCCGTACCAGTGCAGGCAAGCAATGGGTGACCAGTTGTCACTTATCACCCTGTTGGGACTGTGATTTTGGACTGGCCATTGGCCTTAGTTTCCTTTGGACTTCAGAGTTTACCTTGACATTTGCTGAATAAAGCCTCTTTTTGTTTAATTGTGGGTTTTCTTTTGATGTACATGATGTGGATGAGTAGCATCCTGCATTTGCAGTTGTAATAGTGTTCATATCAGGAAAATGAAGTGTTGCTGTGATGGACTCCATGTGGTTCATGGGATATGTGTCCTGTTGTAGTCTGGATCTATGGCATCCTTTGCTGCAGTCTGAGGGTGTAATGTTCAGCATTTGACACAGGGATGTACGTTTAGCATTTGTAAATGAACATCTTTGTCTTACACTGATGCACATCTGGTGGGCTTACCACTGTTCAATGTTCCGATTTCCCTGACTGTGTGCCCAGCTCCACTGGACATGCAGTTTTGCACATCAATGTCGAAGGACTCATCTGTGTATACAGTGCAACTTGCTTGACATGTGTTTTGGGTGTATGCAGATGACTGACGTGACACTCCCTTACCCAGGCTGATGTGAGCAGAGCCTTCTGTGTGTTGTAGTTGTTGACTCACTGACGGAGTGTTCTGCTGACATGTTTGGGTCGTGCACAGACAAGGTTTGGCACAGCGGACCTTCCACAGGAGTGGAGTGCCCTCATGGCAGTGTGTAATCCGGTGACATTGCGTGGGCCTGTGTTGTGTGTTGTGTAAGCATGTCTGTGCGTGTTCCCTTCCCTTTTCCTACACAGGCTGTGTCCCTAGGGATGTTCCTGTTTGTGATGCTTGATGAGTTGTTCTGTGTTCATCCAGAATCTTGGACCTGGTTTCTCCATGATGTGGGTGCATGGCAAACTAATGTTCATGAGGTTGTCATCCCAGGTTGTCTTTGTTGTCAGGGCTGGGGATGTGGTCAAACGCAGACGGGACACATTCAGTATTCCTCTTGGCACTTGTTGTTTACACAAGTCATGTGATTTACAGTTTGTGGTAGCTTTCAGTGATTGTGACACGTTGTGTGTGTGACTGCTGCCACTCCTCAGGGTCAGAGCTGCAATGTTGGAAGTTGTGTACGTGTGTTCTTAGTGTGTCACCTTGGCTTCTTCGTTGGTGTGTGACTATGGCCAGGATCCCATTGATTGTGGTGGATTTCACATCATGCCCATGTACAGCGTACTGTGTTGTGTGTCAGACATTGACGAGTCTTGTTGACTGGCCATGTGTGATGGCTTTCTGCACCTTAGTTCCCACCACCACCCCTGGTATTGTCATGGGTGCATGTGCAATGTCACCAGTCCATGTGAGCTTCACTGCTGCACATTGGTGGAGATCAGGGTGTGTGGTGTTGAGTGTGTGCAAATGTGAGTTGTTGCACGGCTAGACCCCTACCTCCATATTGGCCTTGGCTGGCAGGCCGTGCTGATTGATTAGAGCTTGTGTAGGTGTGATGGTAGTTTGTTGCTCAGGACACATGGCTGTGGTTCACAGTGTGAACGACATCTACCTTTGTCATCACAGTGGGATTCTCATGCAGGCTAGTGTCAGCACAATGTGGGGTCCCTTGGGGTAGTGCTGTGGTGGGTCTGTCTCTTGCTGTGTTAGTTGCTGTTCCTACAAGCTTGTGTGACATGTGTAATTTGGGCTCCCTCTCATCTAACAAGGCCTGATTGCCCACATAGGGGTATCCGATCCATGAGTAACTTTTGTATGGCACTGTATACACATCTGTGTGGTTGGAATTCAGGCCGCCTCATGTGTTGTGTGGTTGCCTGGGGACACTGGCACACACCCCCATCACCCGTTGTGTTTGATATGCAGTGTGAGTCTGCCTGTTTGTGTTTGTGCCTTAGCACCACTGCATTGGCATATCTTGAGTGTGCCATTGGCTGTATGTTGTTTGGTGGCTTTCCCCTGCTGTCCCTGGGACTCCTAGGTCATCAGTCAGCACAATAATCATGGTTTGTATGTCCCATTGCTGCCATGGTATGGTATTTGTTCACCTCACATCTACAGTCTCCACAGGATATCTACATTTGTGTGTCCATTGGTGCAGATATGTGGGTCAGCATTATGATGGTCACTTCTGTCATTGTGTTATTTGTGAATGTTGACAATGTGGGACCCCATGGGTGATGTTTGTATGCACATGGCCAAATCGATGTTTCAGTGACACTGCACTGTTTGCCTCGACCAATCTATGTTGCTATGGGACACAAGCACTACTATGCCACTGATGTGTTTGTTGTTGTGTGACCAGGATTCATCCATGCAGTTTGGCTTTGGCAGCTTTTACCATGACTACACTTACCTTATGATCACTGTGGTGATGGTGCTTTCGGCCCCATTGCCACACTGTTCAAAAATGTGCATCATCTATGGACACCACACTTCCCTTTTGGTCACTGTGGTGATGGTGCTTTCAGCCCCATTGCCACACTGTTCAAAAAGTGCATCAGCTATGGACACCACACTTCCCTTTTGGTCACTGTGGTGATGGGGCTTTAGGCCCCATTGCCACACTGTTCAAAAAGTGTATCAGCTATGGACACCACACTTCCTTTTGGTCACTGTGGTGATGGGGCTTTAGGCCCCATTGCCACACTGTTCGAAAAGTGCATCAGCTATGGACCCCACACTTACCTTTTGGTCACTGTGGTGATGGGGTGTTCGAGCCCATTGCCACAGTGGCCATGGTTGGCTTGCATTGTGGAGGCCACACACATTTATGTGTGACACATGTGTTAGGGGGTCACATTGTATGTTCAATGTCATGTTCAGTCTTGTAGGCATTTGACACAGACTACACACGCTTGTCAGGGTGTTGGGGGGGATGTAATTTTCTGTCATTCCTTATGTGGGAGTATGCTGGTTGTGTCATGCATTACCCGTCCTTTGAGTAGGGGTGGTATTAGTGGTAGGCATCCATCCCCCCATGAGTGGGGATGGTAGTAGTGACAGGCATCCAGCCCCCCCTGAGTAGGGGTGGTGGTGGTGGCAGGCATCCAGGCCCCTCTGAGTAGGGGTGGTAGTAGTGGCAGGCATCCAGCCCCCTAAGGGTGGGTATGGTAGTAGTGACAGGCATCCAGGCCCCCCTGAGTAGGGGTGGTGGTAGTGGCAGGCATCCATCCCCCTAAGGGTGGGTATGGTAGTAGTGACAGGCATCCAGGCCCCCCTGAGTAGGGGTGGTGGTAGTGGCAGGCATCCATCCCCCTAAGGATGGGGATGGTAGTAGTGACAGGCATCCATGCCCCCCGGAGTAGGAGTGGTGGTAGTGACAGGCATCCAGGCCCCCCTGAGTAGGGGTGGTGGTAGTGACAGGCATCCATCCCCCTAAGGATGGGGATGGTAGTAGTGACAGGCATCCAGCCCCCCCTGAGTAGGGGTGGTGGTGGTGGCAGGCATCCAGCCCCCTAAGGGTGGGTATGGTAGTAGTGACAGGCATCCAGGCCCCCCTGGATAGTGGTGGTGGTAGTGGCAGGCATCCAGCCCCCTCTGAGTAGGGGTGGTGGTGGTGGCAGGCATCCATCCCCCTAAGGGTGGGGATGGTAGTAGTGACAGGCATCCAGCCCCCTATGAGTGGGGATGGTAGTAGTGATGGGCATCCAGCCCCCTATGAGTGGGGATGGTAGTAGTGATGGGCATCCAGCCCCTATGAGTAGGGGTGGTGGTAGTGGCAGGCATCCAGCCCCCCTGAGTAGGGGTGGTGGTAGTGGCAGGCATCCAGCCCCCCTGAGTAGGGGTGGTGGTAGTGGTAGGCATCCAGCCCCCCCTGAGTAGGGGTGGTGGTAGTGGTAGGCATCCATCCCCCTATGAGTGGGGATGGTAGTTGTGACAGGCATCCAGCCCCCCCTGAGTAGGGTGGTGGTAGTGGTAGGCATCCAGCCCCCTAAGGGTGGGGATGGTAGTAGTGACAGGCATCCAGGCCCCCCTGAGTAGGGGTGGTGGTAGTGACAGGCATCCATCCCCCTAAGGGTGGGGATGGTAGTAGTGGCAGGCATCCAGCCCCCCCTGGATAGGGGTGGTGGTAGTGGCAGGCATCCATTCCCCTAAGGGTGGGGATGGTAGTAGTGACAGGCATCCAGGCACCCATGATTAGGGGTGGTGGTAGTGGTAGGCATCCATCCCCCCCATGAGTGGGGATGGTAGTAGTGACAGGCATCCAGCCCCCCCTGGATAGGGGTGGTGGTAGTGGCAGGCATCCATCCCCCTAAGGGTGGGGATGGTAGTAGTGACAGACATCCAGGCACCCATGATTAGGGGTGGTGGTAGTGACAGGCATCCAGCCCCCCCTGGATAGTGGTGGTGGTAGTGGCAGGCATCCATCCCCCTAAGGGTGGGGATGGTAGTAGTGACAGGCATCCATCCCCCTAAGGGTGGGGATGGTAGTAGTGACAGGCATCCAGGCACCCATGATTAGGGGTGGTGGTAGTGACAGGCATCCAGCCCCCCCTGGATAGTGGTGGTGGTAGTGGCAGGCATCCATCCCCCTAAGGGTGGGGATGGTAGTAGTGACAGGCATCCATCTCCCTAAGGGTGGGGGTCGTAGAAGTGGCAGGCATCCAGCCCCCTAAGGGTGGGTATGGTAGTAGTGACATGCATCCAGGTGGATAGTGGTGGTGGTGGTGGCAGGCATCCAGCCCCCTATGAGTGGGGATGGTAGTAGTGATGGGCATCCAGCCCCCTATGAGTGGGGATGGTAGTAGTTATGGGCATCCAGCCCCCTATGAGTAGGGGTGGTGGTAGTGGTGGGCATCCAGCCCCCCTGAGTAGGGGTGGTGGTAGTGGTAGGCATCCAGCCCCCCTTGAGTAGGGGTGGTGGTAGTGGTAGGCATCCATCCCCCTATGAGTGGGGATGGTAGTAGTGACAGGCATCCAGCCCCCCTGAGTAGGGGTGGTGGTAGTGGTAGGCATCCATCCCCCTAAGGGTGGGGATGGTAGTAGTGACAGGCATCCAGGCCCCCCTGAGTAGGGGTGGTGGTAGTGGCAGGCATCCATCCCCCTATGGGTGGGGATGGTAGTAGTGGCAGGCATCCAGCCCCCCCTGGATAGGGGTGGTGGTAGTGGCAGGCATCCAGCCCCCCCTGAGTAGTGGTGGTGGTAGTGGTAGGCATCCAGCCCCCCCTGAGTAGGGGTGATGGTAGTGGTAGGCATCCATCCCCCTATGAGTGGGGATGGTAGTTGTGACAGGCATCCAGCCCCCCTGAGTAGGGGTGGTGGTAGTGGTAGGCATCCAGCCCCCCCTGAGTAGGGGTGGTGGTAGGGTGGTGTTGGTGGTAGGCATCCATCCCCCTATGGGTGTGTATGGCATTGGTGTTGGCCATCCCACCCCTATGGTTCTGCTGTTGCTTGTGTACGTCATTTGTGCATCCCTATGTGTGTGTGACATATTTCGGGTACGTGTAGTTTGTTTGTATTGTTGGTGTTTGACTTACCGTCTGCGCCGTACGCGTCCATGCCGGTCCCAGTAATAGATGTAGAGTATAGGTAGGACCTGCGCAATGGGATTCATGCTTGGATCGTCTTGTTCGGGTTTCTCGTGTCTTCGACTCGTACTCGTCGCTGGCTTGTTCGTCTCGTAGCCGTGGATCATCTTGTGGCGCACAACGGAGCTTATGTACAGCTCGCCCGGATGCTCAAACGTGCCGGACGTAGCGACGGGTTCGGCACGTACGGAATGCGCATCGTACTAGTCCGGCCGGAAGGTGCTGTGTATTTGCTTCCGTGCGGCTTGAATCGGGCGCTACGGATCCGGCTCGGGCGGGGAACAGGAGCTGGATTGGGTGAGTACGGCTCTGCTCGGTAACTGGGTTGTTATATGCATCGTACTTGTTCGTCCGGACAAGTGTACGATTCGGTCGGGAAACACGCATTCGGCTTGTATTTTTTCCGGACGAATACTGTTAGGTGCGCTTTCGGCCCGAATCGGAATCGACCCCTTAGTTGCTTGCTAGGCATTTGTGATTCTTAGTTGCTACAGCAAAGACTTGCTATTTAAAAGCTCGAGTCCTCGTAATCTGTTATTCTAAGACTTCCAAACTCATGTTTTGCACATTGTTAAGTTTCCACAAAGAGTCCTCCAATAGGATTAAAAACTCTAGTTTTGCACTTGTCTATTTCCACAAGGAGTCATCCGTTAGGATTAAGAACCCAAATTCCATATTAATTGCATTGCTTCTACAGGACGAGTCAGTGGAATCAGGCTTTATTGTTGTTCTTAGAATAACTATGGAATTAAGGTATTCATTAGAATGATTACATGATTGGTTATTGGGTAGGCAAAGTATATGATACTAATGAATGTTTTTCATAGTACAGTTATCAACCCATTACACTGCATGTAATCTGAGCCATGGAAAGTTATCATATAATACTGCAGGTAGCCTTTATTTAGCAAACAACATATAATTATCCAGCGGGTTGCTCACAGCTATCATATGAACTTCAATTCTTTTTCAGCTGTGGAAAAATACTGAGTTTAATTCCAGAACAGAGAATGGAAACTACAGAGAGAGGCAGCAGGTATATCATATACAACATTAGAGGTTAGATGTCAAAGTCAGTACCATAGCCATTCTAAACGCTTCTCTTGTCTTTTTATATGCAGTGCAGATCAAGCTCAGCTGTGCTATCAGGCCATCTGATGATATCCTTTGCCTCTGTTTCTCTCTCTAGTACAATTATCCTTTCATCAGGTCTACTTCTAACCTACATGTTTTTAGTGTAAGGTTGGCAGCAAGTTTTGAGCATTATGGATGCTCACATTACTCCCTTGCATTGCAAAGTTAGTGCATCCTTACACAAGGATAGATTGCTGAGGACAATGGGATGAAGGATAGGCTACAGGAGACTGCAGGGTGAGGGTTAGGTGGCAGGGGATTGTTGTTCTGGTCTGTGAGGCCAAGTCAAGGACGCTGGGTCCAAATCTGGGCTGTTGGGTTCCATTGGGCCAGGGCTAGGCTGCAGAGTATTATGGGGGGCAGGGATGGGCCCTATGTAACTGTGGGTCTATGAGTGTGGCATGTGAGTTAAGGATGGGCTATAGGGAATTGTGGTTCAAGGAATGGAGATTGTAGTGCCAGAGCTGGTTCCAGGGCTGGGCTTCAGGAGATTGTGGGTGCAGGGGTTTAGACTGTGGGACCAGGGCTGGGGTCAGTGGTAATTAACTCTAGTCTTGTTTCTAAGGGTCATATTTGTCAATGTAGTCTCTTACCATCAAGGAAGGTGTTCCATTCTGTAGTTTGGGTTAGGATTGAGCAGGCTCATTGGCTTGGAAGCATTGGAGTGGTCCGTGTTGGCTGTCTTGTGTGTTTGTGGTCCAGCCGTTGTTAACTGGACTGCTTTGCCACAAGTCTTCTTGGTGTTGCTACTGGTTGTCGGTCTAGGGTTTCCACATGAAATGCTGAGCCAGGTTCAAGAGGACATTTTATCAGTTTTGTTTAGATAACACTGTAGTTTAGTTTCAACTCTGTCTGCAAATGTGACAGGGTTACCTTGTCAGGAGGTTGTTCGGCTCCTGCTGACTACTGTTGCCACCAATAAATTTGTAGGTCTCGCCTAGGCAGCGCTTGCACTGTCTCTTCGAGACATGCTGTATTCAGGATACACAGCCTGACTTCTGCCGGCACTCTACGATTGACTCCAGACATACTGACAGACCCATCGGCTGCCCGTTGTCCCACTTCTGATTACTCTGAACATCCTTTCATCTTGAAGCTCTTTAGTAGCTTGCTTCACGTCCGGAGCTTTGCGAGGACTGTACTACTGCCTGGATTAATTACTCCTGGCTACCATGACACTGCAATTGAACTAATGTAACCTGGTCCTGATGATGGCCTAAGACTTTTGCAGGCCGAAACGCCGTCGACTCCCACAGTGGAACTTTTGGCGCCCCTACCTACGGATACCCCACACGTTTTAAAATTGAATTCTCTTGCCATTTATTGTCGCGGTATCCTGAACATGTAATTCGTGGTTTTATCTCACTTGTTGTTGCGCCCATCATTCCCACTTTTCATACCACGTCATGTGTCACTTGCGCCGTCACCACACTTCACGAGCACTTGTGCACAGTATTTTGTTGGTTACATGCCATTGAATGTAACGCAGTGCTACTGACTCATGTGCTTGAACATATGAAGTTAATATGTCCAACATGTTTATTACATGAAATACATTTTGCATTTATTTGATTTGTTTCCTTGGTTTCTTTCCTTTTTGGATTAAATCCTGTCTAAATAATTGTGTCATTACGTACATATATGTATACCTGCCCCTTGAAACGATACCCTTGAGACATTGTTGTTTGCTACAGTATTCAGGATATGTGCATAAAGATCCGCCCACTTTCTGCCCATCTTTTTAATTGGCCCCTGTCCCTGTCCTTTGTAAATGGTGGCTTTTCATTGGTCAATAGGCTTAGTAGTCACTCCTTAGTAACCGCCTTGTCTCTTCTTGTAACCTCCCATGGGGACACCCCCTGTTACATGTGTTGTTACTCCCTAGGTCTTAATTACAGCCTCAAGGGACTATTTTCTTAAAAGGCTTCAGGCAGGACACAAACTTGGTCTTAAGCTAGGCTGGCAGTGCTTACAGCACTAAGTTTTAATTAGTCTCAGAGCCCTGCTTTCTTAAAGGGTTTACAGACAACACACAAGCTTTGTCCTCAGTAAGGCTGGCGGTGGTTACTTTACTCACTAGCACATCTCACATTTATGAGACCTTCTATTAATTTCCCTTTATCAGCTCCACACAGAGTAGAACCTAATCCAGAATTAATATAATAATTATTTTGTCACATTTCAAAGCTACTAATTTTATATATGGACATAGCTAGTTGAATGTACTTGTGGTACTGTCTTGCATTCATTGCATTATGGATAGGGTGGATTTACCATATCATCTGCAGGGTGCAGCACCATGTGTGGCCAAAAGAGGTCCCCTGGGACCCCTTGTGGCCACATATGGTACTGCACCCTGTGACATGGCTGGGTAAAAAACATTGGCATTTATAATGCCAATAACTCCACCTTTGCAGGGTGCAGTACTATATGTGGCCAAAAGAGGGCCCATGGGACCTCTTTTGGCCACATATGGTACTGCACCCTAAAACATGGCTAGGTAAAAAAAGACATTGGCATTTATAATGCCAATAACTCCAACGAATGTGAGTCTAGCATTTGAGCTGTTGGCATTGAAGATGACAGTGTTTTTTACTTTTGCTTTTTTATACCATTGACGATAGTGCTATGCAAATATAATAATTCCACTGCAAATAAAAACCAAACTAAACTTTCTGCCCCATCTTTTTCATTGGCTCCTGTCCCTGTCCTTTGTAAATGGTGGTTTTTCATTGATCAATAGGTTTAGTAGTCCTTCCTTAGTACCCCCTTGTCTCTTCTTGTAACTTCCCATAAGAACCTCCCTTGTTATATGCGTCATTACTCCCTAAGTTTTAAGTACAGCCTTGTTTTACATGTTATTACTCCCTAAGGGGCATATTAGCAAGACCGGCGATAAAATTATCGCCGCTTTAGCGGCAGGAAACTGCAGCTAAAACGGCGATAATGGGCTTGCTAATATGCATTATAGAATCCAATAGAAGCCAAGGTTAGATGTCCTGCACATCTAACCTGGGCTTCTATTGGAATTCTATAACGCATATTAGCAAGCCCATTATCGCCGCTTTAGCGGCAGTTTCCTGCCGCTAAAACGGCGATAATTTTATCGCCGGTCTTGCTAATATGCCCCTAGGTTTTAAGTACAGCTACAGAACACTATTTTCTTAATGAGCTTTAGACAGAACACAAGCTTTAGCCTCAGCAAAAGCTTGCAGTGGTTACTTTACTCACTAGCACATCTCACATTTATATGAGACCTTCTATAAAATTTCCCTTCATCAGCTCCACACAGAGTAGAACCTAATCCGGAATTAATATAATAATTCTTTTGTCACATATCAAAGCTACTAATTTTATATATGGACTTAGCTATTTGAATGTACGCGTGGTACTGTCTTGCATGCAATGCATTATGGGTAGGGTGGATTTACCATATCTACTGCAGGGTGCAGTACCATATGTGGCCAAAAGAGGTCCCATGGGACATCTTTTGGCCACATATGGTACTGCACCCTATAACATGGCTAGGCAAAAAACATTGGCATTTATAATGCCAATAACTCCAACTTTGCAGGGTGCAGTACTATATGTGGCCAAAAGATGTCCCATGCGACCTCTTTTGGCCACATATGGTTCTGCACCCTGCAACATGGCTAGGTAAAACAAGCATTTGCAATGCAATAGGTCTCGCATTTACGCGAGTTTGAGCTATTGGCATTGTAAATGACAATGCCTTTTATTTATGTTTTGGTTTTTAAAACATAAATAAAAGGCATTGTCATTTACAATGCCAATAGCTTAAACTTGCGTAAATGCGAGACCTATTGCATTGCAAATGCTTGTTAATTTTAGTAGTTCTTTCTCTGATAGGTGTGTCTCCTGATGTATAGCAATATCGGAACCCTTAGAGTTGAGGTAACGGAGAGTCATTTTTCTCTTTAGATATTGGGTTAAACCATTCACATTCAAGTATGTGATCTTAGTGATTATTAGATATGTTGTAGGGGGTCATGTCTGTGAGCCAGGTAACACAGAACTAAAAGTAGATAGGGAATAATCCTCAAAGGTGGACGAGTGAGTGAGCAGGCAAAAAATGCTGGATGAAAGAAATTGTTAGGAACAGGCATGCATTGGTTTTAATAAGGTCTGGGGTAAAAGATCCTTAATTGGTAATAGGGCCACACACTATATATGAAGTAGATTCAATTAGCCATATGGCAGACATTAAAATCTATAAATGTATTATGTAGCTCACATAATACACTGAAGATGTACCAGGAATGATAAATGAGAATGATAAACGCAAGTGTAGGGAGATAGGGAGGAGGGCTGGGGTGTTTAGAGTGTCTGGGGGAGGAGGGGTAAGGGAATATAAGGCTTAGGGTTGTGTGGTAATAGCCCACACTGTGGTCCGGGAAGCTCTACTCCTGTGTCATGCGGTGACGTCAATGGTACCATGCCATATATGGCCTAAATGAAATAGTGGGAGGCAATATTTTCTATTGGCACCAATACACTATCACTGTTGGCAGAATATGGTAAGGAGATGGTATGTTGACCCTCTATAAAAGTAGTGGGTGGAGAAAGATAATCTGTGGAGATCCACATATTGTGATTTAGCAGAGTTGAGCGTGGGTCTCTCATGACATAATAGTATCTGTCTCATGTGAAAGACAGAAGTGATATAGTTGTCTAGGTAATATTGAGATATGGTTGGCTATCAACACTATACCAGTATTACTGAATCAGGGATAAGGTTTTAGAGTGGAATAGCTGTGAGTCGTTACAAGGGTCAAGCACTGTAACATCAGGCAGCTTGATATGGGAAACAGCACGGTCTCATGAACGGATACTGGGATAGATGTGGAAATCAAGCTGCTGGATCCCTCTGAAAGCAATGATCTATAACTTTGTGTGTTATTGTATCCTCTTTCATGGGAGACCTCAGTTTGTCTCAGTCATTGGAGAGCTTCCCAACTATCTGGTTTGGGTTTTCTCTATCCAATGGCTTGCAGGACAACCTAGTAGAATAGTATTGTCCCTTGTGATCCCAGGATATCCTCGGTGTGGTTTGTGGACTCATTCTGGTCCTGATGTTCAGGGAGATCCCTTGGTGTCATTGTAAGCAGAGTTCAGGGTGTCCAAAAATCATCATATTCATTCATTTCTCTTTACAGAGATGTTTTCACATTCATGATGATCATCATAGTTGCTGGATCAAAATGTCCATATTTACTGTTCCACTGTTGCAGTCTTGCACAAAGGGGCAGACATTTCCTCCTCCTCTTGATATTTGTTTCAGATGTGTGGTCAACAGATCAGCCATCCTTTTGTTGCTGCCTGTAGCATGGCTGTGGTGTGTAGGTAGTAGAAGAAACAGGCATTTTGCTGGATATATTCTGCCATTTGTTGCTGTGCTACAAGATTTGGTGGAAGTGTGTCCTGAATAGTTATCGGAACAGGTGCATGAGGACACACACTAAATTGTCCTTTTAGCCACTACAGGAATGCCATAAAAGCAAATGTTGTTGTGCCTGGAGTGGTCTTTCAAATCCATTAGCTTATGCTTCAAGTTCCACACATCCTGACCCCATTTCGAACAAGTATCTAGTTTCTCCTCTACTGTTTTCAGCCATTTTGCAGCTGACTCCAGATGGACATTCAAGTTTATGATGTTGGTTCTGATCAAGTTTATGTCAGTGAAACACATCTTTCACTTTGGAGTCTGGGACATGATTGCATCAATGGCAGCAAGTCCTTTCATGATGGCATCCAAAATCACGTCTCACAATTTCTTCAATGAAGAACACCTGTCACACTGTTGGAGATGAAGACATATGTAGTACAATGTAATGTAGTGTACAGTCCATTTTGGTTGGAAGTCTAGGTATTTGTGCAGTATGCTACATAAGAATTGCAACAGGACAGTGGCACTTCCAGTCCCCAGGCCATGTATGAGTAAATGTGTCTCAGTTGGGTGTTTTTGTAACAACTACACCTTGTAGGTTGTTGACAGTGACCACTGCCCTGAATGCTAACAATGAATCAAAGTCTATGGCCAACTGTACAGAGTCCACATTCCAGGGGGGAGGATTGTGTGTCTGGCATCCAGAGTGGGACATGGTCCTGACCAAGCAATCATAGGCAGTAGGCAGAGGTAGAAATGTTTCTCCAAGGTGAGTAAGTAGAATGTGACTTTCCAGGCTACTGCATCCTTGTATTAATTGTTGACACCGCTTTCAATGTGTGCCCCATATGAACACAAGGACCTGTTTTCCAGCTTGAGGTTATTCATATACTTTCCCTATAAATGACTGTCACCTTGGAGGACAGTGAGAGAAGACTGGGTCTTGCCATGCATGTGTGGGTAGGGGTAAGTCAAAGCACTGTTGACCCTCTAATTAGCTGTGAGTGTCTGCTTATTGCCTTTGGGGTTGCACAGAGGATTTCTGCAGTTCAGCAGTAAGGGTCACATGTGGATGGTGCCTAAATTCAGTCCAGGCGCCCAATACTCAGTGGGATCTAGTTCTCCTGTATCAGTTGTATCACTGTGTGGTTTTGCTCTGCGTCTCCAGGCAGCTTTTCTGCATTGGCTGTCATTAGAGTAATTTGCTTGAAATAAATGTCACTGCCCTTGCCACTCCATGTGGGGTGGTTCTGGCTTCCTCAAGTATTCTTGAGGGAACAGCAGGTCTGGGTCCCCACAGTAACACTGGCAAGCACTCCTCTAGGATGCAATTTGGGCCCCAAAGCTACTACTGGGGTGCAGCACAAGCAGCTTACTATGACTGTAGGTCAGACTGGTGGTGCTCTCTCTGGCACAGAGGCAGCAGCAGTCTGAGTGCTCATCTCAGGGGTAATAGCTGTGCCCCCTATATCATCAAAAACAGATTTTGCAGGAGTCATTCTGAGGGCCAAAATCAGGGATTGCCCGTCATGCACGAGGCCAAGCTCTGCCTTCTTTGTACATTGTCTCTTTCATTAAGATATAATGGAAAGCACAGTCAGGTAGGGAGATGGACAGTGCAGACAGGTAAAGTTCACACAGGAATCCTCTTTCCCAGTGGCAGACTGACAACATGTTCCATGTTTTATGCATTTTTGACAGCTACAATTGTCAAATGTCACTTTTTTCAATAAAGCAAAGCACAAAGAAGTACAAACTAGTTCTGAAACAGTACCCAAAGACCATTGCAGTTGCAAGTTTGATGAGCAGGATCAAATCATATTGGCAGATTTTCCAACTGCGCTACTGGACGTAGAAGAAACACGTTGAAACTGAGAAGGAATATTGGAACAATGGTCAAAGTTCATGCCAATGATGCTACCAATTCCTCCAACAATTTAAAGCCTCCAAGTCAGTTACCAACTAGTTGGGCAGAAGAGCAAGTGAAATATTTCAAATCTAAAAATCACTAACAAAATAATACGAAGTGACTACTAGGGGGTAGTGTGTGGGCTAAAGAAGGTAACTTGGGTTTATACACAGAGCACACAGGCATATTACCATCTAAGGAGTGAAGTCAATCTCTTATTGAAACAACTTTTGAATTACAGTAAAAAAGCAGCAAATTGCACTGTGAAAGAACACATATGAACACAGAGACAGTTATGTCCACCAGCAGGTAGAGAAAAGTCTGCTTCAAGCAAAGCAAGAAGATCTTGAAAATACTGTTCAGAAACAGAATACGAACCAAAGGAGGGAATATATCAGATTTTCAGAACAGTAAACATGATTATAAAACAAGATCATCCTTTTTCTGACATGCCTGTAGTTGTTGACTTTTTTTTAAACAAAATTTTATTGTTTACATATAACATATGACTGTAGCAGGTGAGACATATCATAGTCAACATATTCAATGTTTTGTGCACTGCATAGTTACATAGTAGATAGAAGGATGTCCCATCTTTCACCTACAAGTTTGAAACGCATTGCATATTCTATGAGAATGGATGCTCCACTGAGACTAACATTAAACAAACCACCCTACCCCCATCCTTCCCTCCCCCATACCCTTGCCATGCTGTTGCACATTAATTCCCACACAGGGTAACAGAGTTTGAGAGCATGCTCTGCGTGTTCTGCTCCCTCCTCCCTCAGCCCTCCTTCAGATGCAAAGATGGTCAGGCGATGTGACTCCCCAAGTCCTCCACTGTCGACAAAGAGCTATACGGTGTGTCGGTGCCCGTGTCTGAGTCAGGGGCCATAAGACAATCCACCAGGAGTTCACATGCCCTAGCCCTATCAATTGTTCCCAGAGTAGTACCGTACTTTCAAGCCCCACCCATTTGGTGAGTTCCTCTTGCCATTTAGCTTGTCTCTGTTCCCCAGGAGCCTTCCAGTGCATAGTGTGTTCCCCTTTTGCCAGAATCAGTGCCAGGTCAGTGAACTTAGTGGTTGTTTTGCGTTTGGTTGGGCGCAGGAATCCCCCAAGGAGGCAAGTCAGTGGGGTGCAAGGGATTGTCTGGTGAATAATGTTATTGATGCAATCTATCACCGTTTCCAAGTACCCGCCAAGGAGGGGCAGGCACACACCATCTGGAACATCTCCCCTCTTAAGTGCTCCACACCGAGGGCATGCGGTTGCCACTGCGGTACAAAAACTATGAATCCTGCCAGGTGTGAGGTAAGCCCTGTGTAAAAAGTAAAAGGTAATCAGTTTGGACCCGGCATTATGGGAGATGGCGGGGATATGCTCCAGTATTCTACCCCAATCCACATCTGTAAGCTGTAATTCCAAATCTGTCTCCCATTTCACCTTCAGGTCTGTCAGGGCAGTAAGAATGTTAGTTCGTATAGCTCGGTATAGGCAGGTAACCACTTTAACTCAACCTGTTGTGGTACAAAGCAGCAGGCAGCTTTGTTGCACCGTGGGGTCTGATTTCCCAGTTCCCCAGTGGTTTTGGATCATGGCCACTATTTCCTAATGTAGTAAAAATTGGCCACCTGGAATGCCGAATTCCATGGCCAAGGCATCAAAGGGAAGTAATTTTCCACCCCGATAAAGGTCTCCCAGCCTGGTTACCCCGTAGGCGTCCCACCCCACAGTCCCCCCCAAGGCACCCCCCCGGGCCACCACCTCTAGCCATCGCAGTGGTAAGTCTGGCGAGTAAGGTGCTCGGGTGCGAGTGCGCTGTAGGCAGTATCGCCAACTATGTTGCACCACTAGGAGTTTCTAGGAAACAGCGGGCAGGAGGCCCCAGGAGCCAAGAGAACCCACATGAGATCCTTCAAATTGAAGAGCGACCCAACAACTCCCTCTTCTGGGTGCATCTTACTGTATATCAATTGGTCAAAACACTACAGCTGCGCCAGCAAATAATATACCTCTAGGTCTGGGACCACCATCCCTCCTTCCCTCACAAGACGCTGCAATTTAGTCATCGCCACCCTGCGTCTGCCCGTATCCCAAACCAGCTCCACTAGCAATGATACTGGGTCTTGGAACAACCGGTGAGAGACAAGTAGGGGCAATGCAGAAAAGAAATAAAGCAATCTCAGGAGCGCCACCATCTTGGCAACTGCTATTCTACTAAGGATGTCGAAACATTTATGCTAGTCAGCAGCACTCCAACAGCCGCTCCAATATCACCATCCAAGAGATCTTGGTGGCCATGATACACTTCAACTCCAAGATATTATAGGCAGTTAGCTTTCCAGATGAGGCTGTGTAAGTCCTGGGGCAGATGGCATCCCTGCAGAGTGGAAATATTTGGGATTTCTGCCAATTAATGTGGAAGCCCAACACCATACCAAAACGTCCCAATAGATCTATCACCCCAGGTGAGTCCAGTCCCACATCTCTTTGTAGTTGTTGACTTATACATAGCGAATGGAGTACAGCTGAGGAGGGTTCTGCAGTCAAGAAAAAGCTGTGCAGACATCTCCAACTTCATTGGTGAAGAATTAAAAAGGAAAATGCCAAAGCACATGAATAAAAAAGATGCAAGATCTAGCATTTTGACAGATGAGTGCACAATAGTCAGTCTCCTGTGTGTGTTAGCCCCCTACATCAGTGAAGCATTTCGAGATACATCCGCTCCAACACAAATTTTCTTTGAGCTAATAGAGCTGGAGCAAACAACAGCTGAAGTGACAACCAGGCTACTGAGACTGTGTCTGTGTTTGATGAATGATTTTTTGTCTGACAAAGTTGTGTACTCAAAATACTGGCCAAAAGGCTCTGACATTCAATGTAACAGAAATTAAGTGCTCACACAACATGAGAGGTTTCTGCTAGTGGGGAGATAAATGGAGGTTTTCGGGAGTATAAGAACAAAAGAGGGAAATGTCTGCCATGAATGATCCCATTCATCACTACTCTAAAAAATATTACAATCTCTGCAGCAGAATGTGAGAGCTGGTTCAGCCATATGAACAACACTTTAACTCCTGTTAGGAACTCACTCAACAACAGAGTGAGCAACCTATTCTTTGTGCACCACGATGACCTTCCCCTTAACAGAGTTTAATTATGAACATTGTGTGCAGTTTGGCTACTCCATGGAAAGGGTGGCACTAATTACATAGCTTGTAGGGCACAGGAATATAAATATGAAGCCGATAGGAAAAATTATGTTTCAGCTATTCTGACAGACAGAACAGTAGCCAGCAAGCTAGGATCTGATTAGCAGAATCTGTCAGATGTAAGATATTCAGTGAGGTGCCACCTGGTACATAAGGGTACACTATTGGGCACATCACAGGACTGAAAGATCCTCCTATTTATCTCCTCACCTTGCCCTCTAGCCCACGTAAACTCATCAGTCACTCTTCAATTTCAAGTGTCTTTGATCGAATGGTTCATTCAAAACAGAGATCTTACTAGTTGGTAAAACTATGGGCTATGCTCTCCTTTTAACTTTAACCAGCCAACACCAATGTCCCCTGATATAACACCCATCTATTAAGCTACAGGCAAGCTCTGGGATGCACTTGCACTCTAAGAGGGGTCTATTAAACCCGAGAAGACTGTAAGCAGCTATACCAGCACCCCCAAATTTAACATGTTACTCCTCACTGTAGAATGAAAAATATCCTGAAATAAACACAGCACTGGCTGCATCATCAATGGTGAAAATGAAAGGCTTTCAACTAAAGTGAGTGTTGTTATGCACTGCATTTACCACAATACATATTGACAAATAGTGTGTTGGTATGCCAGGCAGTGTGCTCCTGTCTACTTTTATTAAGCTAATGATATTGTCATCATCTTTGGCTGTAGTCTTTCTTATGAATCCCAAATTAATGAAAGGGTAAAAAGACTGACTTTCAACTTTCGTGCTCAGAAAGATTCTATTACAGTGCACGCCTCAGGGCCTGAGTGTAGGTTGAATCGAATTTAATCCCAGCTTACCCTTTACTGTTGTGGGTGCTACTAATATACAATTATGTATCTTGTTCGATAAGGGAAAAATGAGGACTGGGAAGAAAAAGAGCTACTGCTTAGGAGATTCTTCAGACCCAGATTGCAGTAATTATAGAGGTTAGAATCCAGTGGGACACTGGTGTTCAAGAGGTAAGTTAGGCTTTTGAATGGAAATCCCTTACTCCTAAAACACATGCAAGCAATTTGTTGGTGCTCATCAGAGGAAAAGTAAAAAAGTGCTACTGTTAGAGGACCCACAAGATGATCGTGCTTACTGGTACACCCAACAAGAACACTGCAATGATTGCTAAGGAAGACACCAGGAACCATTCCTCACAACAATATAGGAGACCAAGAGAAAGAGGACTTTGTGAACTACAAAGGAAGAGACAGGCACAGCATCAAACAAATGTCTTGGAATAGACTAAGGCCTTAAGCGATTAAGTGCAATGGATGTACTGATAACATCCACTGTGCCACCTTCACACTGAGGAGGATGTCAATGGTTTGAACACCATGCTGTGGATGAAACTCCTTCTGATGCTTACACCTGAAGGAATATCATTTTAAAAGATAAAGTTGGTACATCAGGTAAAACATTCCATCATGCTTGAAGTTTAATTTTGTTGTGATGAGCAGCATGCACAGAATGCTGATGTCACACAATTGAAAGTGAGAGCAGCTGGTACCATTATGTGCTTACTGCTTTCACTTTAATTTGTACTTGGGGGTAAAACTCTTCACCTCAGCACTGATCTGAGCATTAGAGGTACCAGTGGAAAGGGGACAGGGACAATGCGCCCTTCCGAATGGTGCCTCTCCCTAGTGAATCCCTGCTTATTGAACACCCTAGGAAGGGAATTCACATTGAGAGATCAACCCACTGGACACCAGAGATCATTTGATGGATGAAGCCCCCCAGGAAATGTGCATGTGCTTTCCCCCAGAGAACAAAAACAGTCTTTGCCCCAGTCGCTACTCCCAGGGGGGCAAAAAATCCACTGAATGCTAGAGATACTATTTAAAAAAAGAGAGGTGTTGGGGTTGAGCAAAATCTCAACTTAGAGCAGCTTATATCCAACTATACTAAAGCAAAGGGGGGCTCTGTGCATTTGGTTTTCATGGACCTCAGCTCGGCCTTTGATAGGGTAAATACTAGGGGTGGGCGGCAAACTCTGCTCCGCTGGCGGAGTTCCCGGAATTTGGCAAATCCGCGCTCTGCTTGGGAACATGGAGTTCAGCAAAAACTACTCTGCCAACCGCCAGTGGAGCGGAGTTTACCGGAGCACTCGCCTCACCCTAATTTTTGTCCTTTCAGTTTTTATTTGTAGCAAACTGAAATTACTGAGTCCGCCGTCAGTTTTTCCTACGTATCCCCTTCGATTGGGTAGCACCTACACATGTGACAGCTACGTCACGCGAACTTCATTTCAGGCAGCAAAGTGCAAACAAATTTCTTGCGTAAGCGTAACTGTGTGACTTGAGCAGAGCACCTCTGGCTTATGTTGTGACAGCTCCTCTGGCTTCTTAACGGGGCCTAGGATGGCTGAGGCTTTCAGGCCTCACAAGCCCAAGCCTAATGCTGGGAGCGGCAGTTGCGGGGCCAGAGACAAGGTGAGAAAACATTAGTCACATCATGATAACCGTGTTTTAATGCTTTGTAATCCATATGCTGGGAGTAGGTGGGGTGACGGGTGTGAATGGGAGACAGCATAGGGCTAATCTGCTCCAGTGTTGACCCTGCAACTACTGTTTCGATTGCCTGGATGCTGCTGATCGTCCATGTGAAGCTACCACATTATACTTCTGGCTACAGCTGACGCTCGTTGTGATCTATAGATAAGTGAAATGAGTGAAGTGTCAATATATGTTATTGTGCTGCAAACTCGTGCGTACAGCTCCCTGCAAGCTTTCCAGTAACAAGTAGTTGAATTTTAGACGGACTGAGGGCAAACTGCATAGCTTTTTGTATCAGCTGTCCTACTCTCTTTTCGGCATTCATAAACTCTGATCCAGGGATACCACAGACGGGCAGTTCTCAATCTTAGCGCTTAGAGCTCCGAAGCGGGAACTCGAGCTATGAAACCATGTTCCTGTGCTTAATGATGCCACCAGAGGTGCCTTCCCTGCAATCATTCAAGAGAAGGGCAACTTGCTCATAGCCTTTTTCTGGTCCGGAAGGTTCCTGATTTTTCAGCGTGTTCTAGAGGTGCTAGCTTGAGCGGTTTGTACTGCAAAGCTTGGATATGTTCGCCTGTGTCTTGCAGGTGATATGCTTGCCACAGAGTTTAACGGGATATGTTTATTGTCTTCCAGACCCTGGTATGTGCAGGAGCGAGGCGAGCACCAGAGAGGGCCGGTGCAAGTGACATGTTGTTGATGAATCTGTATCCACGATTTCACGCTTTCAGTCACGCTCCCTGCATGAATCTACGTGCCACCGTATTCTGTAACTCCATACTCTGGGATTTGTAACTCCAGCAGTGAAGCCTCGTCCTGACTCAGTCGAGGCACTCCATGTTCGGAGTTTGCTTGTTGTGCTGTTTCTCGTTGCTCTGCCTGCTGCCTATGTGCCGCTGGCTGTAGAGGAGCCACTGCTGGAAGTGAGTACAGAAAGTGTGCAGGGCAGCAAGGGGTTGCCGAGCAATACTCCGCCCGCAGAATTCCACAGAATTCTGCAGAGTTTTTCAGTGACTCTGCAAAATTCCGCGGAGTGAAAGTCTGCGAACTCCGCCCAGGTCTAGTAAATACAACTAAGCTCTGGGGAGAGATGGAGTCTATGGTGGTCGAACCTGCACTTGTTGCATTCTTTAGAGATCTACATAATGGCCTGACAGCATCAATAAGGTACAGAGCAAATGGGAAATGTACCCAGCAATTTAATTTAAAAAAAGGTGTCCGCCAAGACTGTATCTTGGCTCCCTTTTTAAAATTTTGTACATTAATCGCTGTGTACAAGCTTTATCTGAGCCAGGGCTGGACGTTCCGATAGTGGGGGGGGGCAGGTTGCTACCTGCCCTCTTGTATGCAGATGATGCAGTCCTGATGGCTCGTATGGCTTTGGGCCATCAACAACTTTTAGATGTTTTTTTCGGATTTCATGGACAGTCTTGATTTGTCTACTAATTTAAAAAAATCTCATGTCATGGTGGTGGGCCCCAAGAATACCAAGACAAAAAGATTTGTGATAAAAGGTCAACATATAAGTAGGGTGGAAAGCTTTACATATCTTGGTATCCTACTTGACTCTTGTTGCAGCTGGAATCCTCTTGTCAGGAAGAACGTGGTGATTTTTAAGAGATCTATTTCCAGCATAAGGGATTTCTCACAACATCTGGGTTAAAAGCCAATCAGGACCTGGTTAAAGGTGTTTAAAGCCAAATGTATTCCTGTTGCAAGTTTTGGTTGTGATTTCTGGGAGTATGCTACCTCTGATCAGATACAGGTAGCGGAAAATGTTTTTGAGGGGCCTCATATACGTCCCACAGGACATTCCCTCTGAGATTGTGCATGAAGAGCTAGGATTGGGTTATATTGCAGACCTTATACGCCTCTGCCCCCTTTTGCTCTGGCTCAACACTTGATTAAAGGAGGAGTTAAAGTTAAATAAGTTAATTATTTATAATTGCATGCGACTGGATAACTTGCTGCAAATTCCTTGGCTGCACTATATCATGTCCAATCTGAAGGAAATGGGAAAACCTGAGCTTTTCTTTGACTTGGGCAGTATTGGTAAAGAAGACTTTGCGTGGCTGAAAAATGCCTTCGCCTCTGGGGTGACAGCTGGTCACAAGGCCTTGGCACTTACCAAGAGTTCCATCCGACAATATATTTTGGTAGAACCAGTAAGTGGGATGGAACCCTGTCTTGGAGATGTCTAGTCACCACCATTGGCTCCTACCCTATTTCTGACTAGGTAGGTTTCACCAGCTGTTACGGCCAGATGGAAATTGGTTCAAAAAGTCAAACCCCCCCCTGTGTGTGAGTGTGATAATATTTCAGCCTGAGATATGTCGCATATTGTTTTTATTTCTTCTAGATTCAATGCTCTGCATCACAAATCTTTAAGACCGGTCCTACTGCCTATGAATTTTAGACAGGCGAGACCAGCACTTTTATCTACACCCACCATATGCTTTTGGGTGACTTGATTCCTTTTAGGAGTTTTGATATTGTTTACTCAAAACCGTTTTGTTTTATGTATTATTTTTGATGTCTGGATGCACTTTATTTACCATGCCACATTTTATTTTGGAGCTTTTCTATTAACATGTGATTTTAAGACATTTTTGTTTTTAGCTATGTATTTGATGTATTTTGCACCTGAAGGAGAATGTTGTATTTCTCAAATGGTGTGTTCATTTTGTATTGTTGGTATACTTTTATGATTTTTATTTAAAAATCGGATAAAGTTGACAATGAATGAAGGAATGAGAGCCGTGAGATTGGACCGCCGAGGCATCAGGTCATGTCAACACCGCATAAAAGGCCCAATGGCCTTTCTGTCTTCTAGGGGCAGATTGGGGAATTTACCCCTCAGGGACATTATTTAAAGAAATTATGCACTGGGCTGAACACCCATCAACAATAGACCCCACAGTCTTTCTGCTTCCCATGGGGTCAGATTTGGGGGTTTACTCCCAATCTGCCACCAGCAGAATGGGGAAGGTGTAGGAAGCTGGCTCTGTATATACTATACCAAAGTAAGGTATAGTGTGCACAGAGTCCAGGGGGTCCACAGAGTTATAGCAGAGGCTAAATTAGATAATCGCTAACAACTCTCTTTGTGGTAGTGTGGCCGAGCAGTTAGGCTTATCAGGAGGGTGTGTTAAGCATTTATTGTATTCATTAAATCAAGGCTGATGGTACACACTCTGAGACAGAATCCAGACCAATTAGGTAAGTATTAAAAATGTATACTTGTGTTTTATTTCTAGATCCAAGCAGGACTTGACACAGGTAAGTAGGATATGCTTTCAAATGCAAAACTTTACAAGGAAATGCAGTTGTGATTGGAATTACAATTGTTACAGGTTTGTATTTGCTTTTAAAAGAGTTTAAAATACACAGAAATTACTTTTGATAACTTTTTGATTACTTTTCAGTTACTTTGACTACTTGGGGTGATATGCCGAGATATCACACAAGGGGACTTACAATTAGGTAAGTATGACAGTTTTGGGTTTAATTTAAAGTTACTTTGTTTCCATACAAAAGTCAGTTCAACAGAACAATTTTGGAATACAAATCATAACATTGGCTCTTATGGGAGAAAAGGATATTAACGGTTTGCAGGTAAGTAAACGACCTGCAAGGATGGCTTTTGGGTGTGAGGACCAAGGTTCCCCAAGGTCCAGCTAGGCACTCAAATCGCACCACCAGCGGCACTAGCGCAGCAGGGTGCAGAGTGCTGGAGCCCGATGTTAGCCAATGAGGCTACAGGTCCTTCGGTCAGGGGCTGCTTACGAGCAGTCCACTCGGTTGTGGGAGCAAAGCTCCTGGGGTTAGGATCAGCATGGCATGGGCCAACAATCAGCATAGGAGCTGCACCACCAGAGGCAGCTGGAAGCAGAGTGCCAAGAAGACGTCGGGAGCCCTGTGATTTGCAATGGAGATCTCCAGTTTGAAGAAAATGCTGCAGGCTTGGGCAAAGAGGTTTCCTGAAGGCGACCACTGGCAGGAGAGGTAATTTGGGTTCTTGGGGGATGCCTGGACACCATCGGTTGGGCCACCCAAGGCCATGGGTCGTCAGGTGCAGGGGTGTATTTAGACGTCGGATTTTCTCACCAGCTCCGTTCGCAGTTGGGGGACCCTTCAGGTTGAGGCTGCTGGCTGTGGCTTGAAGCTCGAGGAAGGTCGGGGATCACCAGATCCCAAATCAGGATCGCTGGGGAGACCTCCTCATGGTGTTGGGCCACTCAAACTCGTGCCGTGGGCGTCGGGTGCCGAGTGGTGCAGAACCGCAGAGCTGCCTGGATCCGGGTTCTTTGTTGGAGTCTTGGGTTGAGCAAATCCGGTGCTTACGGGCGTAATAGTCTTTGAGATGAGTGCATGGCAGGTCCTCTGGGTTCTGGGGTGCTGCTGGACATGCCGGGGCTTCCGCTGTAGACAGGTCGGAGTTGGGACAGGCTGGTAGAGTTGGGGCCAAAGCAGTTGGTGGCCTCTTCTTCCTGGGTCAGCATGGCTCTTCGGTCCTTCTTCTTTCTTCCTCAAGTCTTTAGAGGCAAGGATAAGGGTCGCCTCTAAATACTAAATTTAGGGGCGTAAAAGGGGTGTACAGGTCGGGACCAAAAAGTCCCTTCCTTGGGGAGAGTACACCTCCTATTATGCCACCCTTCAGTGGCAGGGGGTATGAGCCACTCTCTAATTGGCTGGGTCCCCTCATCTTCAAAATGGAGGGGACTGAGATGTGTGCTTCACCTTGCCTCCCCCACCTGAGGGGTGGGGTTGGCAAAGATGGGCACACCTCTCCTCCTAACTTGGTTTTCCTGCTGATTCTCGCGCCCAAAGTGGGGGGTCAGAACCAGAGGGTGCCAGTTGCTGGGGGCAGCAAAAGCCAGGGACATTTCACAAAGGCTGCAGGCCTTTGAAGCTTCTCCTTCGTGGACCCAACCCATCCTGGGGGAGGAGGCATGACACCTCTGCCCAGAATGGGCTTTGTTTCTGGACCCAGAAAGCACAGGCCAACTACCCAGGGGTCCAGAAACCTGTCTGGTGGTGGCAAATGGTGGGCAGTCATTCGGGAACCAAACCAGGGTTGGTCGTTTTTTAGGGGGCATCTCTAAGATGCCCTCTGAGTGCATTTTACATTAAATATCACACTGGCATCAGTGTGGGTTTAATGTGCTGAGAAGTTTGCTACCAAACTTCCCAGATTTTAGTAAAGCCATTATGGAGCTGTGGAGTTCATAATGACCAACTCCCAGACGATATACTTTCTATGGCTTTACTGCACTTACAAAGTCTAAGAATGGACTTAGACAATGTAGGGGTTCAGTGCTCATGCAACTGTACCCTCACCTGTGGGCTAGTGCACCCTGCCAGAAGGGTGACTTACCTATGCTCCAGGCAGTGGGTTGCAGGCATGGCACACAGGGATGTGTTGCAGGCATGGCACACAGGGATGTGTGCCATGTTAACTCTTCACTTTTCTCTGCACCAAAACACGCAGCCTGTAATGGCAGTGTATGGGTGTTAAGGTGCAGGGTCTCTAAGGGTGGCACAATAGGTGCTGCAGCCCTTAGAGGCCTTCCCTGGTCACAATGCCCTTGGTACCCATGGTACCTTTTACAAGGGGCTTACCTGTGTCCAGAGATGTGCCAATTGTACGTACAAAGGTACAGTTTTGGGGAAAGAATGCAGGCCCTGGGAACCTGATTGGCAGGGACCAAGGGAACATCAAGTCGAAATGCATCAAGTATCAAGCAAAAAGTGGGGGTAACCATGCAAAAGGGGCACTTTCCTACATGGGGGCACCGGGGGTAAAAGACCACTAGACTAAGTGAATATTATTATTTTTTAAATTGAGATGGAGGACCCACCCAGGCTTTGGGCCACGCCCTTACTTGTAATGTACAAAAACATATGGCCCTGTCGGTGCAGAATGATTCACAAAATAACAATTATTTGGAAACTGAGGGGTAGATTTACAAGCCCCTTGCGCCACTTTTGCGTCACTTTTCCCATGTTAAAAATGACGCAAAAGTGGCGCAAGGGCCTTGTAAATAAGCCCCTGAATGTTTGGAGTAGGAATCCCCTATAAAACAGAAGCGCAATAAGTATAAAGAATTTTCAAAAGAAAACGAAAACACCCAGAAACGTATGGACTATATAAAAGAAATACACAACCAGAAATTGAATTATATTACTTGCATGTATTAAGGCCATCAAACAATTAGAATATATATGTACAAAATAATGTAGGTTGCTCCATTAGTTCAAAAAATGAAAAAGTGCTCGTGCAGAGTGACAAGTGAAAACGTTGTGACTGAGAACATAAGATGAAAGTTACAATTTCAGTGCATTAATCGCCTGTGTAGGGCCTGCCTTGAATGTTATGATTTGTGCTTCCATAATTCCAGGGCAACAGGTAATTCTTCTTAAATGCCCCTGAGGGATATTGAATCAGTACAGGCCAACAATCAGAACGTCAATGTTTTGACCCAAAAATAAAGCGGTTACTCAGAAAAACCATCTGTGTGGGTCTTCATCAGGACGTGTGTGAGGGGCAATATGTGTGGTATAATATAAGTATATTGAGGGCCATATCTGGTGTGTTCACTATTCCATAAGTTACTGGTGATCATGCAGACTACGAGACCAGCCCAGTGATTACCAAGATCCTTGCCAATCTGTCCGACTCACTGCCCAGGAGAATGATTCCAAAACTACACAGTGAATAGCGACCTTAGAGAGCCAGCTCACTCAATGATATGTGCCACGGAGGTCGAAGAAGACCAAAGAAAGACCCATGTTACCATTAACTGGACTCAAACTATGCATCTCTTCTTAGGTCCTCATTGTGAGTGTGGAGGAAATGCCAAGTTGTGCACAAATGCCAGTCTGCACTAGAATCGACATTCCAAATTGTGTGGTAATCACTACACATGGTAATTATCCCACAGGGCAGTTACTGCACACATGCAAAACCTGTAAAACCTAAGAGCATTTTCTCTAAGGAAAATGCCATGGCCGGAAAAAATGTCAAAAGTTGTAATGTCTGCGCAGTACTCTGACCAGACCGGGAATGTTAGTTCCGAAACCAGAAACAACACGTTCTATTTTGCTGATAACATTGCATGCAGTGAAACTAGCTGTGTGTACTGGGGGCTTGCAAATGTCTCAAAGGCATCACTAGCGCTATAGAAAACACTGCAAATAAATAGATTGGTGAACGAGGCTTTGTCGTCTGTCTGACTGAAGCAGCCATTCCTTCTGCGTCATATTGATGGTTCGAGAAGAGCTACAGAATCCTGGTTTACCGCTCATGGCGGCATCTAGCAGGCAGCGTAGCGCTCTCACACTGTCGTGCTGATTTTACGTGTATGTTTAGAGCTGCTTTTGTTTCAGAGTTCAAAGACATGCTACATTCCATAGGGTCATGCGAGTTATTTTTCAAATGCCTTGGAATTCATGTTTGCACAGCATCGCCCAGCTATCATTGTTTTATAAAGCTCACGTTTGTCACAAGGCCTATAATTTCTATTTTATTTTCTGATTCTGAAAGTGTATGTGGTTAGATCTTAATCTTTTAATTTACTTGGAAACAAAACTGGTTCTGACTTGTATGACTGTTAAACTTTGTTGAAAGTAAGATATGGTTGAGAAATTGATTTTCAACAGGGCAGTTTTGTCTCACCTTATTACGAACAGACCAGAGGCTGTGGATGCGCGCTACCGCCGAGTTGTTTCAAGTCAGACTCAAAGTTACAAGTCTCACCTGCTGCATGAGGAGTCTGAACAGTCTAGAAGCAGCCAGGCTGCTTTACAACCTGTGAGCAAATGATATGCGACTGGAGCCCTGCTGGGTTTCATCCTTTAAGTATGCAATATTACATGGTGTGCAGATCTTGCCACCCACCCAATTTTCTGACTCCTTTTATATATTTACCAAAAATAAGCTTAAGACAGGAAATGATGAGTGTTTCACTAAATATGTGTGAACAAAGTGCTTAATTTTCTTATGAAAATAACAGTTTGATGCTGAGGCGTGATGGTACAAATTGTTCGCTTGGACAGTCAGGCTGTGGCCCAAACAGCAACGTCTGGGAAATTTATGGTGTCCAAACTATGCTGTGCTCAGGTTAAATTTGCTCACCATAGAAAAACGGGTGGTCCAATAACTAGAGTAGGCAAGTATTTGTGCGTAGTTTTTAATCTGCAGCTGCATTTCCACTGTCAATCGTGGACTCATTTACAGAACTTTTTCTCTCTTCAACATGAATATAAAAATCATGGGGCATATTAGCAAGACCCACGTTAAATTATCGCCGTTTTAGCGGCAGGAAACTGCCGCTAAAACGAGCGATAATGAGCTTGCTAATATGCGTTATAGAATTCAATAGAAGCCCAGGTTAGATGTCCTGCACATCTAACCTGGGCTTCTATTGGAATTCTATAACGCATATTAGCAAGCCCATTATCGCCGTTTTAGCGGCAGTTTCCTGCCGCTAAAACGGCGATAATTTTAACGTGGGTGTTGCTAATATTCCCCCATGTTTCCGTGTCATTTTCAAATATAACTTACTGACTGTTATTTAAGTATGTTTGTTATGTGCCGTTCAAGCTTTCATCAATCACCCGTTTGCTTATTTAAGGATCAGTGGGGCGCAATAGAGAAAAATAAACATTTAACTTTTTATGGAGGAAACAGTTCTTTTCACACCTATTCGAAACGAAACACTGCCATGTTCCAGTCCGTATTTTTTGCTTGGATTTAAACCTGGCAGGGCCGCCCCATCCACCCAGGTGAAACATCACATCACCAAGCGTCTGTCACGACTGCTTCCCTCGACTACAGTGGCAGCGGGACGATGGGGAGAGAATGGAAAGCAGTAGCATCCGGGGTCGGACTGGGACAGAAAATAAGCCCGGCACCAGAATAAAAGTAGCTAATTAGAGAGCTAACAAATCAATCAATCAATCAATCAGGGAATTGTAAGCGCGCTACTCACCCGTGAGGGTCTCAAGGCGCTGACGGGGGGGGGGGTCCGCAGATCTGTTTAGCCGAAGAGCCAGGTCTTGAGGGTCTTCCTGAAGGTGTTCAGGGAGGGGGCGCGTCTGATGTCTGCCGGTAGCTCGTTCCAGGTCTTGGCTGCAATGTGAGAGAAGGATCTTCCGCCTGCTCTGGCTCTGTGGATGCGCGGGTTTCGGGCAGTGCGAGGTTGGAAGATCGGAGGGTTTCTTTTGGGTACGTGGAAGTTGATTCTGTCGTTGAGGTATTTGGGTCCGTTGTTGTGTAGGCATTTGTAGGCGTGAGTGAGGATTTTGAAAGTGACTCTTTTCTCCACGGGGAGCCAGTGGAGACTTCGTGAGGTGTTGGCTGATGTGTTCGTGTCGGGGGATGCCGAGGACGAGTCTGGCGGCGGTGTTCTGTACTGTCTGGAGTTTGCGGAGTAGGGACTTGTTGATGCCGGCGTAGAGTGCGTTTCCATAGTCCAGTCTGCTGGTGATGAGTGCGTGGGTGACTGCCTTCCTTGACTCAGGGGGGATCCACTTGAAGGTCTTGCGGAGGATGCGGATGGTGTTGAAGCAGCTGGAGGTGACGGCGTTGACCTGTCGGTTCATGGAGAGTGATGAGTCGAGTACGATGCCGAGGTTCTTGGCGTGGTCTGAGGGGGTAGGTGGGCTTCCGAGGGCGGTCAGCCACCAGGTGCTGTCCCATGCAGAAGGGGTGGTACCGAGGACGAGGACTTCTGTCTTCTCTGCGTTGAGCTTCAGGCAGCTGTTGGTCATCCAGACTGCGACGTCTTGCATTCCTTTCTGGAAGTTGAGTTTGGCAGTGGTGGGGTCTTTGGTGAGGGAGAGGATGAGCTGGGTGTCGTCGGCGTAGGATACGATGTTGAGGCCGTGTTGTCGGACGATGGCTGCGAGGGGGCCATGTAAATGTTGAAGAGGGTGGGGCTCAGTGATGAACCCTGTGGGACTCCGCAGGTGATTTTCATGGGGTCGGAGAGGAAGGGTGGGAGTCTGATCCTTTGGCTTCTACCGGTGAGGAATGATCGGATCCAGTCCAGGGCTGTTCCTTGTATGCCTGCGTCGTGTAGTCTGGACGACTAGTGTGCGATGGGAGACGGTGTCGAAGGCCGCTGATAGGTCGAGTAGGATGAGGGCTGCGGAGTGGCCTTGGTCCAGGAGGGTGCGGATGTCGTCTGTGGCGGCGAGTAGGGCGGTCTCTGTGCTGTGGTTGCTTCGGAATTCGGATTGGGACGGGTCGAGGACGGCGTTTTCTTCAATGAATCGTGTCAGTTTCCTGTTGACTGTTTTCTCTGCAACTTTGGCTGCGAAGGGGAGGAGCGAGATGGGCCGATAGTTCTTGAGGTCGGTGGGGTCAGCTGTGGGCTTCTTGAGCAGGGGTCTGACTTCTGCGTGCTTCCAGTCGTCTGGGAAGGTGCCTGTTTTGAAGGTGGTGTTGATGGTGCGTTGTAGTTCGGGTGCGATGGCGGCCACGGCTCTGTGGTAGATGTGAGGGGGCAGGGGTCGGTGGGGCCCCCGAGTGGATGCTTTTCATGGTCGAGGCGGTGTCTTCGGCCGTGATCGGTGTCCAGTTGGAGATGGTGGGCTGGCTGGTGTTTCTGGGGGCGGGGGCCGTCTGTGGCGCCTGGTGGATGGTCGATGAAGTTGTCGTAGAGGTTTTTGATCTTGAGGTGGAAATAGGTTCCAAGCTTGTCGCAGAGGTCTTGGGATGGGGTGATGTCTGTGGCTTCGCTGCGTGGGTTGGTGAATTCTTGAATGACACTGAAAAGTTCCTTGGAGTTGGTGGAGTTGGCCAGGATTTTGTTGTGGATGAAGTTCCTTTGGTGGCTCTGATCTGGTTGTGGTAGTCCGTCATGGCGTCCTTGTAGGTGGTGTGGTTTTTGGTTGTCTTGGTGTTTCTCCAGTTCTTCTCCAGGCGTCTGCAGGTGCGCCTGGCTTCTTGGAGAGCGGTTGTGAACCAGGCGGTTTTCCTGGGGCGTTGTCTGTCGGGGTTGCGTAGCGGGGCGAGCTCATCTGCGCAGTTGGAGATCCAGGTGTGGAGTTCTCTGGCTGCGTCGTTTGCGCTGTTTGCGTCGGGTGCCCAGGTGTGGTTGTCTCGGTTGAGGGTTGAGTTAAGTTGCTCGTCGGTAACCTTGCTCCAGTTCCTTCGTGGTGGGCGTGGGGCTGGTTTGGGTGCTTTGGGTTTGTTGATGGCGAAGTGTACGCAGTGGTGGTCGGTCCATGGCGGCTGCGTTGTGTGGCTGAAATGGACGCTGTTTCCTGCCGCGAAGATGGGGTCGAGGGTGTGTCCTGCTCTGTGGGTCGGTGTGTTGATGAGTTGTTTAAGTCCGATGCTGGCGAGGTTGTCACGAAGGATAGTGGAGTTGGGGTCGCTGGGGTTGTCGAGGTGGAAGTTCAGGTCTCCAATGAGTATGTAGTTTGTTGAGGCGATCGCGTGGGGTGCGATGAAGTCGGTGATGGTGGCGGCGAAGGGTGTTCGGGGGCCGGGGGTCTGTAGACGAGGGTTCCTCGGAGTGTGGCTTTGGGGGTGGTCTGGATCTTGAAGTGCAGGTGTTCGGCGGAGGGGAAGGTTTCGCTGGAGGTGGTGAGGTGGAGGGTGCTCTTGTGGGCGATGGCGAGGCCCCCTCCTGGGTGGTTGGGGCGGTCTTTCCTCTGGATCTTGTATCCGTCTGGGATGGCGGTGCTGATGTCGGGGGCGGAGGATGCGTTGGTCCAGGTCTCTGTGAAGAAGGCGATGTCGGGCGAAAGAGAGTCGAGTAGGTTCCAGATTTCCATGGCGTGTTTGTGTACGGAGCGTACGTTGAGGAGGATGCATTTTAGGGTGTCGCCAGTGCTGGCGTCGGTGGTGTTGGAGGCCGGGGTGGCGGTGAGGGTCTGGCGGCAGTGGAGGCAGGAGAACTGGCCGTGGGTCGTGTTCGGCGAGGCCTGTTGGCATTCTCTAAGTCTTCCAGGGTTGAGTGCGAGGAGGGTGGTGGTGTTGTAGCAATGGGTAGTGGCAGGGCCAGGGTTCCTGGCGCTGGCCGCGGTCGGGTCGCGGACGGGCGCAAACGGGCTTGCCTTTAGCGCGCCTTTGGCGCGCCGGTGGCGCACCCGCTGCACGTGTCCGCTGCGCGACCGCGCAGCGGCCGTCATTAAGTAGGGGAGGTGGGAGGGAGGAGAGGCTGTGAGGCGGGAGCAGGGGAATCCGGGGAATTCCGGGGGAATTCCGGAGGGGAAATTCCGGGGGAGGGGCCACAGGGCAGCAGCGGCAAAAGGCAAAAGGAACAGGCAGGCACGAGAAAATAAAAACAGTGGTGGAATTAGAGCAAGACACAGATGGGCACAATAACAGTGGCACAACAGGGAAAAAAATTAAGAAAAAAAGCGTCTGAGAAAGGTTACGGTGGTTGGAGGCAGTCTGGTCCCAGTTGGAGCGGGCAGCAGGCGCAGGAGCGGGCAGCAGCCTCGAACCTCCCAAGGAGGAGGTCGGGGTCTGGAGGCAAGAGACGGCACAGCGGAGCAGTGGGGAGAGAGTGGACCTAGACCGAGGGTCGGAGGTCTAACAAAGTGACACGTTTGCAAATTGGAGCAGTTTTGATCTTGTAAAGACACGCTGTATAAGTGTTTTTCAAGGAAGACTACATGGATTTGAGTTTGCCTCAGGCAATGTTTGTTTTAATATCAGGGAAATCAACAAAAAAAGCAGACTGTAAAACAGACCCACAAACAGTCAAAATATTGGCCCCACACTGACCTGTCAGCTCCAGCCAGTTTGTACTGCCTGATTGACCTATAGGCCAGTCTGACTCTGGTAGCATCTTCATGCTGATGCCCCTGCTCCACCTGTCCACCCTGGAGCAGTGCAAAGAGGAATCCTGCGGATTCCCTGACCGGGATGCGTGTGATATCGGCACGGGTATATCGTTTTCCCTTTTTGTTGGGGTGTGCCAGTGCCACATGGGGAATGTAATTCTAGGGATTACAAGTGCTTGTAGGGATGCAGGGTTTTGTGAAGTCAAACTCATCCCACTGAAACTTAGAGAAGCCCCTGAAATTCCTCCATGTTCCATCGCTAATGACGATCAGCTGTTAAAGATCTCTTTGTGACTTACTGAGCTCCTTTAAAGGCAAGACATAAGGCTGCCACCATCTCTGAGTGAGCTAGTGACACCACCATTTCTCCGGAATCTTCTGCCCGCCAAACCATGTGAAAACCTGCAGGCAAATATTCCCACCCCATTCCCATGTGGTAGAGACTTGGTGGGCCTGTGGCGGTGGGTGAGGCAGGCACCTTGTGGGTGGCACGATCCATAACTTGAACACCATGTTGTAATTGGTGGCTGGTCCTGGCACCTTGATCAAGAGAGGTTTATGGCTCCTTCAGGCAATTTCTAAATCAAAGCCTCAATGGTTAACTGAATATAAAAGCAAAGCTCTTATCTGTAGTATGTAACTTCATAGAAAAACAGAATAGTACAAACCTATCACTGAGAAACCAAATCTTTTAAATCCCTTTCAGTAAAAAAACAAATTATTAGAAATATAGTTTGGTTGATAATAATAATAATAAAAAAACACCATAATGCCAGTGATACATCATAGTTTTCATATTAAAGTGGGAAAAGCAGTAAGGAGAGAAAGGTAGAGTGACGTATAGGAGGCAAATAATTAAGGGCCTGATTTAGATCTTGGCGGGACTACTGCCGTCCCATTACGCCGGCGGTCCCAAGTACTCCGTGAAGCTGATGACGGTCCGCTCGCTGTACTTAGATGTTGCTGCTAGCAACAGAAGATTGCCACGGCGGCGGTCTTCACTGCTGGCTAGTAGTACTCCAGGTTTAGATGTGCTGGGGGTGTTCTGGCGGCGGTGTCCTGATGGAGTTAGGCGGTGTCCTGATGGAGTTAGGTTCATGGTGGTGTGGACACAGGTAAGTACTACTTATTAATGTGTCAATACACATAAGTGTGATGTTTCCAGGTAAGAACGTTATATGTGTTAGAACACGCACAACCTTGGGGTGAACGAGTTGTTTGAATTGTTGCGTGCCTCTGGGGTCCCACTCTCTGGTCAATGAGTGTGGAATAATCATAAAAAGGTAGCGTCTCCTGATTAGGGGTCGTCCCCCTGAGCACAGCGTCGGACCCGGAAGGCGGGTATTGAAAGTCTGTTAAAGGATCATGCAAAGAATACTACGGTCTCTGATAGAACGATGAATTCATGAAAATGTATTCATAGTTTGATATTAGTATCTCATATCAAAGAATCATCATGTGAGCTTGAATGCGACCATCACACATTCCAATAATTTTTCCCGATGCATTTTGGGCTATTACAGCCCTTTGTCAGGGGACGAAATCTACAAAAAATAAAGCAATGGTAAATTGAGGGAACCAACCATCAAAAGTATTATCAACAACAATGATACCATCACCTGGAACCCGGGTGAATCGTGACGTAGCAATAACTTGGACTAAGTGAAACCTCAAGCGAACGAGAGCGCGTATACAATGGTAGGGCGTGGAGAATGTAACTGTTATCTGATAAACTGGTGAACTAGTGTGTCACAGTGATTACATAAATCCGCAGTGTCTGATGGGGTTGTAAGGAATGCACGTGTGCAGACGTGAATACAACGAGGCAAGATGATTAACTGAGTGATTATGTCGCCTAGAGAAAAAAGACGTGAGCAAATTAACATGTTTGGCTGAGGTGAAACAAAGTTCACAAATGTGCGGGCCGTTAGACGGTGACAGTGATCAAAAGCCATGGTGATACGGTGAATATAGACGCCAAGTTTATAAAAACTGTGAGTGTCTAAACAAAAGCCAAAGAAAAGCCGGTCAGCTTGACGGGCCATTGTACTTACGGAGATGAAGTCGCTGAAACGCGCCTGTGGTAACGAAGGTGCAGCCCGAGCAGGAAACTCAGTGTTTTAAGGATAGGATGTAACCAGTGAAAAAGGACTAGAAGTCCGGGTGACGGCACTCAAATACGGGTGCCATCTTGGAACATGTGAAAAAGCGGTATATTAACAGTGGAAATGTGTGGGGATGCAAGCATAAACCCAGGTAAAAAGTACAATCGCATGCTGTATTAACAAAAAAGGTATGCAATTTCAATACTGAAAAGTAACGGGACGATAAACGCAATCCCATGCTGTAGTAACCAAATTGGTATGCAATTTCAAAGCTGACAATAAAAATAATAAAGGCGATGATGCACATGACAGAGTAGTGTAGAGTGTGAAGTTGAGGAAGCAAATGTTAAGAGGGGAAGGTAGGAAAAATGTGAAAATTGTGGGGTGCGGAGTAAGAGAAAAAATAAATAAATAAAAATGCCCAATAGTCAAGAAATTAATAAAAATGCCCAATAGACAAAGGTGGTCCAAAGGTTGCAAGTTAAGTAAAAGAACCAGAGTCAGAGGGTGCAAGAAAAGATTGAGTCCATAGAGTGGTTGCACCCAGACTGTGAGGGTCACTGTGGTCATGGGCATCCGCAGGGGGGGGGCAAGGAGGGGCGCTTGCCCCCCCGGATCACCCGGCCCGCCGTACTGGTGCCGTGGTGTGTTTTAAAATGTAATTGTGTGGGCAGTGGCATTTTTATTTCCATTGTAAGAATGGATGGATCTTTTAATTTTGTGAGCAGGCCTCTTCATTATATATTTTAGGCCAGCAGCACCAAATCTCTATCATGACATCATGACGAGTGCTGCGCCACCTATCTTACGTTGTAAAGAACCGCACGTACGGACAGTGGTGTTTGTCTGCAGGGCCATGAATATTAAGAGTGGGAAAACTGCTGCTGATCGGCAAGATCAAGAGAGAAGGTTCGGGCCTGCCTGCTCCCACAGCTTCAAGTAAGTCTTTACCTCTCCTGTTTTCTGTCTCTGTCTAGCACGAGGACGAGTAGGAAAGTGACATTTGTTTTCGCTCAGTGCGCTTTCTGAGCAAAGGCCAGCCCTGCCTGACGAAATTCACTGGATGTAAGGATGCTGCAAGTCGCAATGCACATTCGGAAGCTGGAGTGGAAAGCCCCAAATTCCACACGTAATTCCTCATTTATATGAAGAAAACTCATAATTGGAAGTATTTGCCTCACCAGATAAATAACTCACTCACTCACTGTCAGTATTGGTATTCACACGGTTTAGTAAAATCTCAACACACTTTACCCCATTTGTGGTCTATGCCAAAGTCATAAACTACATTTCCAGCAAAAAGAACTAAAAACACTGGCCGTGCTTAACTACAGCGCTATCGAAATGAAGTTTTCAACAACAATGTGCAATGACGATGCTTGTATTAACTGACATACATTGTGAAGTTTATTTTTCCCGAAAAAGTATACTATATATTATTGATGGAAAAAAAAATGAATGTGTCCGTCTGTAATGCAACTGGTGCTCATATAAAGCGCTCTGATACCTTTAGGTCGAGTTCGCGCTATATAAAACTACAATTAAACAAAAGAGCAAGCGTTGCAGATGTTGTAGAGCTCTTTCATTGTTTGAGGGGCTTCTAGGTTCAAATGCGTATACCTCAATTGGCTAACATTTCATCTCTGGAACACCTTTCCTGCTAAAAATAATAAACACCTGGCTATTCTCTACATTATGATTTCAAGTGATTTCTGCTACAAAGTGTACTGGTTTGTTTAAGCAAATTGAGACCCTGCCTCTCACACTCCTTCACAGTTCACCTTATGCAATAATGTGCTGCCATACCCCTGCCTCATCACTGTTGGAGCATACCTCCAGATCGCACACACAAGACCAAAACTATTATTTAGAGGCTGAACCTCAACCCACAGATGTAGTAGCTTAAACTAAATAATTTAAAGCAAGACAGAGTGGTCACAAAGTTGCCAGATTGGTTTTATTCACACCCAAACACAGTAGTGCCACTTTACAGACTTTCCCAGTGAAGCACTACTTTCATTTTTTCTCGTCTTTGAGTAGCATTTTTTTCCTCAGGTGAGGAAGTTCACCATTCTTGGAGGTACTGCGATATCTGGTTGATGCGTGGTGTAGAAAATGTTTCATGTGATCCTTATCAGCTGTTTTCCTTTTATTAGTTTATGAAATGTGTAGTGTACTGCAGCTTTATGTTCATGAATGTGGTCTTTTAAAACCATACTCCTTATGTTTTGTAAGGATTTAAGCAATGGACATTGAAACGGGTCCCTTCCGGGCCCTGTAGTCATGTCCTTAGCTTTTCAGGCAAAAACACTCATTGATTTCTGAATAACGAGTGCACAAGCATTAAGATAAGCATGTTGTTCCTGCTTACATTTCACATACTTTACTCAGTCCTGCATTCCCTGTGAGTGTTTGCTTTTTCCAGGAGGTTGTTACTGTTTTTTCAGACAGAATATTACTCTTGTCTAGTGCATAATTTGAATGGAGTTGTTTCCAGGCGTTTATAGCGGGACACAATTGGATTGCATCTAACGGCAGTGCGAGTTTCTTTTAGTGGAAGAGTATGGTGTTCAGTGGGGGAGAAGATGTGGCACTATGGCCAGAGCTGCCGAATTTGGAACTGGGGAACCAGGTTCAGCCTTCTCTCCTAAGGGACCACATTCCCATGCTAGACCTTAGAAGGCCCCGCTAGACCTTAGAATCCCTGGTGTCTTACCACCAGCAGGTGGACCCTAGCGGTGTCAAGTGTGGGTTAACCTTGAAGGCCTGTCCACCATAATCCATACCGAAGTTCACCTTCAGTCTTGCGGGCAGGCCTACGAAGCAGCACACCCTAGAGCAATAGTGACTCTGTCACAGAGGTCACAGGACCCTGAGGCTAGTCCGCCTCACCCATTGGTACCTCCGTTGGCCTTGTTTCTGCAGAAGTAGTGCAACTCACCAGGGATCGGCAATGCAGGATTTGCATGCACACCAAACTAAGTTTGCAAGCTTTAGGGTCTCTCTGCATCATGCACAAGCACTTTTAACAAGTGCTGTCTGCTTTGGGGCCACAGAATTATGCAGCAATGGAGGACAAAATTATGTCGCAGTGTTAACTAAATTATGCAGCAAAAAAAGGGCTGCAGCGTAATGCAGTACATTTTCTGATGCTTTATTAGTTTGACATTCTTACACATACTAACAGTCTTTGCAAAGATTTAGCCTCAGTACCAGTGTAACATACAAATGCAGCAGTGAGAAAGGTGACCAGTCAACCTTTGCAAAGGGTCTCCACTTCGCAGCAACATAAGTCACATTTTTTAGTAATTTTTGATGCATTTGAGCTACAAACAATTTTTAGTTAGAATTGTCAGATTATGCAACAGATGATGTATTATTGGGCAAGTAAGGCAGAGCCATAATTATGAACTGCTCTTGTGGAAAAAGGGAGAGGTGCTGATGACAAAGGACTTGTGATTCCACTCTTAAGCATATTTGGGACATTCTGTGATTGGAAACGTATCCCACATTGTGAATGTATTGTAATGTCAAGAACTCATATTAAACCTTAAATAAACGTGTATCCATTGGTTGAGTCAAATAACATAATAAGCTGTAACTGGTCAGTGAAATGCCAAACAAATACTAATAATTGGGATGTTTTGCTTTTTCTAGCCACACTTCTGACTACGCCCACTGACCCAATCCTCTGCTTATTCACGCCCTCTGATTCTGCGCCCACAGTTCCCTTACTTTTTTACCCCCACTTCGACCACTGAGAACACTCTTCGGTCCGACAGAGTGTAGAGCCTGATCGTATTGTGCTTCTGTTGTTTCTGCAGCTAGTGCCAGGAAGAGTCAGGGAGGTGCAGTGCTCCACAGATAGCCAGATGTAGGTACCTCATCTGTAGTAGATACTGGGTAATCGTCTGGACACTGCTGCAGTGACATACATGTCCCGAATGCCTTACTTCCCAGTGCAGTGTGGGATGCGGTGTCCTTTGGCCAAGAGAACTTCAAGGGTTATTATTTTTTATTATATGTGTGGTTATTTAGCAGCTAGTGGTTCTCTATGCAGGGACGCAGCTGCACAAAGTGGCAGGGTGCACTTTCGCGTGTCATACACTTTTAATGTGGATCGCCTCTAGGAGCTAGGTTATCCATGCTTGCAGAAGGTGTTGAAGTGAGAAAACTGGAGGTTGTCTGCTGCCGGGGTACAGAATCCTGCAGGCTGCTTTCTGTGCTTTGTGAAACTAAGTGAAGCTGTGGTTCAAATGGAACCTTCTATGGGATTTTTTTGGGGTAAGCGTTGAGCTTTGGCTGTGATTTAGGTTCGTGCAGCCACATTTTGTGTGTGTGCGCAATGCAATCTGCAGTTTCTGTCACTAATATATAGAACGGAGTGTGTTTATGGTCATACCACAAAGACCTTAGTGTCAGTTACATATAGCATTCAGTTCCATTAAGCCTTTGCATCAGGTTTCTAAACCCTTTGCATGCCTGTGCTTTTTCACTTTTGGCCAAGAGCCGCTCCTGTCTGCTGCTGAGCTCTGCTTTTTTCTTTGCCAACTGCTAGAAGGTGTGAATGATATCTACCAAAGGCCACAAAAAAAAGAGATGGCTGCGGCACAATAACCCTATGGTGTATGAGATCATATGCAGCCTGCTTCCTGCCCCCCATGGCTCCTCCTGCGCCCCAGTGTTTCTTGTGCCCCACCTGGCACACATCATGTCGGAGGATGGTGATGACGTTAACATTTTGCCCCCCCCTGGAAAAACTTCTGCGGACGCCCATGACTGTGGTACCAAAAGTTATGGATGTTAAAAAATGCAAGATCAATAATAGAGAGTAACGAGAGTCCATGCAGGTGTTACAAATAACACAAAAATTCCATTCTGTCGTTAAGGCCGTTAGGCTAAAGAGAGTTGAGAGATTTGATCCAATAGTTTTCTCTTTGAAGAAGATGGTTGTTATTGTCTCTTCCTTCCTGTTTCTCCACGGCTTCCAAAACCAGAAACTTAAGTTGACTGATGTTGTGGTGGTTTTCAAGAAAGTGGGCAGCAACCACTGATTTCATGTTTTTGGTCCGGATGTTGCTCTTGTGCTCATAAATTCTGGTCTTAATTTTTCTTTCAGTCATGCCCACATATACCAGGCCACAAGCGCATTTCAATAGATAAATAACGTTGGTGGTGTCTCAATTTGCAGTCACTCTCAAATTAATTCTCGTCCCTTTCATAGGATGAGTGATCCAAGATCCTTTTATCACATTGTTACAGTTGCTACAGTTGTGACAGGGTGTGAACCCTTTGTAGGTAGTTTTTGTGGTGTCTTTTAACTGTTGTGTGAGCAATTCTTTAATGTTTTTACCTCTGCTATATGCGAAGATTGGTTTCTCGACAAAGAGCCCTTTAAAATTAGGTTCCATAGCTAGAATGGACCAGTGTTTGTTGATTGATTTCTTGAAACAATAGCTCATGGTGGAAAATTTGGACACCACTACCATGCGTTCTTGGTCCTTCTTCTGGGTTTTCGTGAAAAGGTCAACTCTGGTTTTAACCGAGCTTCGTAGTCTAGCTTGTTCCAACACGTTGCGGGGGTAACCACGCTGTTCAAATCTTTTCAACATGACGTTAGTTTGTTCAGTACAAGTTTCAGGGTGAAACACTATTCGTTTGACCCTCAAAAGTTGCGAATATAGTAAGTGGTTTTTGAGGGATTTTTGATGGAAACTGTTGTAGTGCAAAATGTTGTTCCTGTCAGTTATGTTTCTGAAAATGTTGGTATCCAGTTTGTTATGACCTCTATTGATTTGAACATCCAAAAATGCCATAGTATTTTCATGAACCTCATACGTGAATTGGATTCTGTCATTGATTTCATTCAGGGAATTGAGCGCAGTGATGAGACTGTTGTATGACCCCTTCCATAAGATGAAAATATCATCAATGTATTTCAGAAAGAATGAAGCATGTTCTTTCCGGGGGCTCCTGCCCAAGATGTTGTTTTCCTCGAATTTGTGCATGAAAATGTTGGCGTATGCTGGGGCTGCACAGTTGCCCATGGAAGTCCCAGTGAGCTGTAAAAACATTGGTCTTCCCATTTAAAATAGCTTTGATAAAGCGTAAAATGTAGCAATTCCATGAGGAATAGTTGAAAGTTGAAATCAAGGTTGGAGTGCAACAGGGTTTCTTCGATCGCTTCAAGGCCCAGGTCATGTGGGATGGAGGTGTATAAAGTTTTGACGTCTACTGTACATAGCCATATTTTATCATCAGCCATGAAAGAAATTTGATTAAGTTTGGAAATAAAGTCTGTAGTGTCTCTAATATAAGTTCTCATGCTTAGAACGAAGGGTTGTAGGTATTTATCAAGGAATTTACCTACAGGTTTGTGTAGGCTCCCTCTTGTGGAGACAATGGGTCTAAATGGAGGAAGGTGTACATTTTTATGTACTTTTGGTAGCATGTACATTATAGGCGCCTTCGGGTTGGTTTGTGTAAGAAATCTACTCACTTTCTCAGTGATGACTCCATTGTCAACTGCTCTTTTCAATAGACATTTAAGGATGTTGGAAAACTGATCAGTAGGATTGTAATCAAGTCTTGAATAAGTATCAGTGTCCATGACGTGATTTTGAACCTGTTCTCTGTAAAAACTGGTGTCCATGATTACCAATGCCCCTCCTTTGTCTGAATTTTGGCACGTGATGGTAGGGTTGTTAGCTAGACGTTTCAAAAACTTCCAGTTCTTTGATAGTTAGATTACGCTGTTTGGATTTCTTATGGAAATTAAATGTTTGTAAATCATGTTTGACTAAGTTCTCAAAGACGTCGAGGCTTTTGTGGCTAACAGGAGCCATGTAAGTGCTTTTGGATCTTAGACCCCTTAACAGGTCGTCATCCTCAAAATCACGCTGAACAACGATGTTTTCAAAGAAATTTCTTAAACGTAGGTTGCGCATACGTCTGAATAGGCTGATCTCAAGCTCGAAACAGTTGGTGTGGCAAGTGGGTGCAAACGATGTGCCTTGCTGTAGGGTTTTGATCTCAACAGGTCTTAGTGCATATGAGGAAATGTTGATGACCAAGTTGTTATGGTCTAGGTCTTCTTCCCTTTGAGTCTCTTGCTCGTTAGTGGTAAGCTCTTTGCATCCGTGTTCTCTTTCTCTTTTTCTTTTTCCTTTGCTCCTCCTGAGTCGTCCTTGTCTCTTGTGCCTTCCTCCAAAAAAGGAACACCAGAGTGTTGTGGCTGATCTGTACTGTCTGAAGTAGATGGTTGTACATTAGTTCATCTGTGTGGTTTGGGTCTATTATCACTGTCTGAAGATGATGTCTCAGTCTCTGTATTTTGGCTGTAAGGCCTGTTTTGTCTGCGTCTGGCGTATACTTCTGTCCAGGAGTAAACTTCTCCCAGTTTACAGTCTATGGTGTCTCGCTTATACTTGCGTATTTTTCTTTCATTAATTTCTTGTGTATATTTGTTGAGTTGAACATTGATGTCTTCCAATGTTTTTGTCCAGTCTTCGGTCTCCATGATGTTCATCAATTCTGTTTTAGTTTGAGCAAATTCTTTGGAGAGGTCTTCTAAAATTTTGGAAAGTTCTTCAATAATCAGGAGAATTAAATCAAGGGAACACTGGTTCAGTATAGCGTAACATTTTTCAACAAATCTGGGACTGTTTTTACAAAGCAAAGGTTTGAGTGGGATTCGTAACCCTCTCGGAATTCTTTGTGCACGATGGTATTTGATGAGTGTGCTAGCATGTAATCTCTGATTGATTTCTCTCTTTGTTAAGTATAGAAGTTGTCTGATGTTGCTCTCTTTGTTTCTGATATTAGATGATGGTGTGTTTTCCTCTTGTATCAATGAGTAGATTTTGGTGGCATCTTCCTCTGCAAAGGCAAATGTGTCCGCTCTTAATTCAGTAAGGTTAGAGATATCTTCATATGGCATGTTGACCAATTAGATGCGGTGTGCCTTGTTCTAGGATCAGAAAATCTAAAAACGTTACATGTGTTAGAACACGCACAACCTTGTGGTGAACGAGTTGTTTGAATTGTTGCGTGCCTCTGGGGTCTCACTCTCTGGTCAATGAGTGTGGAATAATCATAAAAAGGTAGCGTCTCCTGATTAAAGGACGTCCCGCTGAGCACAGCGTCGGACCCGGAAGGCGGGTATTGAAAGTCTGTTAAAGGATCATGCAAAGAATACTACGGTCTCTGATAGAACGATGAATTCATGAAAATGTATTTATAGTTTGATAATAGTATCTCATATCAAAGAATCATCATGTGAGCTTGAATGCGACCATCACACATTCCAATAATTTTTCCAGATGCATTTTGGGCTATTACAGCCCTTCGTCAGGGGACAAAAGTTTTACAAAAAATGAAGCAATGGTAAATTGAGCGAACCAACCATCAAAAGTATTATCAACAACAATGATACCATCACCTGGAACCCGGGTGAATCGTGATGTAGCAATAACCTGGACTGAGTGAAGGCTCAAGCGAACGAGAGCGCGTATACAATGGTAGGAAGTGGAGCATATAACTGTTATCTGATATACTGGTGAACTAGTGTGCCACAGTGATTACATGAATCCGCAGTGTCTGATGGGGTTGTAAAGAATGCACGTGTGCAGACGTGAATACAATGAGGCAAGATGATTAACTGAGTGATTATGTCGCCTAGAGAAAAAAGACGTGAGCAAATTAACATGTTTGGCTGAGGTGAAAAAAAGTTCACAAATGTGCGGGCCGTTAGACGGTGACAGTGATCAAAAGCCACGGTGATACAGTGAATATAGACGCCAAGTTTATAAAAACTGTGAGCAGTAGCGGTCCGTGGTAGGAGTGCCGGCCGGGCGGTGACGTGGGGTGGGGAGGGGCAGGGTGGGGGTGGGGGGTAGTAAACCACGGATTACGGCCGAATACAGGTAAGTAAACATTTAAATAAATAAAACAAATTTCGTTGTGAGCGCTGCATCGCCAAATGCGATGCAGTGCGCGCAACGAAATTCGTTTTATTTATTTAAATGTTTACTTACCTGTATTCGGCCGTAATCCGTGGTTTACTACCCCCCACCCCACGTCACCGCCCGGCTGGCACTCCTACCAAGGACCGCTACTGACTGTGAGTGTCTAAACAAAAGCCAAAGATAAGCTGGTCAGCTCGACGGGCCATTGTACTTACGGAGATGAAGTCGCTAAAATGCGCGTGTGGTAACGAAGGTGCATCCCCGACCAGGAAACTCGGTGTTTAAAGGATAGGCTGTAACCAGTGAAAAAGGACTAGAAGTCCGGGTGACGGCACTCAAATACGGGTGCCATCTTGGAACATGTGAAAATGCGGTATATTAACAGTGGAAATGTGTGGGGATGCAAGCATAAACCCAGGTAAAAAGTACAATCGCATGCTGTAGTAACAAAATCAGTATGCAATTTCAATACTGAAAAGTAACGGGACGATAAACGCAATCCCATGCTGTAGTAACCAAATTGGTATGCAATTTCAAAGCTGACAATAAAAATAATAAAGGCGATGATGCACATGACAGAGTAGTGTAGAGTGTGAAGTCGAGGAAGCAAATGTTAAGAGGGGAAGGTAGGAAAAATGTGAAAATTGTGGGGTGCGGAGTAAGAGAGAAAAAAAAAAAAAGAAAATGCCCAATAGTCAAGAAATTAATAAAAATGCCCAATAGGCAAAGGTGGTCCAAAGGTGGTCCAAAGGTTGCAAGTTAAGTACAAGAACCAGAGTCAGAGGGTGCAAGAAAAGATTGAGTAGAGTGGCGTAGTACTCTTGGTTTGAGAATCATGGACCAAAAGTGTGAGGAAGAGTAATAGACGTCCATAGAGTGGTTGCACCCAGACTGTGAGGGTCACTGTGGTACCAAAAGCTATGGATGTTAAAAAATGCAAGATCAATAATGGAGAGTAATGAGCGTCCATGCAGGTGTTACAAATAACACAAAAATTCCATTCTGTCATTGAGGCCGTTAGTTTTAAGAGAGTTGAGAAATTTGATCCAATAGTTTTCTCTTTGAAGAAGATGGTTGTTATTGTCTCTTCCTTCCTGTTTCTCCATGGCTTCCAAAACCAGAAACTTAAGTTGACTGATACTTATTCAAGACTTGATTACAATCCTACTGATCAGTTTTCCAACATCCTTAAATGTCTATTGAAAAGAGCAGTTGACAATGGAGTCATCACTGAGAAAGTGAGTAGATTTCTTACACAAACCAACCCGAAGGCGCCTATAATGTACATGCTACCAAAAGTACATAAAAATTTACACCTTCCTCCATTTAGACCCATTGTCTCCACAAGAGGGAGCCTACACGAACCTGTAGGTAAATTCCTTGATAAAAACCTACGACCCTTCGTTCTAAGCATGAGAACTTATATTAGAGACACTACAGACTTTGTTTCCAAACTTAATCAAATTTCTTTCATGGTTGATGATGAAATATGGCTATGTAAAGTATACGTCAAAACTTTATACACCTCCATCCCACACGACCTGGGCCTTGAAGCGATCGAAGAAACCCTGTTGCACTCCAACCTTGATTTCAACTTTCAACTTTTCCTCATGGAATTGCTACATTTTACGCTTTATCAAAGCTATTTTAAATGGGAAGACCAATGTTTTTTACAGCTCACTGGGACTTCCATGGGCAACTGTGCAGCCCCAGCATACGCCAACATTTTCATGCACAAATTCGAGGAAAACAACATCTTGGGCAGGAGCCCCTGGAAAGAACATGCTTCAGTCTTTCTGAGATACATTGATGATATTTTCATCTTATGGAAGGGGTCATACAACAGTCTCATCACTGCGCTCAATTCCCTGAATGAAATCAATGACAGAATCCAATTCACGTATGAGGTTCATAAAAATACTATGGCATTTTTGGATGTTCAAATCAATAGAGGTCATAACAAACTGGAAACCAACATTTTCAGAAAGATAACTGACAGGAACAACATGTTGCACTACAACAGTTTCCATCAAAAACACCTCAAAAACCACTTACCATATTTGCAACTTTTGAGTTTCAAATGAATAGTGTCGAACCCTGAAACTTGTACTGAAAAACTAAAGTAATGTTGAAAGGATTTGAACAGCGTGGTTACCCCCGCAACGTGTTGGAACAAGCTAGACTACGAAGCTCGGTTAAAACCAGAGTTGACCGTCTCACGAAAACCCAGAAGAAGGACCAAAAACGCATGGTAGTGGTGTCCAAATTTTCCACCATGAGCTATCGTTTCAAGAAATCAATCAACAAACACTGGTCCATTCTAGCTATGGAACCTGATTTTAAAGGGCTCTTTGTCGAGAAACCAATCTTCGCATTTAGCAGAGGTAAAAACATTAAAGAATTGCTCACACAACAGTTAAAAGACACCACAAAAACTACCTACAAAGGGTCCACACCCTGTTACTACTGTAGCAACTGTAACAATGTGATAAAAGGATCTTGGATCACTCATCCTATGAAAGGGACGAAAATTAATTTGAGAGTGACTGCAAATTGTGACACCACCAACGTTATTTATCTTTTGAAATGCCCTTGTGGCCTGGTATATGTGGGCAAGACTGAAAGAAAAATTAAGACCAGAATTCACGAGCACAAGAGCAACATCCGGACCAAAAACATGAAATAAGTGGTTGCTGCTCACTTTCTTGAAAACCACCACAACATCAGCCAACTTAAGTTTCTGGTTTTGGAAGCCGTGGCGAAACAGGAAGGAAGAGACAATAATAACCATCTTCTTCAAAGAAAAAACTATTGGATCAAATTTCTCAACTCTCTTAAGCCTAACGGCCTTAACAACAGAATGGAATTTTTGTGTTATTTGTAACACCTGCATGGACTCTCATTACTCTCTATTATTGATCTTGCATTTTTTAACATCCATAACTTTTGGAACCACAGAGACCCTCACAGTCTGGGTGCAACCACTCTATGGACGTCTATTACTCTTCCTCACACTTTTGGTCTATGATTCTCAAACCAAGAGTACTACGCCACTCTACTCAATCTTTTCTTGCACCCTCTGACTCTGGTTCTTGTACTTAACTTGCAACCTTTGGACCACCTTTGTCTATTGGGCAATTTTATTCATTTCTTGACTATTGGGCATTTTTATTTATTTATTTTTCTCTTACTATGCACCCCACAATTTTCAAATTTTTCCTACCTTCCCCTCCTAACATTTGCTTCCTCAACTTCACACTCTACACTACTCTGTCATGTGCATCATCGCCTTTATTTTTTTTATTGTCAGCTTTGAAATTGCATACCAATATGGGGGCATATTATCAACGGCCAGCGAAAATTATCGCTGGCCATGCTTAGCGATAATAGTCCTATCGCAGGCTATCTCTGGAAATTATCGCCCTGGTAGCGCGTTATTAACAACGCGTTTCTCCAGGGCGATAAAAATTCCAGAGATAGCGAGGTTATCGCCGTTTTGCAGGGAACATTGCTGGTTTTTCAGCGATGTTCCCTGCAAAACGGCGATAACCTTGCTGATACGACCCTGTGGTCGTATCAGCAGAATCCACCCCCTATGTTAGGGATGGCTAAGTCAGGATTTTAGCAGACGTTAGATTTTGGCGAAAACGGCCATTTTCGCCAAAATCTAACCTCTGCTAAAATCATGTGGGCTGCCTTGTAAATATCGCGATGTGAACATCAGCGATATTTGCAACGTAGTCCATCCGGGGTACGCCCAGTAACGCCCACTTTGCATCTCATTAGAGATGCAAAGATGGGCATTGGGGGAAAGGGCGATAATGCAAGGATTCATGCGATAGCGTGACCTTGATGATTAGGCGATAAAATTATCGCCGCTTTTCGTCTGAAAACGGACGCAAAAGCGGCGATAATTGTTTATCGCCTCGTTGATAATATGCCCCATGGTTACTACAGCATGGGATTGCGTTTATCGTCCCGTTACTTTTCAGTATTGAAATTGCATACCGATTTTGTTACTACAGCATGCGATTGTACTTTTTACCTGGGTTTATGCTTGCATCCCCACACATTTCCACTGTTAATATACCGCATTTTCACATGTTCCAAGATGGCACCCGTATTCGAGTGCCGTCACCCGAACTTCTAGTCCTTTTTCACTGGTTACATCCTATCCTTTAAACAACGAGTTTCCTGCTCGGGGATGCACCTTCGTTACCACACACGCGTTTCAGCGACTTCATCTCCGTAAGTACAATGGCCCGTTGAGCTGACCGGCTTATCTTTGGCTTTTGTTTAGACACTCACAGTTTTTATAAACTTGGCGTCTATATTCACCGTATCACCGTGGCTGTTGATCACTGTCACCGTCTAACGGCCCGCACATTTGTGAACGTTTTTTCACCTCAGCTAAACATGTTAATTTGCTCACGTCTTTTTTCTCTAGGCGACATAACCACTCAGTTAATCATCTTGCCTCGTTGTATTCACGTCTGCACACGTGCATTCCTTACAACCCCATCAGACACTGCGGATTTATGTAATCACTGTGACACACTAGTTCACCAGTTTATCATATAACAGTTGTATTTTCCACGCCTTACCATTGTATACGTGCTCTCGTTCGCTTGAGGCTTCATTTAGTCCAAGTTATTGCTACGTCACGATTCACCCGGGTTCCAGGTGATGGTATCATTGTTGTTGACAATACTTTTGATGGTTGGTTCCCTCAATTTACCATTGCTTCAATTTTTTGTAGATTTTGTCCCCTGATGAAGGGCTGTAATAGCCCGAAATGCATCGGGAAAAATGATTGGAATGTGTGATGGTCGCATTCAAGCTCACATGATGATTCTTTGATATGAGGTACTATTATCAAACTATGAATACATTTTCATGAATTCATCGTTCTATCAGAGACCATAGTATTCTTTGCATGATCCTTTAACAGACTTTCAAAACCCGCCTTCCGGGTCCGACGCTGTGCTCGGGGGACGTCCCCTAATCAGGAGACGCTACCTTTTTATGTTTCCAGGTAAACCATATGTAGGAAATGTGATATACCCCTGTGTGTTACGTATTGCATGTCACTCACACAATAAACACACACTATTGAATGCACACTCACAAGCACCACATTAAATATTTTTCTTAAGTTTCACTACAGATGTGGTCAATTTACCTTGATTGGTAGGAAACGGAACACTACTGCACTACACCTAAGGAAAAAATTGCATGTAAGAGCAATGCAGACAGGCTACAGCAACTGTCAATACACAATACACAGGAAAAATGTAAAACTAGCTTACCATAGATCTCAGCGACAACAGAGACGTTTGATGTCATGGTGGAGTTGGTGAAGCCTTTGTAATGTTAATTCCCATAGGAACCAGGAAGTGTTGGCAGCCATCTTGGGACTCGGCTTCTCCGAGTCCCCCCAAAAATAAAGAAAAGTGGGCAGGGTAGGAATTCCCTGACCCCCAAGCCATGGTCTTGGGGTCCCCCTGGGACCCCCCACGGTATAAAACCATTTAAAAAAATGAAAATTGTATGTGCTGGTATAGTCGTGTCAATGGTTTCGAGAATGGTAGTGTGGAAGTTGGAGTGGGTGAATGAAAGGTTATATTGGGGTGTGAGTGTGTGTGTGAGAGATTATGTGGATGATGTCATCAGTGATGTCATCAATGATGTCACTGACCATGTCATGAGTGATGTAATATCTGAGGTCATAAGCAGTGCATTGCGGGGACGTGAGTTATAGTTAGCTCAGCTAACTATAACTACTGAATTTCTCAGCAATCTCACATAGCATTATGGTAATTGCAGTTCCACAGGTAAGTATTAGTGTCACTCCTTTATTAGGCTCCGTGCCCCTGTGTAAAAATAAAAAGCTGTGTAAGGTCCTTTAGTAGGTAGGGACATCTTGAGATTGCATGCTTCATTTTGCAAGAGAACATTGTGCCTGACGGAAAGGGATTTTTGCCTTCCATGGCCTTTCAACATTAAGAAATGGTGCACCTCTTGTTTCCGCGGTTGCAGAGAGGTGGTCTGAGGTCACGCCCCTTTTTACACCTCTCTGCAACGCAGCTCTGTGGCGCTTACTGGAGGTACCTGGTGGGATAGTTGGCCCCCAGGGACCCTAAGGATTCAAGGGGACTTAATCTTTCAAGTTACAACGCGCCAGGGGGCGCGTTTGAACAGTGGTGCAGGGAGGGGGCGGGGCCTGATATGGCAAGTGTGCAACCGCGCCCCCTGGCGCGTTGTAACTTGGGGGATTAAGTCCCCTTCAATCCTGAGGGTCTCTGGGGGCCAACTAGCCCACCAGGTACCTCCAGTAAGCGCCACAGAGCTGCGTTGCAGAGAGGTGTAAAAAGGGGCGTGGCCTCGGACCACCTCTCTGCAACGCAGCCTTGTGGCGCTTACTGGAGGTACCTGGTGGGCTAGTTGGGCCCCAGGGACCCTCAGGACTCAAGGGGAATTAATCCCCCAATTTACAACGCGCCAGGGCGTGCGTTTGCACAGTGCTGCAGGGAGGGGGCGGGGCCTAACAAAACAAGTGTGCAAATGTGCCCCCTGGCGCATTGTAAATTGGGGGATTAAGTTGCGTTCAATCCTGAGGGTCTCTAAGGGCCAACTAGCCCACCAGGTACCTCCAGTAAGTGCCACAGAGCTGCGTTGCAAAGGTTTTTTAAATGCTAATTTCTAACTATGCCTACAGAGGTAGGACATGTGCAGAAAGAGGAAGAAAGGTGCAGATAGAAGCAAGAGAAATGCAGAAAGAGGCAACAAAAGTCCAGAAAGACGAAAAAAGGTGCAGAAAGAAGCAAGAGATGTGCACAAAGAACCAACAGAGGAGCAGAAAGAGGCCTTGTTGCAAAGTCATCCTGTGCCCCCAACGTTTTGCTGACGGGTACTGGTGGTAACTGACTCTGACTAACCAGGCTCAGAGCCAGTGCTATGCTGAAACACACTTAGAATACAGTGAAAACACCTACATACAGTAGGGTACACTATGGGTTGGGGTACCCCTGTGATTGACGTGACCTCCCCTGTATGGCCCTAGTACATAATAGGGCAGGGGGATTAAAACTACCTCTAACTAAGAGGTGCAGAAGGAGGCAAGAGAAGTGTAGAAAGAAGCAACAGAGGTGCCGAAAGAGGCAAGAGAGGTGCAGAAAAAAGCAAGTGAAGTGCAGAAAGAGGCAAGTGAGGTGCAGAAAGAAACAAGAGCAGTGCAGAAAGAACAAACAGAGGTGTAAAAAGAGGCAAAAGGGGTGCAGAAAGGGGTAGGAGAGGTGCACAAAGAGGCTAGAGAGGTACAGAAAGAGGCAGGAGGGGTGCAGAAAGAAGGAAGAAAAGTGCAGAAAGAGGCAAGTGAGATGCAAAAACAGGCAGGAAAGGTACAGAAAGAGGGAAGACGAGTGCAGAAAGAGACAACAGGGGTGCAAAAAGAAGCAAATGAGGTGCAGAAAGAGACAACAGGGGTGCAGAAAGAAGCAAGACAGGTGCAGAAAGAAGCATGGAAAGTGCAAAATGAAGCAAGAGGGCTGCAGAAAGAGGCAATAGAAGTGTAGAAAGGAGCAAGTGAGGTGCAGAAAGAGCCAGCAGAGGTGCAAAAAGAGGCAAGAGAGGTGCAGAAACAGGCAAGAGAAGTGCACAAAGAGGCAAGAGAATTGCTGAAAGAGGCAAGAGAATTGCTGAAAGAAGCAACAGAGGTGTAGAAAGAAGCAAGAAAAGTGCAGAAAGAGGCAAGTGAGATGCAAAAACAGGCAGGAAAGGTACAGAAAGAGGGAAGACGAAGTGCAGAAAGAGACTACAGGGGTGCAGAAAGAAGCAAATGAGGTGCAGAAAGAGGCCACAGACGTGCAAAAAGAGGGAAGAGAGGTGCAAAAAAGGCAAGAAAAGTGCAGAAAGAGGCAAAAGAGGTACATAAAGAGACAACAAGGGTGCAGAAAGAAGCAAGACAGGTGCAGAAAGAAGCATGGAAAGTGCAGAATGAAGCAACATGGGTGCAGAAAGAGGCAAGAGAAGTGTAGAAAGGAACAAGTGAGGTGCAGAAATAGCCAATAGAGATGCAAAAAGAGACAAGAGAGGTGCAGAAACAGGCAAGAGAAGTGCACAAAGAGGCAAGAGAATTGCTGAAAGAAGCAACAGAGGTGTAGAAAGAAGCAAGAAAAGTGCAGAAAGAGGCAAGTGAGATGCAAAAACAGGCAGGAAAGGTACAGAAAGAGGGAAGACGAGTGCAGAAAGAGACAACAGGGGTGCAGAAAGAAGCAAATGAGGGGCAGAAAGAGGCAACAGACGTGCAGAAAGAGGGAAGAGAGGTGCAGAAAAAGGCAAGAAAAGTGCAGAAAGAGGCAAAAGAGGTACATAAAGAGACAACAGGGGTGCAGAAAGAAGCAAGACAGGTGCAGAAAGAAGCATTGAAAGTGCAGAATGAAGCAACATGGGTGCAGAAAGAGGCAAGAGAAGTGTAGAAAGGACCAAGTGAGGTGCAGAAAGAGCCAACAGAGGTGCAAAAAGAGGCAAGAGAGGTGCAGAAACAGGCAAGAGAAGTGCACAAAGAGGCAAGAGAATTGCTGAAAGAAGCAACAGAGGTGTGGAAAGAAGCAAGAAAAGTGCAGAAAGAGGCAAGTGAGATGCAAAAACAGGCGGGAAAAGTACAGAAAGAGGGAAGACGAGTGCAGAAAGAGACAACGGGTGCAGAAAGAAGCAAATGAGGTGCGGAAAGAGGCAACAGACGTGCAGAAAGAGGGAAGAGAAGTGCAGAAAAAGGCAAGAAAAGTGCAGAAAGAGGCAAAAGAGGTACATAAAGAGACAACAGGGGTGCAGAAAGAAGCAAGACAGGTGCTGAAAGAAGCATTGAAAGTGCAGAATGAAGCAACAGGGGTGCAGAAAGAGGCAAGAGAAGTGAAGAAAGGAGCTAGTGAGGTGCAGAAAGAGCCAACAGAGGTGCAAAAGAGGCAAGAGAGGTGCAGAAACAGGCAAGAGAAGTGCACAAAGAGGCAAGAGAATTGCTGAAAGAAGCAACAGAGGTGTAGAAAGAAGCAAGAAAAGTGCAGAAAGAGGGAAGTGAGATGCAAAAACAGGCAGGAAAGGTACAGAAAGAGGGAAGACAAGTGTAGAAAGAGACAACAGGGGTGCAGAAAGAAGCAAATGAGGTACAGAAAGAGGCAACAGATGTGCAGAAAGAGGGAAGAGAGGTGCAGAAAAAGGCAAGATAAGTGCAGAAAGAAGCAAAAGAGGTACATAAAGAGACAACAGGGGTGCAGAAAGAAGCAAGACAGGTGCAGAAAGAAGCATGGAAAGTGCAGAATGAAGCAACAGGGGTACAGAAAGAGGCAAGATTAGTTTAGAAAGGAGCAAGTGAGATGCAGAAAGAGCCAACAGAGGTGCAAAAAGAGGCAAGAGAGGTGCAGAAACAGGCAAGAGAAGTGCACAAAGAGGCAAGAGAATTGCTGAAAGAAGCAACAGAGGTGTAGAAAGAAGCAAGAAAAGTGCAGAAAGAGGCAAGTGATATGCAAAAACAGGCGGGAAAAGTACAGAAAGAGGGAAGACGAGTGCAGAAAGAGACAACGGGTGCAGAAAGAAGCAAATGAGGTGCGGAAAGAGGCAACAGACGTGCAGAAAGAGGGAAGAGAGGTGCAGAAAAAGGCAAGAAAAGTGCAGAAAGAGGCAAAAGAGGTACATAAAGAGACAACAGGGGTGCAGAAAGAAGCAAGACAGGTGCTGAAAGAAGCATTGAAAGTGCAGAATGAAGCAACAGGGGTGCAGAAAGAGGCAAGAGAAGTGTAGAAAGGAGCTAGTGAGGTGCAGAAAGAGCCAACAGAGGTGCAAAAGAGGCAAGAGAGGTGCAGAAACAGGCAAGAGAAGTGCACAAAGAGGCAAGAGAATTGCTGAAAGAAGCAACAGAGGTGTAGAAAGAAGCAAGAAAAGTGCAGAAAGAGGGAAGTGAGATGCAAAAACAGGCAGGAAAGGTACAGAAAGAGGGAAGACAAGTGTAGAAAGAGACAACAGGGGTGCAGAAAGAAGCAAATGAGGTACAGAAAGAGGCAACAGACGTGCAGAAAGAGGGAAGAGAGGTGCAGAAAAAGGCAAGAAAAGTGCAGAAAGAGGCAAAAGAGGTACATAAAGAGACAACAGGGGTGCAGAAAGAAGCAAGACAGGTGCAGAAAGAAGCATGGAAAGTGCAGAATGAAGCAACAGGGGTACAGAAAGAGGCAAGATTAGTTTAGAAAGGAGCAAGTGAGATGCAGAAAGAGCCAACAGAGGTGCAAAAAGAGGCAAGGGAGGTGCAGAAACAGGAAACAGAAGTGCACAAAAGAGGCAAGAGAATTGCTGAAAGAAGCAACAAAGGTGTAGAAAGAAGCAAGAAAAGTGCAGAAAGAGGCAAGTGAGATGCAAAAACAGGCAGGAAAGGTACAGAAAGAGGGAAGACGAGTGCAGAAAGAGACAACAGGGGTGCAGAAAGAAGCAAATGAGGTGCAGAAAGAGGCAACAGACGTGCAGAAGGAGGGAAGAGAGGTGCAGAAAAAGGCCAGAAAAGTGCAGAAAGCGGCAAAAGAAGTACATAAAGAGACAACAGGGGTGCAGAAAGAAGCAAGACAAGTGCCGAAAGAAGCATGAAAGTGCAGAATGAAGCAACAGGGGTGCAGAAAGAGGCAAGAGAAGTGTAGAAAGGAGCAAGTGAGGTGCAGAAAGAACCAACAGAGGTGCAAAAAGAGGCAAGAGAGGTGCAGAAACAGGCAAGAGAAGTGCACAAAGAGGCAAGAGAATTGCTGAAAGAAGCAACAGAGGTGTAGAAAGAAGCAAGAAAAGTGCAGAAAGAGGCAAGTGAGATGCAAAAACAGACAGGAAAGGTACAGAAAGAGGGAAGACGAGTTCAGAAAGAGACAACAGGGGTGCAGAAAGAAGCAAATGAGGTGCAGAAAGAGGCAGCAGACGTGCAGAAAGAGGGAAGAGAACTGCAGAAAAAGGCAAGAAAAGTGCAGAAAGAGGCAAAAGAGTTACATAAAGAGACAACAGGGGTGCAGAAAGAAGCAAGACAGGTGCAGAAAGAAGCATGGAAAGTGCAGAATGAAGCAACAGGGGTGCAGAAAGAGGCAGGAGAAGTGCAGAAACAGGTAAGAGAAGTGCACAAAGAGGCAAGAGAATTGCTGAAAGAAGCAACAGAGATGTAGAAAGAAGCAAGAAAAGTGCAGAAAGAGGCAAGTGAGGTGCAAAAACAGACAGGAAAGGTTGAGAAAGAGAGAAGACGAGTGCAGAAAGAGACAACAGGGGTGCAGAAATAAGCAAATGAGGTGCAGAAAGAGGCAACAGACTTGCAGAAAGAGGGTTGAAAGGTGCTGAAAAAGGCAAGAAAAGTGCAGAAAGAGGGAAAAGAGGTACATAAAGAGACAACAGTGGTGCAGAAAGAAGCAAGACAGGTGCAGAAAGAAGCAAGAAAAGTGTAGAAAGAGGCAAGTGAGATGCAAAAACAGGCAGGAAAGGTACAGAAAAAGAAAAGATGAGTGCAGAAAGAGACAACAGGGGTGCAGAAAGAAGCAAATGAGGTGCAGAAAGAGGCAACAGACGTGCAGAAAGAGGGAAGAGAACTGCAGAAAAAGGCATGAAAAGTGCAGAAAGAGGCAAAAGAGGTACATAAAGAGACAACAGGGGTGCAGAAAGAAGCAAGACAGGTGCAGAAAGAAGCATGGAAAGTGCAGAATGAAGCAACAGGGGTGCAGAAAGAGGTTAGAGAAGTGTAGAAAGTAGCAAGTGAGGTGCAGAAAGAGCCAACAGAGGTGCAAAAAGAGGCAAGAGAGGTGGAGAAACAGGCAAGAGAAGTGCGCAAAGAGGCAAGAGAATTGCTGAAAGAAGCAACAGAGGTGTAGAAAGAAGCAAGAAAAGTGCAGAAAAAGGCAAGTGAGATGCAAAAACAGGCAGGAAAGGTACAGAAAGAAGGAAGATGAGTGCAGAAAGAGAGAACAGGGGTGCAGAAAGAAGCAAATGAGGTGCAGAAAGAGGCAACAGACGTGCAGAAAGAGGGAAGAGAGGTGCAGAAAAAGGCAAGAAAAGTGCAGAAAGAGGCAAAAGAGGTACATAAAGAGACAACAGGGGTGCAGAAAGAAGCAAGATAGGTGCAGAAATAAGCATGGAAAGTGCAGAATGAAACAACAGGGGTGCAGAAAGAAGCAAGAGAAGTGTAGAAAGGAGCAAGTGAGGTGCAGAAAGAACCAACAGAGGTGCAAAAAGAGACAAGAGAGATGCAGAAACAGGCAAGAGAAGTGCACAAAGAGGCAAGAGAATTGCTGAAAGAAGCAACAGAGGTCTAGAAAGAAGCAAGAAAGGTGCAGAAAGAGGCAAGTGAGATGCAAAAACAGGCAGGAAAGGTACAGAAAGAGGGAAGACGAGTGCAGAAAGAGACAACAGGGCTGCAGAAAGAAGCAAATGAGGTGCAGAAAGAGGCAACAGACGTGCAGAAAGAGGGAAGAGAGGTGCAGAAAAAGGCAAGAAAAGTGCAGAAAGAGGCAAAAGAGGTACATAAAGAGACAACAGGGGTGCAGAAAGAAGCAAGACAGGTGCAGAAAGAAGCATGGAAAGTGCAGAATGAAGCAACAGGGGTGCAGAAAGAGGCAAGAGAAGTGTAGAAAGGGGCAAGAGAGGTGCAGAAACAGGCAAGAGAAGTGCACAAAGAGGCAAGAGAAGTGCACAGAGGCAAGAGAATTGCTGAAAGAAGCAACAGAGGTGTAGAAAGAAGCAAGAAAAGTGCAGAAAGAGGCAAGAGAAGTGCAGAAACATGCAAGAGAAGTGCACAGAGGCAAGAGAATTGCTGAAAGAAGCAACAGAGGTATAGAAAGAAGCAAGAAAAGTGCAGAAAGAGGCAAGTGAGATGCAAAAACAGGCAGGAAAGGTACAGAAAGAGGGAAGACGAGTGCAGAAAGAGACAACAGGGGTGCAGAAAGAAGCAAATGAGGTGCAGAAAGAGGCAACAGACGTGCAGAAAGAGGAAGAGAGGTGCAGAAAAGGCAAGAAAAGTGCAGAAAGAGGCAAAAGAGGTACATAAAGAGACAACAGGGGTGCAGAAAGAAGCAAGACAGGTGCAGAAAGAAGCATGGAAAGTGCAGAATGAAGCAACAGGGGTGCAGAAAGAGGCAAGAGAAGTGTAGAAAGGGGCAAGAGAGGTGCAGAAACAGGCAAGAGAAGTGCACAAAGAGGCAAGAGAAGTGCACAGAGGCAAGAGAATTGCTGAAAGAAGCAACAGAGGTGTAGAAAGAAGCAAGAAAAGTGCAGAAAGAGGCAAGAGAAGTGCAGAAACATGCAAGAGAAGTGCACAGAGGCAAGAGAATTGCTGAAAGAAGCAACAGAGGTGTAGAAAGAAGCAAGAAAAGTGCAGAAAAAGGCAAGTGAGATGCAAAAACAGGCAGGAAAGGTACAGAAAGAAGGAAGACGAGTGCAGAAAGAGAGAACAGGGGTGCAGAGAGAAGCAAATGAGGTGCAGAAAGAGGCAACAGACGTGCAGAAAGAGGGAAGAGAGGTGCAGAAAAAGGCAAGAAAAGTGCAGAAAGAGGCAAAAGAGGTACATAAAAGAGACAACAGGGGTGCAGAAAGAAGCAAGATAGGTGCAGAAATAAGCATGGAAAGTGCAGAATGAAACAACAGGGGTGCAGAAAGAAGCAAGAGAAGTGTAGAAAGGAGCAAGTGAGGTGCAGAAAGAACCAACAGAGGTGCAAAAAGAGACAAGAGAGATGCAGAAAGAGGCAAGAGAAGTGCACAAAGAGGCAAGAGAATTGCTGAAAGAAGCAACAGAGGTGTAGAAAGAAGCAAGAAAGGTGCAGAAAGAGGCAAGTGAGATGCAAAAACAGGCAGGAAAGGTACAGAAAGAGGGAAGACGAGTGCAGAAAGAGACAACAGGGGTGCAGAAAGAAGCAAATGAGGTGCAGAAAGAGGCAACAGACGTGCAGAAAGAGGGAAGAGAGGTGCAGAAAAAGGCAAGAAAAGTGCAGAAAGAGGCAAAAGAGGTACATAAAGAGACAACAGGGGTGCAGAAAGAAGCAAGACAGGTGCAGAAAGAAGCATGGAAAGTGCAGAATGAAGCAACAGGGGTGCAGAAAGAGGCAAGAGAAGTGTAGAAAGGGGCAAGAGAGGTGCAGAAACAGGCAAGAGAAGTGCACAAAGAGGCAAGAGAATTGCACAGAGGCAAGAGAATTGCTGAAAGAAGCAACAGAGGTGTAGAAAGAAGCAAGAAAAGTGCAGAAAGAGGCAAGAGAAGTGCAGAAACATGCAAGAGAAGTGCACAGAGGCAAGAGAATTGCTGAAAGAAGCAACAGAGGTATAGAAAGAAGCAAGAAAAGTGCAGAAAGAGGCAAGTGAGATGCAAAAACAGGCAGGAAAGGTACAGAAAGAGGGAAGACGAGTACAGAAAGAGACAACAGGGGTGCAGAAAGAAGCAAATGAGGTGCAGAAAGAGGCAACAGACGTGCAGAAAAGAGGGAAGAGAGGTGCAGAAAAAGGCAAGAAAAGTGCAGAAAGAGGCAAAAGAGGTACATAAAGAGACAACAGGGGTGCAGAAAGAAGCAAGACAGGTGCAGAAAGAAGCATCGAAAGTGCAGAATGAAGCAACATGGGTGCAGAAAGAGGCAAGAGAAGTGTAGAAAGGAGCAAGTGAGGTGCAGAAAGAGCCAACACAGGTGCAAAAAGAGGCAAGAGAGGTGCAGAAACAGGCAAGAGAAGTGCACAAAGAGGCAATAGAATTGCTGAAAGAAGCAACAGAGGTGTAGAAAGAAGCAAGAAAAGTGCAGAAAGAGGCAAGTGAGATGCAAAAACAGGCAGGAAAGGTACAGGAAGAGGGAAGACGAGTGCAGAAAGAGACAACAGGGGTGCAGAAAGAAGCAAATGAGTTGCAGAAAGACGCAACAGACGTGCAGAAAGAGGGAAGAGAGGTGCAGAAAAAGGCAAGAAAAGTGCAGAAAGAGGCAAAGAGGTACACAAAGAGACAACAGGGGTGCAGAAAGAAGCAAGACAGGTGCAGAAAGAAGCATGGAAAGTGCAGAATGAAGCAACAGGGGTGCAGAAAGAGGCAAGAGAAGTGTAGAAAGGGGCAAGAGAGGTGCAGAAACAGGCAAGAGAAGTGCACAAAGAGGCAAGAGAAGTGCACAGAGGCAAGAGAATTGCTGAAAGAAGCAACAGAGGTGTAGAAAGAAGCAAGAAAAGTGCAGAAAGAGGCAAGAGAAGTGCAGAAACATGCAAGAGAAGTGCACAGAGGCAAGAGAATTGCTGAAAGAAGCAACAGAGGTGTAGAAAGAAGCAAGAAAAGTGCAGAAAAAGGCAAGTGAGATGCAAAAACAGGCAGGAAAGGTACAGAAAGAAGGAAGACGAGTGCAGAAAGAGAGAACAGGGGTGCAGAAAGAAGCAAATGAGGTGCAGAAAGAGGCAACAGACGTGCAGAAAGAGGGAAGAGAGGTGCAGAAAAAGGCAAGAAAAGTGCAGAAAGAGGCAAAAGAGGTACATAAAGAGACAACAGGGGTGCAGAAAGAAGCAAGATAGGTGCAGAAATAAGCATGGAAAGTGCAGAATGAAGCAACAGGGGTGCAGAAAGAGGCAAGAGAAGTGTAGAAAGGGGCAAGAGAGGTGCAGAAACAGGCAAGAGAAGTGCACAAAGAGGCAAGAGAAGTGCACAGAGGCAAGAGAATTGCTGAAAGAAGCAACAGAGGTGTAGAAAGAAGCAAGAAAAGTGCAGAAAGAGGCAAGAGAAGTGCAGAAACATGCAAGAGAAGTGCACAGAGGCAAGAGAATTGCTGAAAGAAGCAACAGAGGTGTAGAAAGAAGCAAGAAAAGTGCAGAAAAAGGCAAGTGAGATGCAAAAACAGGCAGGAAAGGTACAGAAAGAAGGAAGACGAGTGCAGAAAGAGAGAACAGGGGTGCAGAGAGAAGCAAATGAGGTGCAGAAAGAGGCAACAGACGTGCAGAAAGAGGGAAGAGAGGTGCAGAAAAAGGCAAGAAAAGTGCAGAAAGAGGCAAAAGAGGTACATAAAGAGACAACAGGGGTGCAGAAAGAAGCAAGATAGGTGCAGAAATAAGCATGGAAAGTGCAGAATGAAACAACAGGGGTGCAGAAAGAAGCAAGAGAAGTGTAGAAAGGAGCAAGTGAGGTGCAGAAAGAACCAACAGAGGTGCAAAAAGAGACAAGAGAGATGCAGAAAGAGGCAAGAGAAGTGCACAAAGAGGCAAGAGAATTGCTGAAAGAAGCAACAGAGGTGTAGAAAGAAGCAAGAAAGGTGCAGAAAGAGGCAAGTGAGATGCAAAAACAGGCAGGAAAGGTACAGAAAGAGGGAAGACGAGTGCAGAAAGAGACAACAGGGGTGCAGAAAGAAGCAAATGAGGTGCAGAAAGAGGCAACAGACGTGCAGAAAGAGGGAAGAGAGGTGCAGAAAAAGGCAAGAAAAGTGCAGAAAGAGGCAAAAGAGGTACATAAAGAGACAACAGGGGTGCAGAAAGAAGCAAGACAGGTGCAGAAAGAAGCATGGAAAGTGCAGAATGAAGCAACAGGGGTGCAGAAAGAGGCAAGAGAAGTGTAGAAAGGGGCAAGAGAGGTGCAGAAACAGGCAAGAGAAGTGCACAAAGAGGCAAGAGAATTGCACAGAGGCAAGAGAATTGCTGAAAGAAGCAACAGAGGTGTAGAAAGAAGCAAGAAAAGTGCAGAAAGAGGCAAGAGAAGTGCAGAAACATGCAAGAGAAGTGCACAGAGGCAAGAGAATTGCTGAAAGAAGCAACAGAGGTATAGAAAGAAGCAAGAAAAGTGCAGAAAGAGGCAAGTGAGATGCAAAAACAGGCAGGAAAGGTACAGAAAGAGGGAAGACGAGTACAGAAAGAGACAACAGGGGTGCAGAAAGAAGCAAATGAGGTGCAGAAAGAGGCAACAGACGTGCAGAAAGAGGGAAGAGAGGTGCAGAAAAAGGCAAGAAAAGTGCAGAAAGAGGCAAAAGAGGTACATAAAGAGACAACAGGGGTGCAGAAAGAAGCAAGACAGGTGCAGAAAGAAGCATCGAAAGTGCAGAATGAAGCAACATGGGTGCAGAAAGAGGCAAGAGAAGTGTAGAAAGGAGCAAGTGAGGTGCAGAAAGAGCCAACACAGGTGCAAAAAGAGGCAAGAGAGGTGCAGAAACAGGCAAGAGAAGTGCACAAAGAGGCAATAGAATTGCTGAAAGAAGCAACAGAGGTGTAGAAAGAAGCAAGAAAAGTGCAGAAAGAGGCAAGTGAGATGCAAAAACAGGCAGGAAAGGTACAGGAAGAGGGAAGACGAGTGCAGAAAGAGACAACAGGGGTGCAGAAAGAAGCAAATGAGTTGCAGAAAGACGCAACAGACGTGCAGAAAGAGGGAAGAGAGGTGCAGAAAAAGGCAAGAAAAGTGCAGAAAGAGGCAAAAGAGGTACACAAAGAGACAACAGGGGTGCAGAAAGAAGCAAGACAGGTGCAGAAAGAAGCATGGAAAGTGCAGAATGAAGCAACAGGGGTGCAGAAAGAGGCAAGAGAAGTGTAGAAAGGGGCAAGAGAGGTGCAGAAACAGGCAAGAGAAGTGCACAAAGAGGCAAGAGAAGTGCACAGAGGCAAGAGAATTGCTGAAAGAAGCAACAGAGGTGTAGAAAGAAGCAAGAAAAGTGCAGAAAGAGGCAAGAGAAGTGCAGAAACATGCAAGAGAAGTGCACAGAGGCAAGAGAATTGCTGAAAGAAGCAACAGAGGTGTAGAAAGAAGCAAGAAAAGTGCAGAAAAAGGCAAGTGAGATGCAAAAACAGGCAGGAAAGGTACAGAAAGAAGGAAGACGAGTGCAGAAAGAGAGAACAGGGGTGCAGAAAGAAGCAAATGAGGTGCAGAAAGAGGCAACAGACGTGCAGAAAGAGGGAAGAGAGGTGCAGAAAAAGGCAAGAAAAGTGCAGAAAAGAGGCAAAAGAGGTACATAAAGAGACAACAGGGGTGCAGAAAGAAGCAAGATAGGTGCAGAAATAAGCATGGAAAGTGCAGAATGAAGCAACAGGGGTGCAGAAAGAGGCAAGAGAAGTGTAGAAAGGGGCAAGAGAGGTGCAGAAACAGGCAAGAGAAGTGCACAAAGAGGCAAGAGAAGTGCACAGAGGCAAGAGAATTGCTGAAAGAAGCAACAGAGGTGTAGAAAGAAGCAAGAAAAGTGCAGAAAGAGGCAAGAGAAGTGCAGAAACATGCAAGAGAAGTGCACAGAGGCAAGAGAATTGCTGAAAGAAGCAACAGAGGTGTAGAAAGAAGCAAGAAAAGTGCAGAAAAAGGCAAGTGAGATGCAAAAACAGGCAGGAAAGGTACAGAAAGAAGGAAGACGAGTGCAGAAAGAGAGAACAGGGGTGCAGAGAGAAGCAAATGAGGTGCAGAAAGAGGCAACAGACGTGCAGAAAGAGGGAAGAGAGGTGCAGAAAAAGGCAAGAAAAGTGCAGAAAGAGGCAAAAGAGGTACATAAAGAGACAACAGGGGTGCAGAAAGAAGCAAGATAGGTGCAGAAATAAGCATGGAAAGTGCAGAATGAAACAACAGGGGTGCAGAAAGAAGCAAGAGAAGTGTAGAAAGGAGCAAGTGAGGTGCAGAAAGAACCAACAGAGGTGCAAAAAGAGACAAGAGAGATGCAGAAAGAGGCAAGAGAAGTGCACAAAGAGGCAAGAGAATTGCTGAAAGAAGCAACAGAGGTGTAGAAAGAAGCAAGAAAGGTGCAGAAAGAGGCAAGTGAGATGCAAAAACAGGCAGGAAAGGTACAGAAAGAGGGAAGACGAGTGCAGAAAGAGACAACAGGGGTGCAGAAAGAAGCAAATGAGGTGCAGAAAGAGGCAACAGACGTGCAGAAAGAGGGAAGAGAGGTGCAGAAAAAGGCAAGAAAAGTGCAGAAAGAGGCAAAAGAGGTACATAAAGAGACAACAGGGGTGCAGAAAGAAGCAAGACAGGTGCAGAAAGAAGCATGGAAAGTGCAGAATGAAGCAACAGGGGTGCAGAAAGAGGCAAGAGAAGTGTAGAAAGGGGCAAGAGAGGTGCAGAAACAGGCAAGAGAAGTGCACAAAGAGGCAAGAGAATTGCACAGAGGCAAGAGAATTGCTGAAAGAAGCAACAGAGGTGTAGAAAGAAGCAAGAAAAGTGCAGAAAGAGGCAAGAGAAGTGCAGAAACATGCAAGAGAAGTGCACAGAGGCAAGAGAATTGCTGAAAGAAGCAACAGAGGTATAGAAAGAAGCAAGAAAAGTGCAGAAAGAGGCAAGTGAGATGCAAAAACAGGCAGGAAAGGTACAGAAAGAGGGAAGACGAGTACAGAAAGAGACAACAGGGGTGCAGAAAGAAGCAAATGAGGTGCAGAAAGAGGCAACAGACGTGCAGAAAGAGGGAAGAGAGGTGCAGAAAAAGGCAAGAAAAGTGCAGAAAGAGGCAAAAGAGGTACATAAAGAGACAACAGGGGTGCAGAAAGAAGCAAGACAGGTGCAGAAAGAAGCATCGAAAGTGCAGAATGAAGCAACATGGGTGCAGAAAGAGGCAAGAGAAGTGTAGAAAGGAGCAAGTGAGGTGCAGAAAGAGCCAACACAGGTGCAAAAAGAGGCAAGAGAGGTGCAGAAACAGGAAAGAGAAGTGCACAAAGAGGCAATAGAATTGCTGAAAGAAGCAACAGAGGTGTAGAAAGAAGCAAGAAAAGTGCAGAAAGAGGCAAGTGAGATGCAAAAACAGGCAGGAAAGGTACAGGAAGAGGGAAGACGAGTGCAGAAAGAGACAACAGGGGTGCAGAAAGAAGCAAATGAGTTGCAGAAAGACGCAACAGACGTGCAGAAAGAGGGAAGAGAGGTGCAGAAAAAGGCAAGAAAAGTGCAGAAAGAGGCAAAAGAGGTACATAAAGAGACAACAGGGGTGCAGAAAGAAGCAAGACAGGTGCAGAAAGAAGCATGGAAAGTGCAGAATGAAGCAACAGGGGTGCAGAAAGAGGAAAGAGAAGTGTAGAAAGGGGCAAGAGAGGTGCAGAAACAGGCAAGAGAAGTGCACAAAGAGGCAAGAGAAGTGCACAGAGGCAAGAGAATTGCTGAAAGAAGCAACAGAGGTGTAGAAAGAAGCAAGAAAAGTGCAGAAAGAGGCAAGAGAAGTGCAGAAACATGCAAGAGAAGTGCACAGAGGCAAGAGAATTGCTGAAAGAAGCAACAGAGGTGTAGAAAGAAGCAAGAAAAGTGCAGAAAAAGGCAAGTGAGATGCAAAAACAGGCAGGAAAGGTACAGAAAGAAGGAAGACGAGTGCAGAAAGAGAGAACAGGGGTGCAGAAAGAAGCAAATGAGGTGCAGAAAGAGGCAACAGACGTGCAGAAAGGGAAGAGAGGTGCAGAAAAAGGCAAGAAAAGTGCAGAAAGAGGCAAAAGAGGTACATAAAGAGACAACAGGGGTGCAGAAAGAAGCAAGATAGGTGCAGAAATAAGCATGGAAAGTGCAGAATGAAACAACAGGGGTGCAGAAAGAAGCAAGAGAAGTGTAGAAAGGAGCAAGTGAGGTGCAGAAAGAACCAACAGAGGTGCAAAAAGAGACAAGAGAGATGCAGAAAGAGGCAAGAGAAGTGCACAAAGAGGCAAGAGAATTGCTGAAAGAAGCAACAGAGGTGTAGAAAGAAGCAAGAAAGGTGCAGAAAGAGGCAAGTGAGATGCAAAAACAGGCAGGAAAGGTACAGAAAGAGGGAAGACGAGTGCAGAAAGAGACAACAGGGGTGCAGAAAGAAGCAAATGAGGTGCAGAAAAAGGCAACAGACGTGCAGAAAGAGGGAAGAGAGGTGCAGAAAAAGGCAAGAAAAGTGCAGAAAGAGGCAAAAGAGGTATATAAAGAGACAACAGGGGTGCAGAAAGAAGCAAGACAGGTGCAGAAAGAAGCATGGAAAGTGCAGAATGAAGCAACAGGGGTGCAGAAAGAGGCAAGAGAAGTGTAGAAAGGGGCAAGAGAGGTGCAGAAACAGGCAAGAGAAGTGCACAAAGAGGCAAGAGAATTGCACAGAGGAAAGAGAATTGCTGAAAGAAGCAACAGAGGTGTAGAAAGAAGCAAGAAAAGTGCAGAAAGAGGCAAGAGAAGTGCAGAAACATGCAAGAGAAGTGCACAGAGGCAAGAGAATTGCTGAAAGAAGCAACAGAGGTATAGAAAGAAGCAAGAAAAGTGCAGAAAGAGGCAAGTGAGATGCAAAAACAGGCAGGAAAGGTACAGAAAGAGGGAAGACGAGTACAGAAAGAGACAACAGGGGTGCAGAAAGAAGCAAATGAGGTGCAGAAAGAGGCAACAGACGTGCAGAAAGAGGGAAGAGAGGTGCAGAAAAAGGCAAGAAAAGTGCAGAAAGAGGCAAAAGAGGTACATAAAGAGACAACAGGGGTGCAGAAAGAAGCAAGACAGGTGCAGAAAGAAGCATCGAAAGTGCAGAATGAAGCAACATGGGTGCAGAAAGAGGCAAGAGAAGTGTAGAAAGGAGCAAGTGAGGTGCAGAAAGAGCCAACACAGGTGCAAAAAGAGGCAAGAGAGGTGCAGAAACAGGCAAGAGAAGTGCACAAAGAGGCAATAGAATTGCTGAAAGAAGCAACAGAGGTGTAGAAAGAAGCAAAGAAAAGTGCAGAAAGAGGCAAGTGAGATGCAAAAACAGGCAGGAAAGGTACAGGAAGAGGGAAGACGAGTGCAGAAAGAGACAACAGGGGTGCAGAAAGAAGCAAATGAGTTGCAGAAAGACGCAACAGACGTGCAGAAAGAGGGAAGAGAGGTGCAGAAAGTACAAGAGATATGCAGAATGAGGTCAAGAGAAGTGCAGAAAAAGAAAGAAACGTGCAGAAAGAAGCAACAGAAATGCAGAAAGAGGCAAGGGAGGCGCAGAGGGAAGCAAGAGTGGCTTGCACACCATCAGTACCAATTTAACACCCACATTTAGCAATAAGTAACAGGTGACCATTCTAGGTTTGCAAAGGGCCTTCCACCACGCTGTAACACTTATAGCTGCATTTTTGGTAATGTTTGACCCGTTTCAGCTAGAAACAAGGCTTTTTTTGTTCAAATCTGCCGACTAGGGTGCAGATGATGAATTATGTGGCTAATGCAGAAAATGTATAATTGTGCGAAAGTCTGTGCAGCCAAACAGTCACATAATTCCAGTGGCCCTGCTCATACCTCTGACTACGTCCACAAGTGCTCCTCAGTGATTCCATCTTTTTTGTCTCACTGAGTTCATAGTTGAGCTTCTATGGAAACGAGGAAGACTAAACCTGAGGTTACCACTCCACAACACAGACTACCATACCACATATTTACTCTCCATAACACATAATCCCACTCTACATCATTCCTATACACTAAATACCACATACTTTCTATCCACATAATTTCACTGCACAACATACCAAATAATTCCACTACACACAACGTACATCCACTCCACTCCAAAAAACATTAGTAAAAAACTTTTGCATTTACAACGCCAATAGCTCTAATTCTCGCAAATGCGAAACCTATTACATTGCAAACACTTCTTTAACTAGTAGTCGCGTTTGCAGAGTGGTGGAAAAAGGGTGCTGGGTCTCCGACCAGCACTCAGGAATTCCGGTGTGTAGGGCTTACAGGAGGTACCAGTAGGGCTTCTTGGCCCCCAAAGTCCCTCAGGAGTATATTGGACTTCATCCCCCATCACATAGTCTGCCAGGAAGCGCGTTTGCAGAATGGTGGAGAAAGGGGGGCATGGCCTCCGAAGACGTCCCAGCAATCCCACTGTGCGGGACTTACTGGAGGTAACAAGAGGGGTAGTTGGCCCCCAAGGACATCCTTGGGGGCCAACTACCCCTCCTATTACCTCCAGTAAGTCCCACACAGCAGCATTGCTAAGTTCGAAGAGCAGGCCACGCCCCTTTGCCCACCACTCTACAAACGCGCTCCCTGGTGTGCTCTTGGGTGGGGATTGAAGTCCCCTTCGCTGCTGGGGGTCCTTTAGGGGCAAACTAGCCTACCTCTTACCTCCAGTAAGCCCCACACAGTGGGATTGCTGAGAGGTGGACAAAGGCCACGACCCCTTTCTCCACCACTCTGCAAACGCGCCCCCTGGCGCGTTCTGAGTTGAGGGATTAAGTCCCCTTGAATACTGAGGGTCCCTGGGGGCCAACTAGCCCACCAGGTACCTCCAGTAAGCGCCACACAGCTGGATTGCAGAGAGGTGGTCCAAGGCCACGCCCCCTTTTAACACCACTCAGCAAACACGCCTCTTGGTGCACTGTTGCTCGGGGGATGAAGTTCACTTGTGTCCTGAGGTCCTCAGGACACAAGAGGACCTCATCGCCCCACCACCAGTGCGCCAAGAGGCGCTTTTGCAGAGTGGTGTAAAAAGGGGCGTGGCCTCAGACCACCTTTCTGCAACACAGCTCTATGGCGCATACTGGAGGTACCTGGTGGGCTAGTTGGCCCCCAGGGACCCTCAGGATTGAAGGGGACTTAATCCCCCAATTTACAATGCGCCAGGGGGCGTGTTTGCACACTTGCTATATCAGGACCCCCCCTCCCTGCACCACTGTGCAAACTCGCCCCCTGGCGCGTTGTAAGTTGGGGGATTAAGTCCCCTTGAATCCTGAGGGTCCCTGGGGGCCAACTAGCCCACCAGGTACCTCCAGTAAGCGCCACAGAGCTGCGTTGCAGAGAGGTGTAAAAAGGGGCATGGCCTCGGACCACCTCTCTGCAACGCATCTCTGTGGCGCTTACTGGAGGTGCCTGGTGGGCTAGTTGGCCCCCAGTGACCCTCAGTATTCAAGGGGACTTAATCCCTCAACTTACAGCGCGCCAGGGGGCGCGTTTGCATAGTGGTGCAGGGAGGGGGCGGGGCCTCCGGCGAGATGCTGGCTTTAAAAAAAAAAAATTGTTAGAAGAGGGGGTGTGTGTCACCCTTCTTTTAATCTATTTTTGGGCCCTGGGGACCCCATCCCCCAGGGCCTGCCACATTTTAAAAAAACGTGAAGGGGCCGTGCGGCCCCCCTCCTGAGGCCGATTTTGGCCCCGGGGACCCCATCCCCCGGGGCCTGGCCTCTTTGATGGGTAATGTGGGGGGAGCCCCAATGCCCCCACAGTCCCGCTGGCTCCCCCCCTCCTGCGGGAGCCGGCATTGCTTTTGCACAAGGGGAGCTGCTGACATGCAGCTCCCCTTGTGCAAAAGCAATTCTGCTTTGATTTTTGGAAGCGAGAACCGAAGCAGAGTTTGCTATGGCAGGGCGGGAGCCGCACGGTTCCCGCCCTGCCATAGCAAACAGCAATGTTCCGGGGGTGAGCACCCCGGGACATTGCAGGAGCCGGCCCTGGGGGGTGGCAGTCCCCAGGGCCATCAAGGGCTCCAGGAGGGGGGCCGCACGGCCCCCCTCCCAATGTTTGCAAAGCCCCGGGGAGGTGGTGGTCCCCGGGGGCGTATTTAAATACAAAGTGCCCCGGGGAGGTGGTGGTCCCCGGGGCAGTTTGGGGGGCTCGAGCCCCCCACACACATTATTTAGTACAGCCCTGGAGAGGTGGTGGACCCCGGGGCTTGGGGGTCCCGCAAGGCCCCCCCACACTTATTTTATAATGCCCCGGGGAGGTGGTGGTTCCCGGGGCTTGGGGGGGCCTGCGAAGCCCCCCCACCTCATTTAAGAAAATGCCCCGGGGAGGTGGCGGTCCCCGGGGATGCGGGGGCCGCATGCCCCCTGCACATCATAAATAAAGCCCCAGGGAGGTCCCCGGGGCTGTGGGGGCCCCCGCGGGCCCCCGCAACATAATTAGTGAGTGCCCCAGGGACCTGGCCCACCCGGGGGCTTTCAAAAACAAAGCGTGGGATTCCACGCTTCGTTCTTTTTTTATTTTCTCGGCCGGATTCGCGACCCCAGCGCGAATTTGGCCAATTTTTCTTTTTAAAAAAAAATGCTTTTTTTGGCCCTGGCAGGCCTAGGGGGTCAGGGTGTTTCTACCCTGCCCCCTTTTCTTGTTTTTTAACCTCTTTTTCACTCTTTTCTTGTTACTCGGTTACCGAGTCACAAGATGGCTGCCAACACTTCCTGGTTTGGAGTGTTGACAGCCAATCAGAGTGAAGCTCGTGCCCGGGAGGAGTCGCGACTCCTCCTCAGGGCTCAGATATCGATATTTTTCTTTTTCTAATTTCTCAGAAACTACTGAATGGATTTACACCATTTAAAAAACAGGGCTCTTTCTGAACTAAGGGCTACCTTTTTGCTAAATTTGGTGTAATTCCGTTCAGCAGTTCGGGCTGTAGCTTTGTCTAAAGTTTCCTATGGAAATTAACATGGGGAAAATGCATTTTGGGACCCCCCTTTTTTCTCGGCCCCCGCTTCACGAATTACCCCGAAACTTTCAAGACAGGAGCTGACCGGAGCGCTCCACTAGTTTTGAAAATTTCGCAAAGATTCATCAAACGGTGCCAAAGATATTGGCAAAAGAAAAACGCTATTGGAATAGAAACGAGGTCCTAACTATAACTACCTACTGGCGACCGCCAGTAGGTAATATATATATATATTTATATTTATATTTATATTTATATTTATATTTATATACATATATATAATAGTGGACTGAATTTGCTGTCTTTTGGTTAGTAGAAATGTAAAGACCTCATCTAACGTGTAGGGGTTACATTCCTGTTGAGAAAAGAGATCATTTTGGAAATTGTGGGCCCGATTCACAAAAGTAATCTGAGACAAAATCCTAACTTCACGACTTTCGGTATTCACAAATGGCATTTAGGAATAGTAAAGTTAGGAATCTTAACTTTACTACTCCTAAATGCCTTTTGTGAATACCGAAAGTCGTAAAGTTAGGCTTTTGTCTCAGTTTAGGAGTAGTTAAGTTATGAATCCTAACTTTACTACTCCTAAATGCCTTTTGTGAATACCGAAAGTCGTAAAGTTAGGATTTTGTCTCAGTTTAGGAGTAGTAAAGTTAGGAATCCTAACTTTACTACTCCTAAATGACTTTTGTGAATACCGAAAGTCGTAAAGTTAGGATTTTGTCTCAGATTACTTTTGTGAATCAGGCCCAACATGTTTGCTCAAGTAGTCCATCCTCCAAGCTGTGTGCAACAAGTGCAAAAGTGTTTTTAAAAAAATGTTTTTTTAAGAACCCACTTTAAAGCAAGACACATAGGGGTCGATTCCGATTCGGGCCGGAAAAAGCACCGACCGACTCGGAGCCGGAAAAATTACCGACCGACACGTACCAGTGGCGCCCGACACGCCAAGTACGATGCAAGCCGCGATAAATCCGACCGACACGTTAGGAAACCAAGCCGACCGACCGAGCCGTTCGGAAAATAGCAATCCGGCCGGAAAAACACGCGAATCCAACCGACCGACACGCACCCGGAACAAATCCGACCGAATCGTACCCGCCAACTCCAAACCGCAAAGTACGATGCAAGGCGCGAAAAACACGACCGAGTCGGACGGAGGACAAGCCGTACGACCGACACGCATACAAAACCGAGCCGAAGCAACACAATACACCGCGACCGACGCGTACGCAGCATACAAAACTGCACAAACACAGCGTGAACGAAACGGAAAACACCGTACGAGACCAATGCAGGGTCCGACTCGGTCACAAGAACGTTTCCAACATACACAAACAGCACAAAGGAAAAATCAACCAAAAAAAGGCCAAACAAGCAATTACCAAGCCAATAAATACTGGGGGGGGTGGGGACAGAGAACAAAGACACACCCACAACTCCACCTATATAAAGGACACAAATCACTACCATGAGCCTTTGCAAATGCCATTCCACTGCCAGCACCCAAGAGAAAGCAACCACACACCCACAGCTCATCCCTCACACAAGCCACACACCATCAGCACACCAACAAATACCTACCTCACATACACCCAGCACAACACACACCCACACACCCTCACCTGCACACCAACACACACATCACCCACCATCACCACCCATCACCATGCCCCCCAAGAAGAATCCCAAGTTCCTAGATAGTGAATTGGAAGTCATGGTAGACGAGATCCTCAGGGTGGAGCCACAGCTGTTTGGCACTCTGGTCCAACAGACCCCCATGTCGCAGAAAACCAAGATGTGGGAGAGGATCATCAACAGGGTGAATGCCCAATCACCATGTCGGCGCACAAAGACGGACATCCAGAACAGGTGGTATGACGTGCGCAGGAGGGTACGGGACCTGCTGAAGATAGACTACATCAACAGCCAACACACCGGCAGTGGCCCTCCTGCCAAGCCAATATACCTCAGGCCCTGGGAGGAGAAGGTGCGGGCCATCCTTCCGCCAGTGAGCATATATGGACTAGAGAACATCCCAGAGCCTGGTGAGTACACAACAAATGTACACAATAAACTGCCACAAAACACACACATCACTGTCAAGGGGAGAGTCAAACCATGCACTCATAGCAATTACACAGCAACTAGAACAGAATCATCCCAAAATGTGTATGTCAGTCAGATAAACACAACACATGCCATCAAAAAAGTCACATCCAACTGTGCCAACACATGTACAAACACAACCACAACTACAGCTAGGCAGTGGCACAAATAGAACTAACACACACATCCACACATGTAGCCACCACAACAACACCAACACACAGTGAAGACCACTCAAAGGAAGGAATTCTGTGTATGCTGGCCAAGTCAGTGTAGCCAATAGCATCATGGGAGTCGCAGTCACACATATTGCCCCCCCCACAACTGTCCCATCAACACCACCCTGAACCATGCTCACATCACAGGGAGTGGAGAAGGACTCACAAGATGGCTGACACTGGCTACTGCTGTGGGGAGCACAAGGCCCTGCTGGCAACTGTGCACCAACAAACAGCAGGACACCACTGACTGACATCCTGAGAGACAACTTCCACTCCCTGCAATGCAAGCACGTTCCATGGTGGGATATCTGGCTGGCTGGCTGGGTGGGAAGGGGGACTTGCAGCACTGACTATAGTCACCAGCACCTCCCCTCACACCCCCCCCAACACAAACTCCACAGTACCCACCTGGTAGAATGCACTGCCCTCCATCCTAACACAAGATCCCACAAAGCACCACCACCCTGGGTTATGTTGTGTGAAGCACAGGGACACTCTTGGGACTCTTAGCCAAACAACTGCCAGGACAACACTCCCAGCCATCCTGTCAGCACAGCCAGCCCACCCCACAGGGAAGCAGAGTCAAAAGGAAGGAAGCATGGGCATGCTGGGAAGGGGGTGGAGGCAATAGCATGATGGGAGTCGTAGTCACAGACATTGCTCACCCCCACAACTGTCCCATCAACACCACCCTGAACCATGCTCACATCACAGGGAGTGGAGAAGGACTCACAAGATGGCTGACACTGGCAACTGCTGTGGGGAGCACAAGGCCCTGCTGCCAACTGTGCACCAACAAACAGCAGGACACCACTGACTGACATCCTGAGAGACAACTTCCACTCCCTGCAATGCAAGCACGTTCCATGGTGGGATATCTGGCTGGCTGGGTGGGAAGGGGGACTTGCAGCACTGACTATAGTCACCAGCACCTCCCCTCACCCCCCCAACACAAACTCCACAGTACCCACCTGGTAGAATGCAATGCCCTCCATCCTAACACAAGATCCCACAAAGCACCACCACCCTGGGTTATGTTGTGTGAAGCACAGGGACACTCTTGGGACTCTTAGCCAAACAACTGCCAGGACAACACTCCCAGCCATCCTGTCAGCACAGCCAGCCCACCCCACAGGGAAGCAGAGTCAAAGGAAGGAAGCATGGGCATGCTGGGAAGGGGGTGGAGGCAATAGCATGATGGGAGTCGTAGTCACAGACATAGCTCACCCCCACAACTGTCCCATCAACACCACCCTGAACCATGCTCACATCACAGGGAGTGGAGAAGGACTCACAAGATGGCTGACACTGGCTACTGCTGTGGGGAGCACAAGGCCCTGCTGGCAACTGTGCACCAACAAACAGCAGGACACCACTGACTGACATCCTGAGAGACAACTTCCACTCCCTGCAATGCAAGCACGTTCCATGGTGGGATATCTGGCTGGCTGGGTGGGAAGGGGGACTTGCAGCACTGACTATAGTCACCAGCACCTCCCCTCACCCCCCCCCAACACAAACTCCACAGTACCCACCTGGTAGAATGCAATGCCCTCCATCCTAACACAAGATCCCACAAAGCACCACCACCCTGGGTTATGTTGTGTGAAGCACAGGGACACTCTTGGGACTCTTAGCCAAACAACTGCCAGGACAACACTCCCAGCCATCCTGTCAGCACAGCCAGCCCACCCCACAGGGAAGCAGAGTCAAAAGGAAGGAAGCATGGGCATGCTGGGAAGGGGGTGGAGGCAATAGCATGATGGGAGTCGTAGTCACAGACATAGCTCACCCCCACAACTGTCCCATCAACACCACCCTGAACCATGCTCACATCACAGGGAGTGGAGAAGGACTCACAAGATGGCTGACACTGGCTACTGATGTGGGGAGCACAAGGCCCTGCTGGCAACTGTGCACCAACAAACAGCAGGACACCACTGACTGACATCCTGAGAGACAACTTCCACTCCCTGCAATGCAAGCACGTTCCATGGTGGGATAACTGACTGGGTGGGTGGGTGGGTGGGTGGGAAGGAGGTCTGGCTGTCAACCAAACACAATCAATGCAGACCATGTTCACACCCCAGAGAATACATAGAAATGCCCAAATAATGCAGGACAATGTGCCACACCAATATCAACCCCTGACTGTGACGACTTAGGACAATACAATGTACAGGCCCGCACCCCGAGGCACAGTCACAACTGTCAGGTGTGTCAACCACTGATGCCTGCAGAAACATGAAATACATTGTTTGTGTCTCCCAAAAACAGGTGATGATAGGGACACAGCAGCAGACGCTGAGGAGTCCCAGTCCCAGGCTCAAGAGGATGCCGAGCTCACTGGCGTCGTACAGCCTCTGTCCTCCTCGGACGATGAACAACCTGGCACATCCGGTGCAAGTCAACTTGCTGCACCAGCAGGACCACCAGCTGCAGCACCAGCAGGTCCACCAGCTGCACCCCTGCACCCACCCCTCCAACGACTGTCACCACGAATACCATCCCTGCCGACATGGACAGAATAAGGAACAACACCAGCGCAGTGACCCTGGACCAACCTGGGGCCATGGACACCACCACCACCACCACCACCCCCAAGGTGGACCAGGGTTATCTGTGCGTGCAACTGCACACACTGCACATGTCAGCAGGGGTGGTGGGAGGGGTGGGAGACAGAGGTCGCTGCTTGCAGACGTTGCTGGTGTGCATGAAGACCCACAACTGGTACGCATAGCTGATGCGTACCAGTCCAGCACCGGAGAGCTCAGCCAGGTAGTGGGGCTCCTCAGAGACATCAAACAGCAGCAGGCTGCCCATCATGCCCGCTTGGACTCCCACATGTCCCACGTGGAGTCACACATGTCACGTGTGGACTCCCACATGTCCCGCGTGGAGTCCAAGTGGGATGTACTACATGAGATGACGGCGGTGCACAGGGACATTTTACAATGCCTCCGCCAGATGAACAGCAACCAGTCCACACCTCCCTGTGTGCCAACAACATCTGGTACCGAACAAACTGCAACTGCCACAGGGAGGGAGGAGGACTCTGGCGGAGAGTCCCCTGCACCGCAGCAGCCTGCACTTGAGGGCCCCCCCCAAGAAGAGGGGTCGTCCGAGGAGGGGAAAGTGAGAGGCTGATGGCCAAGCGCAACTCCCAGGAAGCCTGAACCTGTTCTGGATTTTCGCCTTTGTGCACAGACTGTTCACCCTGTTGATGGCAACACTACTCCCACACATTGCATGGGGAGTACAAGTTGGAACAATGTGTCAGACAACTGTGGCCCCGATACTGGGGATCCTGTCTACCTGGACTTTCAATTCACCTAGGAACTTGGGATTGCAAGATTCATGTACAGCACAATCCATCCTATGCACTATTAACACAGATGTATCACAATAAACACACTAATACACCATACTTGCCTCTGTCGTGATTCCAACGTGGGTGCTGTTATGGGGATGATGAACTGCAAAATTACACTGTGTATGCGAACTGCAACAGCAAGGACAACACAGGCATGTGAGTACAGGCAACGTGACACATATGAGGGAGACACACCACCAGGGCTACACAACACATACACACCTAGGCCATCTGACTCATTGCCTACACTGATGTTGCCAGGGAAGACGGTGCAATGCACAGACACCACACCCATTCCCAGTTGTAGTCAAGTAGCCCACAGGTGCAGTAAGCAAATGGCAGTCAAATGTGTGACCACAGACAACGCACATCACTAAGTGAAGCACAGGTTTATTACACAGTAGCAACATGCCGTAACCACTACAGATGCAAGGTAACCCCACCTGGTAGCGGGCACACAGTCAACAACTGTAGTCGGAAGGAAGTCCATGGGTGTGGCGCACATCACCTGTAGGGACACAACAGCTACCAGCCTGGATGTGCAATCACGTCGTCGGTGGACACAGTTGACCAAACGAATCTGAAAGTACCCTGTGAAGGACAGAAATGACACACAGTCAAAAGCAATGCAGTACAGGACAGATCAGCAAAACTCATGCACAATACATGTTACAAGATACCCACCCAGAACCAAGTTAGCATGTCAACACTGTTGGGGAGTACAGCCCACCTGTCACCACACATCGCAACACACATCCTGTCAAGTAGCCCATGGACACACTCCAACAGCACCAGAGCACCACCCACACATCATGCCAACTCACATCATTCACATGACACCTCAGGATACTCACATTCAGCTAAAGAAGTTGGTGATGAGCTGTGTGCGGACATCACCATCACCATCATCATCATCATCATCGTCACTGGCATCGTGGTCCAGGCCAGGATCCTCCACAGGTGGCGGATGTTGGTCATCGTCATCCTGGATGAGAGGCAACTCCTTCCGCACTGCCAGGTTGTGGAGCATGCAGCAGACGATGATAATCTTGCACACTTTCGCAGGGGCATATGGGAGGGACCCTCCGGTCTTGTCCAGGCAGCGGAAGCGGCTCTTCAGGAGACCAAAGGTCCGCTCAATCACTCTCCTGGTCCGACCATGTGCCTCATTGTAGCGCATCTGGGCAGGTGTCACAGGGTTCCTGAGGGGTGTCAGCAACCACGGCATGTTGGGGTATCCCGAGTCACCTACGGACAGACAAGTGCACATCAGCTGACTTGGAAAAGTGGGCGGAATACTACAGATCAGATCACACACAATGGCACAAAGTCAGTACACACCGACAAGCCAGGCACGCTGGTTCTGCATCTGTGCCATCAACCTGGGGATGCGACTACTCCTCATCACAAAGGCATCGTGTGCTGAACCAGGGAAACGGGCACACACGTGTGTGATGGTCATGTCTGCAAGACACACCACCAGTGCATTGACCGAGTGGTAGTGCTTGCGGTTCCTGTAGGCCTGCTCCTGGGCCTGTGGTGGTACCAAAGCCACATGTGTCCCATCAATGGAGCCAATGACATGCGGCATCCTCCCCAGGGCATAAAAGTCACTCTTCACGTCAGTGAGTCGTCGCAGTCTAGGGAAATATATGTACCGGTTCAGGAAGAGCAACATTGCCGCCAAGAAATCGCGGAGCACACGGCTGAACATGGTCTGTGACATCCCACCAGCAGACGCCACAGTATGTTGGAAGGTACCGGTGGCAAAGAAGTGTAGGGCTGCCATCACCTTCACCTTGGGGGTCAGCGCTGTAGGATACGGCCGGCCAGGCTGCAAATGTGGGGACAACTGCACTGCCAAATCCTCAATCAGCTGCCTGGTGAAGCGGTACCGTCGGATGCTGTCCCGTTCCACCATCGTTGCCAGGTCTGGGAATGGCCGATGGACAGCAGGAGCCCTGCAGTGCAGAGGAGAAGTAAGCAAGATCGTCAGTCACCCCACATATGCGGCATTGAACACACTCAAGTTCCCAACATACATCATCATGAGGCACAACTACATGAAGTGTGCAGTACCGGAACGACATGTATGGTACATACATGGCCAACATCTGTCAACACGGTCCTACAGGTGGCATCAATTTGTCCCAGGTTGGCCCATTGGATATCATGATGCTGTGTCAAAGTCACCCCCAGTGACATGTGAGGACAGATGTGCACCAGGCACCACAGCTCAACGACAGGCACATTCCCAGGGACCCTGTAATGCCACATGGACACTGGCATCACCTGGAGTATCATGTGTACACCACAGCAAAACAAACATGACCCCCACAGGTAGTGGCCACACTTGCCATGGCAGGAGAGCCATGGACGTCTGTGACACACACGCACAACATCAGAGTCCATGCACACACAACGTGGATGTGGAGACTGTCTCCCATTGTGCACATGAAATCAGAGACATTGTAAACACTACATGCACAAAGACTGTGGAGGGCCATCACTATTGTGCCACTGGGACACCCTGGCTCAAACATACCGTCCCACATGGGACTCACGGGGTATGTGACATGACATACACAAACACCACTGTGAAATGTGACCATGACACATGCACAGATATGAACAGTTGCACATCACAGTGGTCACGTACACGTAACACCCAGGATCCTGTCCCCATGAACACGTGCACAGCCTGGGGGTGGCTGCCCACAGGTGACACCCACAGGACAACATGTACACCAACATACACACAATAGGAAATGCAGCCTTACATGCCTTATGATAAGGTTTGGACAGGCTGTCGTGATGTAGGTGTGTCCCTCACTCCCTGGGAGCTATCTGTGGCTGGCATATGTCCATCTGAGACAGGCATGCTGACCTATTCCAGTCACATATACAGTGATGCGTTGAACAGCAATGGACCGATCGGTGCCTCCGGCCGGCCCATTGCTTTCAATGTGTGCGGGTACGCGTTGTACCCCTGTGCGCGTTGAACTGCAATGGACCGATCGGTGCCTCCGGCCGGCCCATTGCTTTCAATGTGTGCGGGTACGCGTTGTACCCCTGTGCGCGTTGAACAGCAATGGACCGATCGGTGCCTCCGGCCGGCCCATTGCTTTCAATGTGTGCGGGTACGCGTTGTACCCCTGTGCGCGTTCAACTGCAATGGACCGATCGGTGCCTCCGGCCGGCCCATTGCTTTCAATGTGTGCGGGTACGCGTTGTACCCCTGTGCGCGTTGAACAGCAATGGACCGATCGGTGCCTCCGGCCGGCCCATTGCTTTCAATGTGTTACGGGTACGCGTTGTACCCCTGTGCGCGTTGAACTGCAATGGACCGATCGGTGCCTCCGGCCGGCCCATTGCTTTCAATGTGCGCGGTACGCGTTGTACCCCTGTGCGCGTTGAACTGCAATGGACCGATCGGTGCCTCCGGCCGGCCCATTGCTTTCAATGTGTGCGGGTACGCGTTGTACCCCTGTGCGCGTTGAACTGCAATGGACCGATCGGTGCCTCCGGCCGGCCCATTGCTTTCAATGTGTGCGGGTACGCGTTGTACCCCTGTGCGCGTTGAACAGCAATGGACCGATCGGTGCCTCCGGCCGGCCCATTGCTTTCAATGTGTGTGGGTACGCGTTGTACCCCTGTGCGCATTCAACTGCAATGGACCGATCGGTGCCTCCGGCCGGCCCATTGCTTTCAATGTGTGCGGGTACGCGTTGTACCCCTGTGCGCGTTGAACTGCAATGGACCGATCGGTGCCTCCGGCCGGCCCATTGCTTTCAATGTGTGCGGGTACGCGTTGTACCCCTGTGCGCGTTGAACTGCAATGGACCGATCGGTGCCTCCGGCCGGCCCATTGCTTTCAATGTGTGCGGGTACGCGTTGTACCCCTGTGCGCGTTGAACTGCAATGGACCGATCGGTGCCTCCGGCCGGCCCATTGCTTTCAATGTGTGCGGGTACGCGTTGTACCCCTGTGCGCGTTGAACTGCAATGGACCGATCGGTGCCTCCGGCCGGCCCATTGCTTTCAATGTGTGCGGGTACGCGTTGTACCCCTGTGCGCGTTGAACTGCAATGGACCGATCGGTGCCTCCGGCCGGCCCATTGCTTTCAATGTGTGCGGGTACGCGTTGTACCCCTGTGCGCGTTGTACCTCAATGGACCGATCGGTGCGCACCCATTGACAATGGGCTTGCCTGGCAACGGACGCGTTTTCGAATTTCGAACGAGTCGGTTGCTGGAAAATCAGTTGGTCACCCACAACAATGTTGCAAAATCATGTATGTCATGAAGTTGAAGTTTTGAAGGATGCTGTGGGCGTGTTTTGGTGCTGCTATTCCATGGATTGGCCAGATTCAGAAGATGCAAACGACTTGGACCTATCACTTTGGACACAAGGGACAGTATCTGCCTCTCCAGCACATATATATTGCTGCCTGTTCCCCTGAGAGCCCACTTGCCTGCACTACATGCTCCAGGACGACATCTGCCACTGCACTGCTGCTGTCTCTGCCCCTCTGGACCCTGCAATGGCACGTACTGTGGAGAGAGCCCCAGCCTTCAGCCTTGAGGAGAACCAGGCCCTGCTGGACAGCCTACTTCCACAGTACAGCAAGCTGTATGGGACACCAGGGGAGCAGGTGAGTGTTCTGTGCACTGCCTTTCTGAATGTGCATTTTGTCTGACTAGCAAGGCTGAGAGTCAGCACACCACTGGCTAGCAGGCTCACTGAGTAGTTGTCACCCCCCATAGTGTGTAGTGACTTGCACTGGACAGGTATGGTGCAGTGACAGTGCTTCTGAACAGGGTTTTACTCCCCATGCAATGATACCATGTAGTGACTTCTGGAAAACTGTCCATGGGCAGCCGTGCACTGCCTGGGTACACCATGTGCCCCTGTGATTGCGACATGTATATGCAACTGTGTCATGCACGGATATGTTGCATGTGTAGTAATGGCCTTATCACTTTGTCATCCTGACAGGCTTCTGCCCATCGGAAGCATGAGATATGGAAGGACATCGTCCGGGCTGTCCGGTCCGTGGGGGTCTACAAGCGCCGGATCCGCAACTGCCAAAAGAGGTGGCAGGACCTTCGGGGCTGGACCCGGAGGATTGCACGGGTCCAGCTGAAGCTGTCGCCTCCTCGCAGGAGGGGCGGAACACGGACCCTGACCCCCACATGCTCAGGATCCTGGCGGTGGTCTTTCCAGACCTGGATGGGCAGCTGAAGGCCAGAGAGCAGCAAGGAGGGGGTGAGTCAAAGACTGCACTGTGTACTCTGTCTAACATGCTATGTGCCCTCCTCGGGCCTGGTTAAACTGCCACAGTACAGCAGTCATGTTGTCCAGGAGCCATGTCCCTCTATTGTGCACTGCCCACTCCTCATCTGATACCCAGGTGTGGCCCTTACATGCAGGGAATTCTGTCACTTAGGACTGTGTCCTTGCAGTTTGCTTGACTCAAGGTGGGAGACAGCATCTGTTTCCCTGACTCTGTGGTGGGCATCATGGGTGGGTCCATTGCTTACACAATGCCTGTATTCTGACATGTATTCAGCGTGTTACTTTGATCTGTGGTCCAATTGCTGAGCTGATCCACCACATGTGGCTGGGGTACCTGGCACACACCCATGCTGCGGGTGGGAACAATGTTTGGGCCCCAGGAGTATGTATATGACGTGTGTCACACATACTTAGCCAGCTGCCTACAGTCCAGGGCTCATCCCTCATTCATGTGGGGCTGGACAGTCATGCCTACTCCAGGCCATACAATACACTCTGTACTCCCACTCCCGTGTATCAGCGGACACATTGTGCACAGTGATTTGACCCCTCAGGTGTCTGCCTCTGTGTCAGTGTGCTGTGGATTAGTCGCCAGGACTGCTGTGGAGTTTCTTGGTAGGGGCTCAGCATGCAACTGGAGATGTGACCATAGGAGACGATACTTGTGTGACACATAGGTGTCTGATCAGCTGCCCATGCAGACTGGGGCATGTAAATGTGAAGTTCAGGCAGCTGTTCCCCATGCACAGCAGAGTGTGAGGGGCTCAGGTTCAGAGGGTAGTGTCACAGGTCTCCCATATGTCCAATAGGTATGACCTGGACAGATGAGGGTTAAGAGGATGTGTTGTGGGGGGATGTACATGTGCACTTGTGCAGCTCCAGGACTTGCATTCCCCATGACCTACTATTGTGACACAGTGCAGAGTGTTGTTGTCTGGCTGCAAAGTCATACATCACTGAGCCAGTGATGTATGACTTTGCAGTCATGCCTCCGCCATGGCATGTGTCTACTGATTGGTGAGCCTGCAGGGGAGTGACATGTGCTACATGCACACCATAGTGGCGCTGGCTATCAGGACATGGGTGCATCATGGTGTCTGTCGCTGGTATGCATCACATGCATTTCCTATTTGACTCTGGGCATCCCTTACATCCGGAAACCTGTACTGACTCAGTGGCAAGAGCTGTGATGTGTCCACACCGTGTCCTCTGCACTGTCCAACTACTGTGTACTTGGTGCATGTGTCAACACTGGGGTGTTGCAATCCAACAGACACCAGACAGATGGGTGCAAGGCCATGTGGGATGTGAGTGCCATGCTTGGCATCAGACTGACAATTGACTTCTCCTGTTCAATTAGTGCACTTTTAGCAATGTACAACTAATGATGCCAGGGCTTGCTCTGTGATGTGCTGTGCTCACAGTGGTGTGTGCGTTATGTGCAGGTGACTGATGTCTGTCTGTTTCCCCATTGTTTGCAGATACATCCACGGCCACGGAAGGGGACAGCTCCACGGACCAGGAGGAGCCGGAGAGCCAGACTGGGTCAGCAGCCGAGGAGTGGTCGGAGGGACCCAGTGGCACGGAGGGCGAGGGGAGCCACACCGAGGAGTCCTCAGCAGCATCCACCTCAGCTGAGGACCAGAGCAACTCGGAGGATGACTCCCTTGTGGAGGCGGGTGTCAGCAGCCACCACACCCCAGCTAGTGTTGCTGTCCCCGCCACCACCAGCACCACCACCGCCCTCCCATCGGCTCCCATTCCCCAGGTCCGTGGAGGCTCCCATGTCCGGGAGCGTGTCTCCTTTGGGCCAGACACCGCACCCCCTGCCCCTGTGTCCCCTGCTGCCCTGAGTGAGGAGTCTGTGTACCTCCTTCGCCAGCTCCATGTAGGGCAGACAGCCATGCTGAGTGTCCTCCATGCGCACACCGCGCTGTTGACTCAGCTGGTGTCGTTCATGGAGGGCATCTCATCGGGCATGTCTGACCTACAGAGGGGCAATAGGTCCATGGACTCCTCCCTGACGGCAGCAGTGTCCCTCCTCAAACGGTCCCTCACCCCTCCTGCCTCTGCTCCATCCACACTCCCCAGCACCTTACCCATCCCAGGCACACACACACCGGCACAGGCACACACCAGCACACACACATCCAGCACACTGACACACACGCCAATGACAAAACGCACACGCACGCACATTCAGGGGACTGAAGCCAGACTCACAGGGGATGGGGCCCTGGAACACACACACGCATCCACATGCACTGCGCAGTCCTCAGTTCCCTCTCCCTCCAAAGCACCCTCCCTTGCCTCACCTGCAACCCCAAAGTCACAGCAGCTCTTCCTCTGTGACCTCGGCCTCTTCCCCACCGATGAAGCTGCTCCAGCATACCGGGGGAAGAGGAAGCCCACCCACACGGAGCAGAGTGCCCCTCGCCCCCGGACACCCTCCCCCAGGCACAGACGGACTGAGGCCCCCACCCGCAAGTCCCCCGGAGTGGTAAGAGCAAGACCCCGCCACCGCCCTGCAGCTCAGGCACAAGGTCTCCGTCCTCCATCCCTCAGGCCCCCACTGCACAGGTGCCCCCACCACACCCTGCCCCAGGTTCCCCCACCCACAGATATACCATCCCCAAGAGGATCCAGCCTTCTCCCCTGCCACTTGCTCTCCCAGCACCACACCCCCGCTGCGCTTGTCTGTGCCACTGATGTGGTGAGGGTGTCCTCCCCCTCTGTCCAACCCACCTTGCCTGTTCCCCATTCTCCTCCCCTGGAGGTAGGCACTGCAGTGGAGTCCACTACCGCCCTGTCTGACTTGGGCACTGCAGTGGCGGACCTGTCCACCCCATCTGCAGGGTCCACTGCAGTTGTGCCGGCACCCACGACATCTGAGTCATGCCCCCAGTTGTGCCGGCACACACCATGTCAGACACCTCCACTGCAGTTGTCAGTGGCTCTCCAGCACCCACCACCCCTTCCCTGACTCCCCTGGTGAGCCCTGATCCTGTCCCTGCGGTGCCTGGCCTGCCCCCGGTTGCCCCTCCTAGTGGATTGTCCCTGGTATTGTGCAGGCATGCGTAGGGTGACATCTGCCAGTGTCACCCTGTTTGAACTTTGACAATGGACTGGCCATTGGCCTTTGCTCTAATTTCTTCTGGACGTCGTTATCAAACAACACATATGCTGAATAAAGCAACTTTCTTTTCTCTAGTGCTCATGCTTCAGATGTACATGTTGTTGGTGCAGCTAACCATGCCCTTGCTGCAGTGATGGTGATATCTGGTCTCATGATTATGAAGTGTTACTGTGCAGGAACCCATGTGGTCCAGGGGGAATGTGTCCTATCGTGTGGTGTATCCATGTCATCAATAGCAGCATCTGAGGGTGTCATGTGTTCAGTATTTGGCAATGGGTTTCCTACTTACATTGGCAATTTCATATCTGTGGCTTCCACCCCTGCACATCTGTTGTGCCTGCCATCGTTGCATTTGTCTACTTCCCTGACCGTGTTGCCATCTCCAGTGGACATGCAGGTTTGGGCATCAATGGGGAGGGACTCATCCGTGTAGTCAGTGCAACATTGCTATACAAGTGTGTTGGATCTGTGCTGATGATTCCGTTGGCACATCCATGACCAGGCTGATGTGATGGGAGCCCTCATTTGGTGCTAATTGTTGATTGTGTGACCAAGTGCTCAGCTGACATGATGGGGCCCTACTGAGGCAACATATGGCACAGCTTTCCTCACACAGGAGTGGAGTCCCCTCATGGCAGTGTGTACACGTGTGACATTGCCTGCGCCCAAGGTGTGTGTTGTATGTGCATGTCTGTGTGTTCACTTCCATTCATCTGCGCATGCTGTGATCCCTAGTGTTGTACCTGTTTGTGATGCTTGCTGACTTGAGCTATGTTCCCCCAAAGTCTTCTCCCTGTGTTCTCTGTGATGTGGGTGCATGGCACATTACTGGTCATCAGGGTGTCACCCATAGGTGTGTTTGCTGTCAGGGCAGAGTTTGTGTGCAGACGCAGATGGGTCACAGTCAGGTTTCCCTTTGGCACTTGTTGTTTGCCCCTGTCATGTGATTTCCAGTTTGTGCTATCTTTCAGTGATTGTGACACGTTGTGTGTGTGACTGCTGGCACTCCTTAGGGTCCGGGCTGCAATGTTGGTTGTTGTCTATGTGTGTTCTTTGTGGGTGACCTTGGCTTCTTCATTGGTGTGTGACTGTGGCTGGGATCCCATTGGTCGGTGTGGTATTGCCGTCATGTCCATGTACAGCGTAGTGTGCAGTGTGTCAGACATTCAGGAGTCTTGTTGAGTGTCCATGTGTGATGTGTTTCTACACCTTGGTTCCCACCCACCACCCTGGAATAGTCATGGGTGCATGTGCAATGTCACCAGTGCATGTGTACTTCACTGCTGCACATTGTTGGAGGTCGAGGGGTGTGGTCTTGAGTGTGTGCAGATGAGAGTTGTTGCGCGGCTAGTCCCCTGCCTCCATGTTGGCCTTGGCTTACTGGCCATGCTGATTGATTTGTGCTTGTGTAGGTGTGATGGTAGTTTGTTGCTCAGGACACCTGACTGTGGTTCACAGTGTGAACGACATTTAGCTTTGTCATCACAGTGGTATTTTTATTCAGCCCAGGGTCACCACATTGTGGGGGCCCTGGGGGTGGTGCTGTGGTGTGTCTGTGACTTGCTGTGTCAGTTGTTGTTCCTACGTGCCTGTGTGACATGTGTGTTTTGTGCTCCCTCTCACCTGTCAATGCCTGCTTGCCCACATAGGGGATTTGGATCCATGAGTTACCTTAGTGTGGCAGTGTATGCACATCTGTATGATTGGTATTCAGCTCTCCTCATGTGTTGTGTTGTTGCCTGGGGACACTGGCACCCCCACCCCTCACCTGCTGTGTATGATGACAGTGTTGGTCTGCCTGTTTGTGTTTGTGCATCTGCACCACTGCATTGGCATATCTTGGGTGTGCCATTGGCTGTATGTTGTTTGGTGTGTTTCCCCTGCTGTCCCTGGGACTCCTAGGTCATCGGTCAGCACAGTGATCATGGTTTGTGTGTCCCATTGCTGCCATGGTATGGTATCTGTTCACCTCACATCTGCTGTCTCCACAGGGTATCTGCATTTGTGTGCCCATTGGTGCAAATATGTGGTTCTGCATTCTGATGGTCACTTCTGTCATTGTGTCATTGATGACTGTTGACGGTCTCAGCCCCCATGGGTGTTGTTTGTCTGCACATGGCCAAAGGAATGTTTCATTTGCACTGCAGTATTTGGCTCCCCCAATTTATGTTGCAATGGGACACATACACTACTTTGCCACAGATGAGTTTTTGGTTCTGTGACCAGGAATGATCCATGCAGTTTGGCAGTTGCAGCTCTTTCTTTGTCAACAATTACCTTTTGGTCACTGTGATGATGAGGGTGTAGACCCCATTGCCACAATGGTCAAAATGTGCTTCAGCTATGGACCCCACACTTGCCTTTTGGTCACTGTGATGATGGGGGTTTAGACCCCATTGCCACAATGGTCAAAATGTGCTTCAGCTATGGACCCCACACTTGCCTTTTGGTCACTGTGATGATGGGGGTTTAGACCCCATTGCCACAATGGTCAAAATGTGCTTCAGCTATGGACCCCACACTTGCCTTTTGGTCACTGTGATGATGGGGGTTTAGACCCCATTGCCACAATGGTCAAAATGTGCTTCAGCTATGGACCCCACACTTGCCTTTTGGTCACTGTGATGATGGGGGTTTAGACCCCATTGCCACAATGGTCAAAATGTGCTTCAGCTATGGACCCCACACTTGCCTTTTGGTCACTGTGATGATGGGGGTTTAGACCGCATTGCCACAATGGTCAAAATGTGCTTCAGCTATGGACCCCACACTTGCCTTTTGGTCACTGTGATGATGGGGGTTTAGACCCCATTGCCACAATGGTCAAAATGTGCTTCAGCTATGGACCCCACACTTGCCTTTTGGTCACTGTGATGATGGGGGTTTAGACCCCATTGCCACAATGGTCAAAATGTGCTTCAGCTATGGACCCCACACTTACCTTTTGGTCACTGTGATGATGGGGGTTTAGGCCCCATTGCCACAATGGTCATGGGCTGCTTGCATTGTGGGTGCCACACACATATATGTGTGGCACATGTGCTAGGGGGTCACATTGTATGTTCAAAGTCATGTTCGGTGTTGTAGGCATTTGACACAGCCTACACACGCTTGTCATGGTGGTGGGGGATGTCTTTATCTTGCATTCCCTAGGTTGTGGTGTGCTGGTTGTGTCATGCATTGTCCATCCTATGAGTGGGGGTGGTAGTAGTGGTAGGCATCCTGCCCCCCTGGCTAAGGGTGGTAGTAGTGGTAAGCATCCTGCCCCCTGGCTAAGGGTGGTAGTAGTGGTAGGCATCCTGCCCCCCTGGCTAAGGGTGGTAGTAGTGGTAGGCATCCTGCCCCCCTGGGTGAGGGTGGTAGTAGTGGTGGGCATCCTGCCCCCTGGCTAAGGGTGGTAGTAGTGGTGGGCATCCTGCCCCCTGGCTAAGGGTGGTAGTAGTGGTAGGCATCCTGCCCCCCGTGGGTGAGGGTGGTAGTAGTGGTGGGCATCCTGCCCCCTGGCTAAGGGTGGTAGTAGTGGTGGGCATCCTGCCCCCTGGCTAAGGGTGGTAGTAGTGGTAGGCATCCTGCCCCCTGGCTAAGGGTGGTAGTAGTGGTAGGCATCCTGCCCCCTGGCTAAGGGTGGTAGTAGAGGTAGGCATCCTGCCCCCTGGCTAAGGGTGGTAGTAGTGGTAGGCATCCTGCCACCCCTGGGTGAGGGTGGTAGTAGTGGTGGGCATCCTGCCCCCTGGCTAAGGGTGGTAGTAGTGGTGGGCATCCTGCCCCCTGGCTAAGGGTGGTAGTAGTGGTAGGCATCCTGCCCCCCTGGGTGAGGGTGGTAGTAGTGGTGGGCATCCTGCCCCCTGGCTAAGGGTGGTAGTAGTGGTGGGCATCCTGCCCCCTGGCTAAGGGTGGTAGTAGTGGTAGGGCATCCTGCCCCCTGGCTAAGGGTGGTAGTAGTGGTAGGCATCCTGCCCCCTGGCTAAGGGTGGTAGTAGTGGTAGGCATCCTGCCCCCTGGCTAAGGGTGGTAGTAGTGGTAGGCATCCAGCCCCCTGGGTTGGGGTGGTGGCGCGCATTCAGGCCCCTGTGTGCATATGTGGCATTGGTGATGGGCATCCCGCCCCTATGGTGCTGCTGTTGCTGGTGTAAGTATATTCAGATTCCCAGTGTATGTGTGTGATGTGTCGTGTACGTGTTGTATGTGTTTTGTGGTTGGTGTCTGACTTACCTTCTGCGCCGTACGCGTCCGTGCCTGTTCCGGTAGTAGATGTAGAATATTGGTATGATCGGGACGAAGGGATTCATGGTTGGTTCGTGTCGTTCGTCCTTCTCGTTGCTTCGCTCGTCCTCGTCGCTTCGCTTCGTCCTCGCCGCTCCGCGTCGTCCTCGTCGGTGCCGTGTTCGTCTCGTAGCCGTGGATCGTGTTGTGGCGCGATTCGGAGCTTATGTGCGCCTCTCCCGGATGCTTTGACGTGCCGTGCGTAGCGATGGGTTCGGCGCATACGGAAAGCGCATCGTACTTGTCCGGCCGGACGGGGCTGCATTTTCCCTTCCGTGCGACTCGATTCGGCGTTTCCGGATTCGCCTCGGTCGGAGAACAGGACCTGGTTTGGGTGAGTACGGCTCGGCCGGAATTTTTGCTGTTGTGCGCATCGTACTTGCTCGTTCGGTGTGCTGTACGGATCGGTCGGGAAACTGGCTTTCGCATGGCTTTTTTCCCGACCGAATGGTATTGGGTGCGCCTCCGACCGAGATCGGAATCGACCCCATAATATTAAGTGTTCTATGCTTGATGTTGCAACATATTACTGCATAAGTGCATAAAAATAAACATGGTCAGCACTGAAACTGTGCAAATGCGCAATTAAAAATCTCATTCTGATGTATAACCAGTTTCTAGATAGATAAAAAATATATATATATATATATATATCGGGCCAGGGGTTTACTTATAGTTATGGAGTCCTACTCCTATTCCTGCATAAATGCTAGTACTGACTCGACTCCTCTATCACATTTTATGTAGAGGCAGTGGTATGAACCCTGATTTTGTTATACATATATACTGCTAATGGAGTAAAATAGACTAAAAAATTCCAGACCATGATGTTTATAAGACATAAAAATTTCAGTGCTCCCAATAAAAGTGCTATATGTTATATGGTAGGACTCAAATACCTTACCTATCTAAAAAAGTGCTAATACTTAAAAAGTGTAATAAATATTAAGACCATGGATTAAAAAAATTTGATAATGATATACAAAAAGGTTGGCAGCAGCAAAGGAACTAAACATTTTTTTTTTCAAAATCTAAATTGAATCATTCAGACATTGTAGTGTTATCAACCCTTAGCAGCGACATGAAACTCAAAAAAGTCAATATAATCTATACCTGTACACATCTTTGTTTGTAGTTGTAATCTACTGTATAAGGTTCTGTGAAAATATGTGTAAATATATATATAATAGTAGACTAAATTTTCTGTCTTTTGGTTAGTAGAAATGTAAAGACCTCATCTAACGTGCAGGAGTTACATTCCTGTTGAGAAAAGAGATCATTTAGGAAATTGTGGGCCCGATTCACAAAAGTAATCTGAGACAAAATCCTAACTTTATGACTTTTGGTATTCACAAAAGGCATTTAGGAATAGTAAAGTTAGGAATCTTAACTTTACTACTCCTAAATGCCTTTTGTGACTACTGAAAGTCATAAAGTTAGGCTTTTGTCTCAGTTTAGGAGTAGTTAAGTTAGGAATCCTAACTTTACTACTCCTAAATGCCTTTTGTGAATACCGAAAGTCGTAAAGTTAGGATTTTGTCTCAGTTTAGGAGTAGTAAAGTTAGGAATCCTAACTTTACTACTCCTAAATGCCTTTTGTGAATACCGAAAGATTACTTTTGTGAATCAGGCCCAACATGTTTGCTCAAGTAGTCCATCCTCCAAACTGTGTGCAACATGAGTATTCAAGTTGATATTGTGCCTGCTTCATGGCACAATTCCCTGTTTCTGACAGAAGTGTCTGATGATTTTAGATTTCCAGAAATTGGCAGAAAATTAACTGGGAACACAGACAGTTCAACAATAATTCTTGATACAAGAATTGGTGGTAATTCACAGAATGAGCTGACACAAAGTATATCAAACTTCGATGCTGGGTAGTCCGTTTTACCGCACACCCAGTCAAAAACTGATTGAGACCACTCTCCTTGTTCCTACTATATTTCTATTGTATCTCACCTCTTCTACTCTTTCCTCTATTTCTCTCTCGCTCTCCACCCATCTTATACCACCAGCAGGGGATCCCACACACTTCCTCCATTACACAGCTTCACTCTTCTAACCACACAAGCATTGTTTATTTTTGTTTCAATACTTTGCATGTATACAGCTACACCCGCCCACTGCTGTTATATGAGACTACTTCACCATGTTTTATAATGTTGTATTCATGCGTATTGATGATACTCTACCATGTACTGCTCTATCTATATATGCCCTCCAGCTGTACTTTTTTGCTTGCAAAAAATTTTAATACAAAAACTTCTCTCAAATAAAAAAACAAAAAACTACTTGAGGTAGCCCTCCCACTTAATAATGCTCCTAAAGTACTAGACAGATAACGTAGGCTCATCGGCTATACCTACCTCTCCATACACAATTAATTTGGACTAAGGTAATAATTTGCTTTTAAGTATCTCTCTTTTGCCCCAGTTGCCTGAATTTCACTCCCTATATACCGGTCAGAATTCTCCTTTTAGATTGTTACACTAATGAGTAGAATAATTTGATCAAACATGATGGTGTCTCCTTTTGTAATTATATTTCTCGCAAAACCATTCTGCATTTTTGCTCACCTACCTTCTATACTATAATATAAGGAGAGGAAGAGTGTTGGTTTTTTTTTTTTAGTTAACAAAGCTTTATTGAATAAAATATGAATGTACAGAATTATATAATACATAGAATAAGAAATCAACCCATGAAGTATAATATTAACCAGAAAGGCAAAAATTACTAACACTTAATACAAAGGAAGGAATACATCATAAACGTATTGAATGAAATCATTCTGTACTTAAAACATCAATTTTTTGGGGAATTTTGTGTATTAAGAAAAGAAAGGAAAGAAGAGAACAGAAAAGGAGGGAAAAAAGAAGAAAAAGAGAAAGAATAAATATTACTTATTGCATATCTGCACATGTATCACATAATAAAACCTATATTATATAATAATTAGTTCATATAATAAAAACATATTATTACAACTTATTTCTCATAATAACAATGATAAACAGTGAGATAAGTTATTTTAAATATTAGGGGAAGAAGCCAACATGGTGGCTGGAAAACCCTAGTGGAATCACTGGGGTTTTACGGTTTTTATTTAAGTAATCAGTAAGCGGAGACCAAAAAGGTCTTTGTTCATCATTTGTAGTGTAGATGTAGCTGCTGCTGTATCAAGTCTATGATGAGAACAAAGAAGATTCCACCAGCTGGTAACATTAATATCTTTGGCATTTTTCCAATTGGATGTAATGACTTGAAAGGCAATAGCAAGTGACAAATCTAAAAACTTGCCTAGTTTAGAACGTGTTGGCCAAAAGCGTGACGAACTTCCTAGAAAAATACACTTAACATCAAAAGGGAAATCAATAGAACAAATAGTGGAAATAGTCTTGCAAACTTGTAACCGAAAAACATTGGTTGGTGGACGATGAAAAAACGTATGTAGATATGTACCAGGAAGAGTTTTACAAGACCAGCACATGTTTGAAAATGTTGGATTATATTTTTGCAAAGAAAGTGGAGTAATATATAGCCTGTTATAAAAATAATAAAGGGTTTGTGTGGTGCTAGCATTAGGGGATATGTGATGTATTTTATTCCAAATGGAACCCCAGTCCCTTAAAGATAAGGAATGTTGAAGGTCAGATTCCCATAGTGTCTCAATTTTGGACTTACTACGGGAAGGAATAGTGTAATGCAGATATTTATATATATATGAAGCTTTAAGAGACGATGATAATAGTACAAGTGGAACAGGAGGCGAGGAGCTTATATGAGATTGGGACTGAGTGAGAGTGGAGATGGCTTGCATGAGGGCACCTCTGAGAGACTCATATTTACCGGCATAGGTAGAAGGAATAGTAAATTTGTTTTGAACCTCAGAAAAAGTAAGAGGAATCATGTCACGCATGAGCTGTATTATTTGAATTATACCCTTCAGAACCCAATTTTTCCCAAAAATAGTTCGATTCGAAATTTTGAGAGCTTTGTCATGCCATATAGAGAATTCTAGAAATTTTTGTATCGGGAATAAGGGTCTTGTGAGGATAAGGGAAGACGCCTGACTAGAATACTTAATAGGTGGAGAGGAAAAGGTTCGAGGAGGTTTTGAGAAAAATAGTAGCAAATAAAAAGTAAATGGAGACACAAGTGAGTCCTCCAATCTGTGCCAGATATTATTAGGCAAAGAATCAGTGCCTGTGGGTGTGTTCAGGTAAACATGTGCCTGAATAACTGTGTGCACTGCAGTACAGATAAACAACTTTTTACTTTTAAGATGGCCACCATATGTTCAGTCGTATTCACAAGTGCACACAGTGGGCGGAGTCAACCAGCTGCCCCTTGACCTTTTCTTCGCGGGTAAAAAAGTGATTACGGGCAGAGAAGTGCGTGGAGGAGTATAGATCGTTTGAACCGGAAGAGCTTACTGTCGGGAGACCGCGGTTGAAGAACTTGGTAAGCTTGTGATGTCCTCTCAGCTTGAATAGCGGGATGCGATGGTAGTACATACACGAATGTTCATAATGTTATTCATTTATCACGCAGATGCTGTCTTGGCGAGCATTTCTATTGAAGGTACTATGGTGTGGGGAACTATACACCGATATTGCATTGGTCACTTTATTACGAATTGAGGCATGAAAGTATGGGTTATTTTAATTTTGCAGGATTTACGAAACCGAATTTGCCTCTTTTGAAAAGTCGCACTTACTTCTTTGAACTTATGGTAGTAAGTACCTTTTTGAGACCCTCTCTCTGGGCAGCATGAGTAGAGACTGAACACGGCTTGGGTGTTGGGTCACGTAGCATAAGCACGGGTCATCTTGTGCATGAGAGATATACTATCCAGGGTTCATTTTGATTTGATAGCATGTCTGGAGATGGAAAACATGTTGAGGCGAAGTAACCAGGATGTTGTAGTGTTTTGCACAATAGTTTGGTTATTTGCATTTATGAGTTTTTAAAGCCTGTTAACCATATGATGGCGGCATTACCTTGGCCTTAGGTGTGGAGAGTTCTAGTAAAAGCAAGTTGTGGTAGTTTTGTTTTTCCAGTGGTGGTATTATGAATATTCACTCTGGCAACTCTCCCCACGAGTGTAAGAAATGCTTGGTAGCTTGTGACTAACTTAATTAGAGTCATTTAATTAATTGTTCATTTTCATTCATTTATGTTTTTTTAGTGGCACCTGAGAAGGGACACACTGTCCTGAAATGCATAGGGCATTACACGAATAAATTGGAGCTACGCCAAAGCAGAATGTATTCATGTATTATATGTACTTACGTTTGGGCATTGTCATTTATGTTATCATTTGTTTTACATATGGAAAGTAATTCATTGATCACAGACGTTTTGTAATGATTTAACATGTATCATGAGAAAAATGAAAATCATGCAAACAAATGATTGAGTAAGTGGTTATTATTAATGTTTAAATTTGTGTGTAAAAAGTTGTTTATCTGTACTGCAGTGCACACAGTTATTCAGGCACATGTTTACCTGAACACACCCACAGTTAATTCAGTATATGGGGGCCTGGCAGCCCTCAAAAACTGTGTAGCACGCGAAACATGGTTTAGTCAGTCGAGCTGTAGTTTACAAACTGAGAATTTAAAGAAGAAAAATGAGTGCGCCACTGGAAATTCAATTTGTTTCTGTTAAAGAGTCAGTGCCTACCATATAAGGTAGTACCTGTTTTAAAACAAAGGCATTATGATATTGCTGAAAATTTGGGAAATTTACACCTCCCAGCTCCTTGGGTTTACAAAGAGATATTAAAGAGATTCGCACTTTTTTACAATTCCATAAAAACGCAGTAATTGATTTATTTAATGACTTAAAAGTTTTACTGGTAATTTAATAGGTAACATGGACAGGTAAAAATTAATGACAGGTAGAAACATAATTTAGATAGTGGCCAACATTCCCCACCTAGACAAATATAATGGGGACCATTTCTCTGAAATTTGAAGAATCTTATTATGACCATCTTCTAAGTTGATCTGAATTGTCTTTGCCATGGAGGTAGAATATTTAATTCCCAAGCACTTAATGTAGTGCGAAGACCATTTAAACCCGGTATGGTCGAACATACTGTTCAAACAATATTTGTTGAGGGGGAGTACTTCAGATTTCGAAAAATTCAATTTCTATCCAGATAAACTAGAATACAACGATAAAAGATTAATAAAGGCAGGGATTGATGTTTCCGGTTCGGAGACATAAAGGATCACATCATCAGCATAGGCTGAGAACTTAATCTCAATATCTTTATGTTGAAAATCATGAAACAATGATGAATTAGGTAATGTATGTAGAAAGGGTTCTAGGGATAAAATCAAAAGCAATGGGGAGAGAGGACATCCCTGTTCGGTACCATGTAAAAGGTGAACATATGGAGATTGGGAACCATTAAGAAAGACAGACGTCATCGGTGAAGAATATAGTACACTTATGTACTTAAGGAAAGTTGGACTAAAGACATGCCATTGTAGAGCCCATATCATATACTTCCAATTGACACAGTCAAAAGCCTTTTCGGCATCCAAAGAAACGGAAGCCATAGGGCTATTGGTGGAAGAGGCCATATGCAAAATATCAAGAAACAGTCTGGAGTTGTCAGTCAGGTGCCTACCCTTGACAAATCCAGTCTGCTCAAGTCCAACCATATCAGGAATTAAAGGAGAAATTCTAATTGATAAAATCTTGGCAAAAAGCTTACAATCCAAATTGATAAGGGATATGGGCCTATAATTAGCACATACGGAGAAGCCTTTATCCTTTTTAGGGATCAAACAGATCATAGCCTCTAGGAAGGTTCCTTTAGCTTTTTCTTGCGAGAGCAAAGACTGATATAAAGTAAGGAGGTGGGGAAGTAAAAGATACGAAAAACAGGAATAGAATTCAGCAGTAAAGCCATCCGGCCCAGGAGCCTTAAGAGCAGACTTTAGTTCAGAGATCAAAATTGGCTCTTCTAGAGAGGAAAGATCCTGTACCTGTTGTGGTCTTGACAGAAGAGAGTGAAAATATGAGTCTAGTGCCTCATCTGTGGGAAAATGATCTGGAGTATAAAAATGTATATAAAAATCAGTAAAACATTTTAAAATGTCTTTATTTTTTAAAAAAGGGTTCCCACTTTCATCCCAAATTTTAACTATTTTAGACTTTTGAGATTTAACTTTCAAATAGTTGGCGAGTAATTTGCCAGCCTTATTGTGCCCCCCCCAAAAAAAAACTTGGAATTGATTTTTAGTAGTGTACCGGCAGCCTCCTCAGTTGACCTTTTATTAAACTCAAATTTAGCACTCATTAATCGCTGCAACACAGTATCATTTTTGGTAGTGAAAAATGTGTGTTCTAGCTGTTTAATAGACTGAAGTAAAATTGAGGATTCTTTACTAGCTTTCTTCTTTTTAACTGAAACAAAGTTAATTATATGACCCCGGGCAGCAGCCTTGAAAGCATCCCAAACAATGTGGAATAGAATATCCGGCGTAATATTATGCAGGAAAAACTCTTTTATAAAATATTCAAAATTCTGTAAAAACTCTTTATCTTTAAAACGCCATCTGTTAGGCTTAGAGGTTTCAGGCAATAAATCTAAATCTATTATAACCGGTGCATGGTCTGATATTAAAATTGACCCAATTTCAGCAAGTGTAAGTGAGGCGACTAGAGGTGGTGAAAGGAATATGTAATCAACACTGGACTGGGATTTGTGTGATGGTGAGAAAAAAGGTATATTCCAATGTGTCCGGGGAGTATATTCTCCAAGCATCAACTAATCCCCTAGAGTGTATAAAACGTGTAAATGTTTTCTGCATTTTATTAGGAACATATTTAACCTGAGATTTTCTATCCAAGAAAGGGTCTTCAATTTGATTAAGATCTCCACCAAACTCTCAAGTTTGCATTAGAACAGGGTCGCAAAACATCTGACATTTGCTTCCAAAAGTGTACGTCTGTACCTGTGGGTCCATAAATATTTAGTATAGAAATAGGCATATGGTGTAGGGTAGCATGTAATAGAACCTAACGGCCCTCCTCATCACTTTCCACTTTCTCCATCACCAAGGGGAGGGATTTATGAACCAGAATAATAACCCCACTTTTGTGGTTAAGGGCTGAAGAACCAAAGATTAGACCAACCCAATGTTTGCGCAATTAATTCAAATCTTTGTCAAGCAAGTGTGTTTCTTGCAATAAAGCAATATTACATTTGAGGCAAGCTAGATGGGTCAAGACCCTTTGCTTTTTAATAGGATTACGTAAGCCCTTAACATTCCAGGAAACAACCTTAAGGGAATTCACCATTGTATTATCTTAACAGATGTACTGAACCAAAACAGCCAAAGAATAACTAAAACCAGCATCAAACTTATAACCCATAAGTGATCTAAGTATGAAAATCAATGAAAGATTGTGACACGTAAAGAAACATAGAAAGAGATAAAAAAGAAAAAATACAAAAGAGAAAGGAGTAAAAGAGGAAAGAAAGGTAAATAAGAAATAAACAAGAACTTTGATAGAAATAATAAAGATGACAGAAAGCCAAAAAGCTTTAGTCATGAGGAGAGTGAAAACACATGTATCGTGAAGGAATAAAGTGAGGAGGTGGAGAAGCGCAAAACTGAAGATGGACAACAGGCAAACATTCATTAAAAATAGAGGAAAACAGCATCAGCGACAATCATCATTATGAAAAAATAGAACGGAGAGCATGTAGAGAAGGAGACACTTTTCAGTCCTTCGTATGACGAACAACAAAACAACACAATACATACACAGCAATAGAGATATATTTATATGAATATTCAATGAGAACAACTTACCAGATACGAGGAAAATATGAAACAATAGGTATAGGGAAGGAGGTATACAAAGGGCAACACATCAAATCAAGGGAGGAAGTCCAGGGTAGACAACATATAACTGCAAAGAGGAATAATATATATTATTATTAAAAAACTGGTACAATTAACTGAAGAGAACAACCATAAAACACAACGTTGACATTGAATAAAATACCATTAGTAGAACATATCTAAGTAATAGAAATAAAATATATATTGATTAAAACTTAGAGCTAGAGGAAGAAGATCAAAACCCAGAGCAGAAGAAACATCCTAGATACAAGAAGCTCAAACTTTTCCAAGGTCCATTACTTCACCCTTGTGCTGGAAAATAAATGGTCTCAGGTCATCTGGGCAATCGAAAGAAAAAGTTAGGTCCTTATAAGTGACTTTGAAGACACATGGGTGCACAAGACCATATCTTGCATTCATAGATCGTAGAGTTGGCCGAAAGGACAGAAATTCCTTCCGACGGGCAGCAGTTGCTTGTGACACATCTTGAGATATATATACCCTCTTGCCAGACCATAATATTTGTTTTCTTTGCTTAGCTGCCGATAACACCGTCAGAAACTCTGTATATTCTAGGAAAAGAATGATTATTCCTCTAGGACGGCCAGACCCACCAGTTTGGGGATATGGACCCTAAGAAAGGCAAGCATGTCCAGTCCCTCTGCTCCCTCCGGAATACCATAAATTCAAAGATTATTACGCCTTTTTCGGTTTTCCAAATCCTCGGTCTGCTGGTTCAGGAGCGTTATCTCTTTGGACATACTATCAATTTTGGTGGCAGCATCCTGCACATCACTGAGCCGTTGTTCTACATCAGATACCCTGGACTCCAGCATAGACCACTTTTCCTCAATACATTGAAGTGTGACGTTAGTCTCCATGACAAAAGGTTTTAAGTGCTCGATTTCTTCCATAAGATCTTCCAAAGTCAGAGGCAGAGGAGACTTTGTAGGGGAACCAGGATCCTTTTTCTGTCTTTTAGTGGGAGCATTTGTATCCTTGCGAGCAATAGACATAACAGTAGATGTGGTGACAGCCTTCAAAGTAGAAGCGGGAGAGGGCTCCATAGGTTTGCACCACACAATAAGCGATATCCAAAATGTGTGCTCAATTCAAAAGGGTCAATAATGCCCAAAAAGCTGAAGATTAAGCAAATAGATTATTACATGAATTGCAACAGAAAAATCTAAATAAGTCAACCTTTTCCGTTATCCAGAAAGATAAATTATGTGGAGACAAGTCGACATGAGAGGAAGTATCAGAGAAACTGTTGGAAAGGATGCAACAGTATTTATAAGTAACATGAACTAGGTGCCAGGCATGTCTGCTTAAATTCCTTCAGTGCACTGCCAAAGATATACAAAAAATTGCGAAAAACACAATGCCCAAGGCTTGCTGAGTAGATTTCCTCACAGGAATCAATTATTAAAGCTACTGATGTACCTATTACCTGGAACGTCAGTTAACATCTAGCTGACAAATTGTGGGCAGCAGGAGAGCATTAAAATCATATTTCCAGGGCTTTCGGCAGCCACCGAAGCTTGGAAGTGTCACACAAAGTTCAGCTTCAACCGGCAGTAAAACCGGCTCCGATGCACTCCGCTAAGACAAAATGGCGGCCGCCAGCTCTGAGGTGCGCGGCGTGGGGGATGGAACGAGGTGAGCAGCCCTAAAAAAAAGCCGGAAAATGAAATTTACCTCGTCTCCCCATGCCCGCGCACCTTATCCTTCAATTTGTGCACATTTTGAGCGGGCGCCGCCGCTTCAGAAAAAAAAAGCCTCAGACGCCGAGCGGAGCTTCAGCGACCAGCAGCCATCTTGCAGGCAGTTCAGCCACACTCCCGAGAGGAAGATTGTTAATAATTTTTAAATTGTAGAATTTCACATAATGTCTGGAAGCTGATATGCTTGGAAGAAGCGCATATTCACTTTTGATTCAATTCACAGTTCCTACATTCAGCCAGATGTAAACCAAATCCATCTGTCCGAATACCCATTCCCAAAACAGCAACACACTTCAACAATCTCAAAACATTTGTGTCAAGGTACCTAATAACAAAATGCATAACTAACATTTATCAAACTTACAAAGGGATGCATTTAACATCCAATCTGGTGACCACTAGAACCTTAAAACATATCTCTGTCACAAATAAAGCTGCATTGAGCAATCCCCCAGAAGATAGCTTCCCATAACCTTGAAACATAAGTCAGATTCCAGCTCTACGTGCATCTGAATCTATATTTATCATTACTCATCAATGCCACATCCTAAACAGTTAGGCACTTCTTTATGATTGCTGCTGAAATAATGGAGCCCTGTACCATGTCAAGCAAATGAGGAATACTACTTGTAAAAACAGAATTAATGTTTGCAAATAACCGAAAAATTTACTCATAACACCCTCTCTATTTGTTACACAGCGTCTACTTAAATTTAGGAAATGCAAAATTCACAAAAGAATATCCAGGATGTATCTGACTAACCATTACAATACCAGCTCCAACCCAACTTTTTTGATAAAATTGTCTATTCTTTAGAACCTGATTTAGAGCTTGGCAGACGGACACTCCATTACAATATCCTGGCAGCGGTGGGCAGTCAAAATATTGAATTTTAAATATCGACCTACACTAATATCGAGTTTTTAATATCGTAGGGACAGAATATCGAAGTCAAGAATATCGTTGCCCAGAATATCGACTTTAAGGTAAGTAATATCGATTTTTTAATATCGAAGTAAGTAATATCGAAGTCATTAATATCGTTAGCAAAAATATAGTTGTTAATAATATCGTTTTTTTTGTGTTATGTATTTTATATGTATGTTTAACATTTTTTTAAAGTTTTTTCATTATTTTTAAATATATGTATTAAATGTTTAGAAAATAGTAATTTATTTTAAAGGAAATTTTGCGTTTTAGTATCAGAGCGGGTTGTGGGTTTATAGGGGAATAGGGTGGGAAGTAATTTAATTATAATTAATTAATTAATATGTTTTTATTTATTGTTATTCATTGTTAATTTGTTGTTAATTAATTATTAATTGGTAATTAATGTATATTAATTGGTTAATTTATAATGATATTAATTATAATTAATTTATTATTAATTTTTATTTATTGTTATTGTTAATTTATTGTAAATTAATTATTAATTGTAATTAATTTTAATTCATTGATTAATTGGTGATTAAATTAATTATGTTATTTTTAATGTGTAGCGGGTTGTGGGTTTATAGGGGAATAGGGTGGGAAGTAATTTAAATATAATTAATTAGTTAATATGTGTATATATATTGTTATTGATTATTAATTTATTGTTAATTAATTATTAATTGGTAATTCATTTTTATTAATTGATAATTAAATTAATTGTGTTATTTTTTTATGTGTAGCGTGTTGTGTGTTTATAGGAGAATAGGGTGGGAAGTAATTTAATGTTATTTAAAGAAATATTAATTTAATTTAATAGGTATTTATTAATAATTATTTGGTTAAATAATTATTAATATATTAATTAAAAAAATTTTTTTTATAAGTATGTTAATTTAACCCCTACGCGATCCTACATTTTCCCTACTGTTGCACTCACTGGAGTGGGAATAGTAATTTTTACCCCTACGCTATCCAACACTTTCCCTACTGTTGCACTCACTGGAGTGGGAATAATAATTTTTACCCCTACGCTATTCAACACTTTCCCTACTGTTGCACTCACTGGAGTAGGAATAGTAATTTTTACCCCCTGCTATCCAACACTTTCCCTACTGTTGCACTTACTGGAGTGGGAATAGTAATTTTCACCCCTACGCTATCCAACACTTTCCCTACTGTTGTACTCACTGGAGTGGGAATAGTAATTTTTACCCCTACGCTATCTAATATTTTGTATTTTTTTAGCTAATGTACTGTATAATTATTTAAAAAAAGATTTAAAATAATTTTAATTTTTTTAAATTTGTTACATATATTTATTTAATTTTTATTTATATTATTGTTTTATGTGTATAGATGTATTTATAATTTATAAAAATAAATTAAACAATTTATAAGTTATTAAAATAAATATTACAACATATTAATAAGTAAGTATATATATATTAGATATTATATCCATATTATATATTATTACTGATAATACAACCTGATTACTGCATATCTCAAGAGCTCTCAGGACTGCATTGATTCCACATTCCAAATGGAATCTTCACTCATGATGCTTTTTGAAAATTCAGCTGTGTCATCTGTGCAGCCACTGAGCAAACCATCTTGTACTACCTGAGGAAGGCGGAAGCTGAAACGTTGTAGTGGAAATATATTTTTGTTCTTTGGTGAATCTATCTGTTTGAGTCACTTCTTTCTTGGATATTTTATTTCTTTGTGACTCATTGTATCCTTTGGGATCCAGATTTTTGCCCTGACTGGCTGTTGTTTTCTTGTGATCCTCCATCTTCAAGTATATTATATATTATATGTATATGTTTAATGTATTTTCAAATTATATATATTACTTATAATTTTTAAGCATTTTTAAATATTTTTAACTATGTTTCTTTTAATTATATGTTTTATTTACTTTATTTTACAATTTTTTTAACTTAAATTAAAAACGATATTTTTAACAACGATATTTTTGACATCGATATTTTTTTTCCGATATTTTTCTACTTACCTTAATGTAGATAGGATGTCGATATTCTTGTCTTCGATATTTTTGCTGCAATATTTTTGTATGTCGATATTGTGACCTTCGATATTTAGTCAGTGATTCCCTGGCAGCCTTGTTACATGTGCATGTCTATCACATTTATGGCAGTTACCCACCCACCAAACTCTATATCAATCCCTAAGTTATGTAACAAATGGTTAATCTTTTTATTTTTAATACTGTGCTAGTAAAGGCATTTTGATACTCTGTGATAGAACTGGTGGTTTTATAATGATGGAAATATTTTCTTATGTGTATTATTTTCTGAAGGGGCGTATTATTGCGAATCTTTAAAGTTAATTACTACAAATCAAAATAACTTGAAATAATAGTTGATAGCTTTTAAATAGTCCCTCATTCAATACCTGAACCTAACCATATATTTGACTCTATCTGGTTATCATCTTGAACATAGGTCTAAAACTACTTTGTGCCATTTTGATATGCTACCATAGCCTTTGATAACAAGAGTGTTTTATTTATTCACTACTTATTTCTATGCACCTGCCAGGGTCTTAACATTATTCTTACAGGCACATGACAACTGGCGTCAATAAGCATTCAGCTGAATGTTTCTTTTCTTTTCTTATCTACCATTTAACAATTCATTTGCATCTTGATTGAAAAGGCGCCAATGAAATGTTTACAAAATGGGCAACCGGTGATCAGTATTCTATCCCTTCATTCCTGTTGAGTTACACTTGGACTTTATGGTTGTGCCATCTTACACACAGACTGTGCAGCCTACTAGGCATTATATTAGACAATGAGTGAGTTAAACTGTGCTCTTACTGTCACAAAAATAACTTTCATTAGAATCATTCATATGAATGTAGGTGGAAAAAAGACTGCTACAGTTGATGTTGAGACTTCATGCTTCAGTCAAAATCCCAAAAAACAACCGGACTTTTAACAATAGTCCTCATAGAAGCAACTATAGCAGAAGAGTACCTATCAGTTTTTTTCATCAGATATTTCAGTTTCAGAACAAGGATTACTTCTTTGTTCACAATTCAACTTGAAGTTCTTCTAGTTCATCCAAAAAATTAATACTGTCCACCCCTGCTAACAAGGAAACCAAATTTGAATTGCTAGTCTATGGTATGCAGGCAACACAGCTTTTTCTTATTAGCATATGAGTGGAAGATATATGATAGTTGGCGAGCAGGCACTTTAAGTTAATGAAGTACATTTTGAATATGATCTAGTATTAGGTAAGACTAGTTCTGGTATTTGAATAAGTTCACCCAGTCTCACTAATTGTTCCTTATAAAAGAAAGATTAAGGCCATTATTACGAGTTTGACGGTCCAATGGACCGCCGAACCCGTGGTGGTGGTCCGCGGTTGGACCACCACGGTACCGCTGCTTCCACCAGGGATCCATGATCCCTGGCAGTGGCACAGTAGTCTGAGACCCCTAATATGCTGGTGTGCCGCTGTGGCACTGCCAAGCATATTAGGAGTTTCCTCACCACCACACTTTTCATGGCAGTGCGACCGCCATGAAAAGTTAGGTGGGAAGGAAACAAAGGGGGCCCTAAAGGGCCCCCGGTTGCCTCTGTGCCATGGGGTGCATGCAGGGGGGCACATGTTTTGGTTCCACTCAAATTGAGGTATAACACACAAGTTAGCAGTGGTAAAGTGCACGAGGCCTAAGGACAACAAAAATGAATTTCAGGAAAAAGTGGAGGGGAAAGGGAAAGAGTTGAGGGGAACACCACCCTAAGGCTGACTGGTCTAACACATTAAGAAAGAAAGCATGACATTTGAGGGTGCTTATCCCGACAGTTTAGTAATGTCTATATTAAAACAACAATTTCAAGATTGCGCTGGGCTTTTCTAACCTCCCTTCAAAGAGTGCACCATTAAGGGCAGTGTTCATGATTCCTTGAAAGGTATTATTATTGTCCTTCTGTATAAAAGGAGTGATCGCTCTAATTATGAAAACTATCACCTCATTACCCTTTTAGACTCTAGTGGCAAACTATTCTGTAAACAACTTCTAATTCATCTCCAAGATCGGCCCAGGCTCAGCCACCGCCCACTGATCTTAGATCCTGTAAGAGGTGGCGGTCTTGCCTTCAACCGCTGTGGGCCGACCACCATGCCTTGTAATGCGGCGGTCGGCCTGAAGGGCTATCGGCAGTCAGACCACCACCAACAGGCTGTCGGTGGCGGTCCGACTGCCATTGTAATGAGGCCTTAAGATTTCCTTAATGTGTATAGGTTTCAGTAGCTCCATATTGATTTATTTTCTTTTTTCCTGTTTACTGGCTGATCTAGTTCTAAGGTTGGCAGTAGAATTTGGAAATTTCGTCCTTTGAGGAGATAGATTCTTCCCAAATCCATGGTGCTCTCATCTTTGGGGGTAATAGGAGTGCCTCTATTTCTAATGAAGAACTGCCCATGATTGACAAACTACCCCACAGTGCATTACGTTACTATGTTTCCTTTTGCTGATCACTTTGTTCTCGTTTTTTTGTTTCTGCTGGATAGATCATAAGTCTCATGAGCTCAATGAAAGTTCAATCATGAGAAACAAACATAGGTTTACCTTTATGAGAGGAACCTCATATTATATAATCAAATGCTCATTTTATCCCTCCTTACCCAGTTTCCCAATGGGGAGAGTTAAGTATAGGTTTGCAGGACGTACAATTATTTTTTTATGTCACTATATGGAAGGGTGGGGTTGCCCTTTTGGATTTTGGAATAAAAGTACATGCAGTGACAAGGTCTGTTCTAAAAGAAAGGAAACACAGTCAAATTAAGCTGTGTTTACCCCGATGGGTGAATGATCCTTTGTCAATGCATACAAAAGAATGCATTTAGCATAATTGTTGTCCACACTCAGGGAATTGTTGCAAATCATTGAATGAAAGTGGGTAATTAAAAGATGGGCTCAACTCACAACTTCATTCTAGCCCCCACAAGCCACGTTGCTGCCACCTTCTTTGCATGCTGAGAATCTGAACTTCCAGGCGTTCCTTTGCAGCAGCACTCAGGAGGGCCTTAAGTAGGGCATTGGTGGTTTGGAATGGCTGGGAACAGTTGAAAATTCTGGCTGCTGTCTTGTGTAGCAACTGCAGAACAGAGCGACAGTTTAACTCATGCTGAGTTCAAGCCAGATCCTGGGCTGGGAAAAGTGTACAAAGAGGATCTTTGCTGACAGGCTGGAGCCACCCAGCTGGTCCCACTAGCTGAACCGCAAAACACTAAACACCCCGACTATTGTAGAAGCCAAAGTAGAAGTGAAATGGTGGAATAAAGGCATCAATCTAGCCGAACTTAATCTGAACTGGCCAGCATTATGCTGAGGAGACACCAAAAAGCATTGCCTTCCAAGTGCTGGAGAGCTGGAGCTGGAAGCTGACACTAGAGTGGGAGTGCATGAAGTGTAGGAGTGCGTCAGCTGCTCCTGTAGAATGCAGAATGAACGAGAAGTGAATTCTGCTCATGCCAGGTATAAACTCAAAGCACTATTCAAAACAATATGCCAATATAACAAGAGTATTCTTCAAACAATTACGCAACTAGTATTTTACACTGAAAGTGTTTCTGCTTTTTAACAACTATTAAGCTTTAAGAGAATCACACCAAAAGACTGATTCTTGGGAGATTAAAAAAATAAATAATTCAGAATTTTTTTGGGTAGAAGGTATGCATGGAAAGTGATCCAAGAAGTACAGTTAAATAGTAAATCATTATTGCTGAAAAGTAAACAATAGAACAACCAAGAATAGTCGAAATATCCAAATTCTTCACTGCAATTGAAAAAAGTAACAACTATATATAAACAAGACTATTGATAAAAAAAAGAGTGTTTTTACAACAAGGCCAAATTTTGCTTATGAAAATTCAAAGCATCTGATGCTCGTGGTGATATCTCACAGAAAGTGCAAAGTGACTATTGAAAACAAACAAAAACTGTGTACAGTGTATACATTGCAATACTGCCACAAAATCTGGAATGTACATCATCCACACACAAAGTGATAGTATTGAAACTGTTTTTAAATTGTGATTCAAACTTTTGCTTATATTAAATCAAAATTCTGTGCTGGAAATTGCATGTTTGAAAAACAGTACGACCTAAAACACTGTGCATCAGTAAAGGCAAAAGCAAAACTAGAGACAAGAATGCCATTTTTTCCATTCGCTTGACATTTACAGAATACAATCATCATGTAAGGCATCTAAAATGTAAAGTTTTGAAAATAGCAGCAGAATTGTTATGTGGGACAACAGAGAAAAATATCTGTTACAATGTGGAATTGGGTGAATATAGAAACTTCAAACACTAATACTAAAAGACCTTAAGGAACATTTACCTTATCATGTTTTTTATACCACATAGGCTGGACTGAACATGCAGATTACAATGGAGAGGGTATAATGGCAAACAGCAATTAGTTAAAGGGGAAGAAGGGAGTCCCAGTATGAATGAACTGGTGAAGAATGTAGGTCCTGATGTATGAAGTTTAAGGAGGTCATTACGATGGCGGACGGAAAAAAAACGACCGCCATGGTAGCGGGAAAACACCGCCCGCCGCTACCGCGGGAAAACCGACGGCTAGATTAGGATCCCCAGCGGTAAAACCCCAACCGCGGCGGAAAGGAGACCCGAGAATCTGCCGTACGCCTGCGGAAAGGGCCCAAACCCGTCCGCGGCGGTCGGTGTCGCAGCGGAAACAGGCCAAACGCCCGCAACCACAGCGGAGACACCGCCATCAAAATTATGATATTCCCGACATCCCCGCGGTGCAGTGCGCTGTTTCCGACCGCCGCGGTCGACAACAGTGAAGAATCAGTGAGACGGCGGAAGCGCCATAGCCAAGCCACCACTGCGGACGCTCCGCCCAAAAAATGACGGTCGCCAGAAAAACACACAACATGGCCACAAAGTGCACCAACCATACAAGGCATGCACCCAAAAATAGCTAACACAGCCCAAAGACACACCCCCATGGGAAACTCCAAAACTACAAATCCCAGGTACACACACACACCACACCTGCAACCAATACCCCATCCTGACACACCCACAGACACCAGTATAAATCCAGCCCCCAACAGACCACAATCCTTTGCAAAACTCCACAACTGAGGGGACATCCACCACAGATGACAGGAGAGGCAAATCTGCACAACACACACACATCACCACCACCACCACCACTTCCACACCTGCACCTCTAACACCTTTGCACAGCACACACCATACACATCACAACCACCACTACCACTCCCAAACCTGCACCCTAAACACCTTGACACATCACACACCATGTCACCACAGAGAATGCCCAAATTCACTGAGAGCGAGTTGAGGGTCATGGTCGATGAGATAATCAGGGTAGAACCACAATTGTTTGGTAACCAGGTCCAACAGACACCACTAGCAACAAGGACGCAAAGGTGGAGAAGGATAGTAGAGAAGGTCAATGCAGTAGGGACCGTGCCACGCAATAGAGATGAAACCATGAAGAGGTGGCACGATCTGAAGGCAGTGGTCAAAAAGAGGAGAGCCAAGAACCATGAGCTGGCTCAGAGGACAGGCAGTGGCCCTCCCGTTCCACTCAAAACATTCACTGAATGGGAGGAGAAGGTGCTTGGCATTCTACATCCAGAGAGTCTCTCAGGAATACCCGGGGAGTGGAGGCTGGTAAGTACAAACAAATGCCTAACATCACACAAATGTACTGTCTTGCCCTATCACAAAATAATACCTCCTAGGTACAAATTCATTCATGTGCACAACACTCCTCCCAACACATCTCTCACAGATACAACAGACACTCCCCCTGAAGCCCCCAAAGGTAGTTAGCAACATCACCATGGGTACATGTGTACATGCTGCCAGCACTACAACTCCCACCAGGCCCCCTTGTCCCACAGCTGAGCAGGATGTAGCCCTCCCCCACCCAGAAGCAAGCCTCAGCCATTGTGTGCTACACCCTCACCTAACAGGTAGGTAGCCATCTTCACAGGGAGGTGGGTGGGTGTTTGGGAGGCCTGCACTACAACTCCCACCAGGCCCCCTTGTCCCACAGCTGAGCAGGATGGAGCACTGCCCCCACCCAGAAGCATGCCTCAGCCAGTGTGTGCTACACCCTCACCTGACAGGTAGGTAGCCATCTTTACCGGGAGGTGGGTGGGTGTTTGGGAGGCCTGCACTACAACTCCCACCAGGCCCCCTTGTCCCACAGCTGAGCAGGATGGAGCACTGCCCCCACCCAGAAGCATGCCTCAGCCATTGTGTGCTACACCCTCACCTAACAGGTAGGTAGCCATCTTTACCGGGAGGTGGGTGGGTGTTTGGGAGGCCTGCACTACAACTCCCACCAGGCCCCCTTGTCCCACAGCTGAGCAGGATGGAGCACTGCCCCCACCCAGAAGCATGCCTCAGCCAGTGTGTGCTACACCCTCACCTGACAGGTAGGTAGCCATCTTTACCGGGAGGTGGGTGGGTGTTTGGGAGGCCTGCACTACAACTCCCACCAGGCCCCCTTGTCCCACAGCTGAGCAGGATGGAGCACTGCCCCCACCCAGAAGCATGCCTCAGCCAGTGTGTGCTACACCCTCACCTGGCAGGTAGGTAGCCATCTTTACCGGGAGGTGGGTGGGTGTTTGGGAGCTCTGCACTACAACTCCCACCAGGCCCCCTTGGCCCACAGCTGAGCAGGATGGAGCACTAGTCCCACTAATAGGCATGTGACGTCTGTGCAGCCGCACATGACACCATGCCACTTAGTCCACAGTCACCAACACAAATAATGCTAAACAGTTATGTTGTAGTCACCATGCACAAGTCTCTATTCAAAATTGACCCACATTGTGTACACTGTGCCAGGCATCACACACTGCAACACTAACAACGATCATGCTGCCCTGCAGCAGTGACTGGCCGTTTGTATGGCAAAGTGCAAATCACCCATGTCATACCACAGTGTTGCAATGTAAACAGTGGAAGTGCAGTGCACCCAAAAACTACACTGCAGCTGGGACTCACAATGCTAAACTAAGCTGATCACAAATGTCCTGCAACACACCCAGCTACCACAGTGCTGCACTGAATTGCAGAACAGCACCTTGTCTGAATTAAATTGTCAAAGGTGTCTTGTTTGGACCACCAATGTGTGTATGCATTGACAATGTTCACATCTCACACTGTCTGTCTGAACAGTGCTGGCATAGTCTGGCCCCAAAACCATACATTGTCTGCACAGGGCTGAGTACATCTCACACACACACCACTGTTGACCACAACATGTCAGTGTATGGATGCCCTGGAACAACTGCTACACCAGTACTGGGCTCATGTTCTCAGGTCCACAAATACCATGAAACCATGACAGTGTGGAAATGTATGCTGGGTGAGTTCTACACCCTGCTGTATGTCACCACTGTGCTACGAGACCATACCCCTTGCCCTATTGTGCCTTCAAATGTCGGGGGAGTGAACCCCACAGCCAGATAGCTGGGACAACAGTGATGGGGGCCATACCCCATGACCAAATGCAATCTGAAATCAATGGGTACAAAAAGCCACACACACATCAGGCTCACCACACGCACATTCCATCCAAAGATTTCTACCAAGTCACATAGCCATGTCATTGCTCACCTTCACCTCAAACGGTAGTTAGCCATCTTCACAGTGAGACGGTGCAGTGTGTTTGGCTATCCGTCCCACAAAATGCAACATGCATGCTGTCCCACCACTATGGAGGATGGGACACTACTCCCCCAATAAGAAGCATGTGGCAGGCAATGTATGCTACCCACCCAACTCACAGGTAGGTAACCGCATCTCACAGGTCGGGGTGTGTGGGGCTGGGAAGCTTGCACAACAACTCACACGGGCTCACCTGACCGCCAGCACACAAGACCCATTACTTCCTGGCACCAACATGCATGTGTCATTCATTGCAATGTACACTGCAAAAGAACTGGCATGTGGACATATCATGCTGACTTGTCCCACACTGGACCAAGATGGAAGCCCTCATCCTACACACACGGAGAGGTCTCACAAATACAAGGAAAACACAGCAAACACAACATATCTACAGCCACAACATAAAGCCAGATATGCATTTAAAAAAACATGTTGGCATAGGACACCAGGCCTCTCAATGCACAACTGCACACCCAGATAGCATTGGCAACTATAGTGTGCACACACCTAAGAAAATGAAACTGTGACAGCAACCAAAGTGTGAATGACTGAAACACATGTCGATGGAACTCCGAGCACAACCATGCACACCACTACATGCCATCTGACAGTAGCAGTGGACCAGACCACCTAGGATCTACTTAAAGCAAACTTAAGCATGTCTGGAATTGCAAATACAGATATCTACACCACATTGAAAAGGTATGCATGAAACTACAATGCTCACTCACTGTGCAGAGAGAACCGCTACAAGGGCTCTACAAGTGACACATACACGTAAATGGATGACATATGATTGATCGATAACAGGATGCCAACATGAGACTGTCAATGTCAAAAAATTATATTGTGCATGTCATGTCTTGACAACTCCCAATATGGACAAGTAATGTATGTACCACAACAGCTTGTAATGCATCACTGGATGTCGGTCAATGCTAATTTGTACAGTGAACAACTGCTGGATGTACAAACAGTTGATGTAACACTGCTAACACAAACTTTGATGGGTGCAACACAATGACCATTTCTCATCTGACCCACAGGTGACCAAGAACTCACTGCAGAGGATGACACCACCCTGCAGAGCCAGTCCCCCCCGGAACAGAGACAACTGGATGAGGACTCCCTGGATTCCTTGGATGAGGAGCTCCACGCTGGCCCATCTGGTGTGGCAGGCCGCAACCAGTCCCAGGCACCCATTGTCCCCCAACCACATCAGCTGCAGCCCCTGACCATCCTCTGACAGCTGCTGTCACGGCCTGTGTGTCACCCACTACTACCACCACCACCACCACCACCACAGCTGTCCGCAACACCCACCCTGCCCCAGGGGTTGAGCAGCCCACCACATCGACTGCGGAGGCCAGGGAGAGGATGCAGCGGGCCAATGTGAGGACCGGACAGGACCGTGGCAGCAGTGCAGCTGGTCGGGACAGGGTCATGCAGAGGGGGACTGATCCTGGGACGGAAGCCCTGGGCCACATCGACAGAGTCCTTGGGGCATACCAACAGGCCCAGGGACGAATGGGCCGGTTAGAGGAAGAATCTCGGGAGCACCTCCTGCTGCGGAGGTCCATGGACACACGCATGGGACAGATTGTGGACTTCTTGGGGCAGCTAGTGGCGGTTCTGAGGGACAGGCAAGCGCAACATTCTATCCCTCTGCCTCCCCCGTTGGGCAGCAGGATGACACTTCATCATCCTCCCCTGCGTCCACAGAGGGGGGTGAGTCCTCAGGCACCACTGCCCCTGCAGCAGTGGCCCCTCCAGTGAAGCGCAAGAGGGGCCGTCCAAGGAAAGGCCAGGGGGACTCACGTGCCCAAGTACCTGCCAAATGCTAGTCCCCAAACCAGCCATGATGGCAGACCACTGCACCACTGCATTGACCTTTTGGACTATCCTTCACCACACTGCCATGTGAATGGCATCCATCTGTTGGACTGGGTCTCCACATCATTGTGGGGACTACTCAAGTATCTCATTTACCTTGACTGTCAACTCACTTCTTCAATTACCCCCTTCACATTTTCTCCACCCTTGCATGTCACATTTGTTAATAAATACACCTTACACACATGTTGTTGTGTCTGCTCCATCTTTAATACAAAATGTGCAACCTTCACCGTGTAGGACATGGTCCAGGGGAATGGAATGTAGGTAACAAGTGAGATGCTGAAGGGACCTAGGGAAAAATGCAGAACAAGAGTCACTTGTATGGGTGTGGCATTGCACACATCACACAACACTTGTCAACAAGGTACTCAGATCTACAAACTTTACACAGAGCAACAGTCACCATAGAGACAATCTGTTTCACACTAACCAATCACACATACATTGGCAGGCAGCAATGAGTCAACACCAAGCTGCAGTCAGCAAGCTCACATACACCCATACAGCAACAGCAACACCATCAGACCATTTTGTCCCTTCTACATCGTCACTCACCTTCAAGTGAAGTAGCGGGTGATGAGCTGTCGACGCATGTCGACCCCTTCCTCCTCTCCACTGCCCTCGTCACTGGATCCGGCTTGATTTGCAGGCGGCGGCCTTGGCTGCTCATCATCGTCATCCAGGATCAGGGGTATTGCCTTGCGAATGGCCAGGTTGTGGAGCATGCAGCATGCCACCACTATCTGACACACCTTCCCTGGTGAGTACATAAGGGCCCCCCAGTACGGTCCAGGCACCGAAATCTTGATTTTAGGAGACCAAATGTCCGTTCTATCACACGCCGTGTCCTCCCATGGGCATCATTGTATCGCACATCAGCTGGCGTGACGGGGTTCCGCAATGGGCTCAGCAACCACGGGCGGTTTGGATATGCCGAGTCACCTGTGTGTGAGAGACACAGATTAACCTTGCAGTCCCAAAATGCAACACAACAGCATGTCACACACACACACACCACTCTAATCCACTATACATACTCACCCACAAGCCATGCACGCTCAGGAAGCAGATTGGCCATCAACTGAGGAACAATGCTGCTGCGCAAGATGTGGGCATCATGGGCTGAGCCGGGAAACTTGACACACACGTGTGAGATGATCATGTCCGCCAGGCACACCACTTGAACATTTACCGAGTGTGAATGCTTCCTATTGCGGTAAACCTGTTCACGTGCCTGTGGTGGCACAAGCCCAACATGTGTGCAATCAATTGCACCAATGACATGTGGGATATGTCCAAGGGCATAGAAATCGCCCTTCACAGCCACCAACTCAGGCCCCTGGGAAAATGGATATATCTGTCTTTGTACAGCATCATGGCCGACAGGACATCCCTCAGCACCATGCTGAACATCGGCTGTGACATCCCGCCTGCACTTGCGACCGTGTGCTGGAATGAGCCCGTTGCAAAGAAATGCAGGCATGCCATCACCTTAGCTGTTGCGGTGAAAGCTGTTGGATATGTCCGACGTGGCTGCAGGTGGGGCTCCAACATGGCACATAGGTTCTGCAGGGTTTGTCGGTCCAGCCTAAATTTGCGGATTATTTCCTCATTCTCCATGTCTGCCAGGACTGTGAACGGACGATAGATATTGTGCCTCCTCCTCCTAGGACAGATCACAGTGCACAGATGTCAATGCAGAAGACCATGAAATGTGCATCACATCAATTTCTTCTACAGACACATTCCCAAGTCTTACAACATGCACCATTAACCGACAGGGCACTTCACAAGTAGGTTCACATCAGGCACACTACTCGTACACCTGTCCCCTTACCAGCAGCAATTATCTGTGCACCCCTCCGGCTCATTCGCATGCACAGTGTGATATACTAACAGATATGTGTGCATACCTGTGAGTATGACCCCCAGCATATGTTAATAATTGCAATACTACCTGAACACACCATGTTGCTGGCCCTGATACACCTCCCAACACAGGTTGCACATGGCACACATCAACTACACACTGACCACCGGCTGAGCGTGGGGGACACGTGTGTGCATGTGCATTGGACAATGTGCCAGTTGCTGATGCCCCTAGTCCAGTCAATGAGACGACATTGTGCATTACATGGCACACACAGACATTGACCATTATCTCCATATGCTATGCAACACAGTAACTGGACAGTCTACATTTCATTACACAGCACATGTGACATGTGCGAGTGTATGTGCCCATGCAATGTATTGGTGACCCATATATGGTATGTGTTGGTGACGTGGAGTGACATGTCCCTTTTGTGCATTTGCCCTCATGAGGACCCTTCAATTGTTGAGACACTGGGCACTGTATATGTTGGCCTATGCAGAGAGCTGGAGGACACGTTAGGTGCAGCACAGCTACTCCACAACTCCATTAACGCTCACTCCAGGCACTGCCTGGCAGACATATGGCCGTGCCTACCACCTGGCCACTGAGGTGTGTCACCTGGGGACACTGACCACCGGCTGAGCGTGGGGGACACGTGTGTGCATGTGCATTGGACAATGTGCCAGTTGCTGATGCCCCTAGTCCAGTCAATGAGACGACATTGTGCATTACATGGCACACACAGACATTGACCATTATCTCCATATGCTATGCAACACAGTAACTGGACAGTCTACATTTCATTACACAGCACATGTGACATGTGCGAGTGTATGTGCCCATGCAATGTATTGGCGACCCATATATGGTATGTGTTGGTGACGTGGAGTGACATGTCCCTTTTGTGCATTTGCCCTCATGAGGACCCTTCAATTGTTGAGACACTGGGCACTGTATATGTTGGCCTATGCAGAGAGCTGGAGGACACGTTAGGTGCAGCACAGCTACTCCACAACTCCATTAACGCTCACTCCAGGCACTGCCTGGCAGACATATGGCTGTGCCTACCACCTGGCCACTGAGGTGTGTCACCGCCCATAACCCATGCACGATCGCGGGAGACACCGCCAGATATGTATGTGACAATTGCGGTCACCATGCACCGCTACCCAAATCACGGTCACTCCAGGCACTGTCTGCCAGACATATGGCGGTGCCTACCGCCTGGCCACTGAGGTGTGGCACCGCCCATAACCCATGCACGATCGCGGGAGACACCGCCAGATATGTATGTGACAATTGCGGTCACAATGCACCGCTACCTAAATCACGGTCACTCCAGGCACTGTCTGCCAGACATATGGCGGTGCCTACCACCTGGCCACTGAGGTGTGGCACCGCCCATAACCCATGCACGATCGCGGGAGACACCGCCAGATATGTATGTGACAATTGCGGTCACCATGCACCGCTACCCAAATCACGGTCACTCCAGGCACTGTCTGCCAGACATATGGCGGTGCCTACCGCCTGGCCCCTGTGGTGTGTCACTGGCATGGACCATGCCCCTGCAGCCAATGGGAAGCAGCCTCGCGGTAGCCTGACGCGAGTTTGAAAATCACAGTGGGCGTGCACCACCCCCGCGGAGGCGGTCACTGGAGGCATTCAAAAGATGCACCACCGCGGTAGGGCGCACATGCATCCTACGGTGTGTCACCGGCATGGACCATGCCCCTGCAGGCAATGGGAAGCAGACTCGCGGTAGCCTGATGCGAGTTTGAAAATCGCGGTAGGCGTGCACCGCCACCGCGGAGGCGGACATTGGATGTATTTGAATGAGGCAGACCTCGTACACCATCTGCAGCACCCTGGGACCACTGACACAGCCCCAGGGGCCTATATATGTGTGGGAGGGCGCACCACATTCCCACAGCTACCAGGGACTGCTGACTGACAACCCTCCACCTGCTGCTGCTGCCTCAAGGGACTGCTGGCTGCCACCCTGCACCTGCTGCTGCTGCCTCAAGGGACTGCTGGCTGCCACCCTCCACCTGCTGCCTCAAGGGACTGCTGGCTGCCACCCTGCACCTGCTGCCTCAAGGGACTGCTGGCTGCCACCCTGCACCTGCTGCCTCAAGGGACTGCTGACTGCCACCCTCAACGTGCTGCTGCTGCCACATGTCCATTGTGATGTCGAGGACTCAGAAGATCCGTGCCAGTCCCTTCACCAGGGAAGAGCTTGGGGTCCTGGTAGACGGGTTGCTTGCACAGTACCCAATCAATCAATCAATCACAGAATTTGTAGAGCGCACTACTTACCCGCGAGGGTCTCAAGGCGCTGGGGAGAGAGAAGGGGGGGGTGCTGCTACTGGTCGAACAGCCAGGTCTTGAGTAGCCTCCTGAAGGTCAGCAGGTCTTGGGTCTGTCGTGAGGCTTAGTGGAAGGGTGTTCCAGGTCTTGGCGGCGAGGTGTGAGAAGGATCTGCCGCCGGTGGTTGTTCTTCGAATGCGAGGGACGGTGGCGAGGAGAGAGGTCGGCGGAGCGGAGCTGGCGGTTGGGGACGTAGAAGAAGAGTCGTCTGTTGAGGTAGGCTGGGCCAGTCTTGTGGAGTGCCTTGTGTGCGTGGATGAGGAGTTTGAAGGTGATCCTCTTGTCGACGGGGAGCCAGTGCAGGTTCCTCAGGTGGGGGGTGATGTGGCTGTGGCGTGGTACGTCGAGGATCAGGCGTGCGGAGGCGTTTTGTATGCGTTGCAGTTGCTTGATGAGCTTGGCCGGGGCTCCCGGGTAGAGGGTGTTCCCATAGTCAAGTCTGCTACTGACGAGGGCCTGGTTGACTGTTCTTCTTGTGTCTGTCGGCTTTATGGCGGCCCTAATGTCGTGGTAAGTCTCCCAGACTGTGAGTGAGAGTGCAGGGTGTGCACACGTGGGGTGGAGGTGCTTCAGTATGTGTCAGTGGTTGTGGGGCTCTGACATGCACTGCCTATCATGTTTACTACAGAGGGAAGGGCTTGGTGGGCTCTTTCACACGTTACCCTGCATGCCTATCCTGAGTAGAGGGACATGTCCTGTAGTGTCAGCCATACAGTGCAGCTGCATTTTGGTGATGCAGGAGTCTGGCCAGTTAGCGTTTGTGTGAATGGCTGTGTTGCTCCCAATTGACCCACTCAGTGTCAGTCGACCTGCCCTGCACAGTCCCAACCGAATGCCACATGTCCACAACACTGAATGTACAGTGTGTACCATGTGTGTTTGGCTCACGCCTCTTCATCTAAGTCCCATCTCTGCCATGTAGATTGCACAGGAGCAGGCGTGGGAGAAGGGTGTGTGTATGACAGTTGTTGTCACTCTATGTGAGTTCCAAGAGACAGTGAGGCTTTCACAGGGCTAGGACACTTAGGTCTGCGCAGTGTTGGACACAGTGAGTCCAACAACATGACACATGTTTTGCTATCTTCTCTATGTGTAGTTGTAGGTAACTGCAGACAGTAGCTGCAGGCAGACTACACGTTGCTTGCTGTGTTGGTATCCTGCATGTGAATGGGATGTGGAGGTACTGTGTCCACCATCGAACATGCATGCCTGTACGTCTGATTGACCAATGACATTGCATCATGTTCAGAGCAATTGTTGGCTATGTGACAGTTGTAGCTGGAGTTTTGGATGAGTCACTGTCGTGCTACTGCATTTTCGTTGTGTTGTTATTGTGCACTGTGTCACTGGCACATCACCCCTCTTGTCTCCCATGCCTGCAGCTGAAGGTCCACCAGCGTAAAGCCGTGTGGAGTGCCATTGCCTCCAGAGTCCAGGATCTGGGTGTGTCAAACCGAAGGCGCACCCACTGTCATAAAAGGTGGGACGACATCTGCCGGCTGAGCAAGAACGTGGCCGAGATGACGCTGGGGCTGCTCCCTCGGACTGGCAGGTTGTCTAGGCGCAGCATGACACCACTAATGGCCCGCATCCCGGCTGTCACACAACCTGAGCTGGACAGATGACTGAGGGAGCATCAGCAGCGAGCCAGGGGTGAGTATGTGTTGCAGGCTGCCTTTGGCTGGGAGTGGGTGCATGTGTCTACAGAGTGTGCAAATTGTCAGCTGTGTGACGTTGGTTGTGTGGTGCAATGTTTTGTGAGTGGCCTCTGTGCTGGGTGTATGTGCCATGCTTTTGCCCAAACGGCGCTTCATGAAGTGAGTTTTAGCACTGTGCATCTCTCTTACATTTGGAGTTGTGGCCTTCAGGTACCTTCTGCTGTGGGGTAGTGTGTGAATTCTGATGGATGGTAATGCCAGTGTGCCAACTGTGAATGCGTTTCAATGAATGCGTGCAATTCCAGACCTCAGATGTCTGCCAGTCAGACATCTGAGGCCAATGTGCAACAGTAGATGGGCCCATGGACTCGATATGGTGGATGGCATGTGTGCAGGGTCATTGTGGGCTGGTATGTTGTAGTTTGTGTGGTCCCCTACTGCTCCACACATGTAGGTGATGTGCACCATGACGTGGTGTTCATCCTTGCCAACATCGGGACAGTGTGTGTGCACAGGCCATTTTGGGGCTGTGTCTGATGTGAGCCAACTGCAGGATGGTGTGCTGTGTGAATCACCTGGGTCACTTATGGCAGGACGTGTGGCGGACATGCACCGTTGTGTCGAAATTTTGGGTGTCAAGATATATGTGTGCACAGGGTGGCATGCAATGTGCTGCACTCCTCTTTCTAGGATGCAGATGTATTGGCACGTGTTAGTTCTGTTGATGCCACTCATCTCACAGAACTTCTCTCTCCTATGCAGCAGCTCCCGTATGTGCAGAGGGGACGGACACCAGTGGTGAGGCTTCCACTGCAACAGCCGCACCGGAGCTGACTGACACAGATGTGACCAGCGCCGAGGAGGGGGACAGGAGTCTGCTAGAGGACTCACAGCTGGAGACACAAAGCTCTACCTCATCTGATGCCAGCGGTGACACATCCATGTTGGGGGGTACAGGGAACGGGGACTCTGCCTCCTCTTCCGCCACACAGCGTCCAGAGCCCAGCCTCCCTTCAACCTCCACTGGTGCTGCCCGTGTCCGCACGAGTAGGAAGGGAAGAGTCACCTTCACCCCAGGCACAGCTGCCCCAGCCCATGTCAGCCCTGCTGCCCTCAGTGCAGAAGCAGTCGAGCTATTGCGCCAGCTGTGTGTGGGGCAGACAGCACTTCTCAATGCCTTCCAAGAGCACGACAAAAAGTTGGGGCAGGTTATAGCTTTCATGGAGGGCTTACATTCCGACGTAGGTGGGCTACACCGCACTGTGCAGTCCTTGTCATCAACTGTGACAGCAGCCCTGCAACAGGCACATAGTCAGGGAGCGGCTCCCAGCACTCGGTCTGGCCCCGTGTCACTGTGCACCTCTGACGACAGTGACAATGCCCAACGGACCCCAAAGTCCCGATACAGAACCCGCAGCACACAGGAGCAGCAGCAACCCAAGCGTACTAGGGCACAGACACCATCCCCACATAAGAGTAAGGCCACCCCAGAGCGCAGAGAGAAAAGCCCATCAGGCGACAGCAAGGGCCACAAAGCAAAGAAAAAAGCATCAGGGTCACAGGCCTCACCTTCCTCCCCTGCCAAAGACTCCCCTGGTCCAAAGACGTCTCGCAGAGGCAAGAAGATAGTTTCCACATCCACTGTGAAGGTGTTGCCTGCAAACATTACACAGGATGAGGGCCCCATGGATAATCCATCCTTGACCTCCACTCCCATCCCAAGCCCTGTGAAGCCAGCACGGGAGGACAGTGTAGGGGGCAAAGCTGGTGGACAGAGGGAGGCAGGGCGGCAGCAAACACCAGGCAAGCGCACAGCGGGTTCCAGCATGTCCCCAGAGGGGGGGTCACCATCCACACCAGAATCAGCTTTGGTGTTGGGGTCACCTGTTGTGTCTGCCCCAGTTCCCCTCAATCCCCTGACAGGGAAACCTTTCAGGATCCCCAAGAAGTGGAGAGGCACCCCTCCACAATCTCCGGCACACACTGTGTCTCACCAGGGCATGAGCCACCTCCCCGGGCCACCACCACACCTGGTCCAAGCAGCCCCCAGCTACCACATGCACAGTTGGCTCTTCCACAGTTGTTACTCCCACTGCCCAGGGTAGTCCGCCAACAGACCCCAACACACAGTCAGCTCCAAGTCCGACAGACAGCCCCATCTGAGTGGTGGTCACCCTCACACACCTGTCTGTCCACAGTGGTGCGTGTGATGCCCATTGTCAGACCCATTACTCTGTTGCTGGGCATGGCATGGTAGAGTTGCATACATTCCCTGTGTAGCTTCTGATGTAACTACTCTGCACATTGTACTTGCCTTGTGTTTCACTGCTGTGTGCCCCCTGCCTGTGCAGCTTCTCATGGACTCACTCTGCACTTTGTCCTGCCCACTGGCCTTGTTGTTTACTGCTGTTTGCCCCTTGCCTCTGCAGGATCTCATGTACCTCACCTGCACTTTGGACTGGCCACTGGCCTTGTTGTCGACTGATGTCCTAGACTTGCCTGTGCAGCTTCTCATGTACCTCACCTGCACTGTGTCCTGGCCACTGGCCTTGTTGTTCACTGCTGTTTGCCCCTTGCCTCTGCAGGATCTCATGTACCTCACCTGCACTTTGGACTGGCCACTGGCCTTGTTGTTGACTGATGTCCTAGACTTGCCTGTGCAGCTTCTCATGTACCTCACCTGCACTGTGTCCTGGCCACTGGCCTTGTTGTTCACTGCTGTTTGCCCCTTGCCTCTGCAGGATCTCATGTACCTCACCTGCACTTTGGACTGGCCACTGGCCTTGTTGTCGACTGATGTCCTAGACTTGCCTGTGCAGCTTCTCATGTACCTCACCTGCACTGTGTCCTGGCCACTGGCCTTGTTGTTCACTGCTGTTTGCCCCTTGCCTCTGCAGGATCTCATGTACCTCACCTGCACTTTGGACTGGCCACTGGCCTTGTTGTCGACTGATGTCCTAGACTTGCCTGTGCAGCTTCTCATGTACCTCACCTGCACTGTGTCCTGGCCACTGGCCTTGTTGTTCACTGCTGTTTGCCCCTTGCCTGTGCAGCTTCTCATGTACCTCACCTGCACTGTGTCCTGGCCACTGGCCTTGTTGTTCACTGCTGTTTTCCCCTTGCCTCTGCAGGATCTCATGTACCTCACCTGCACTTTGGACTGGCCACTGGCCTTGTTGTCGACTGATGTCCTAGACTTGCCTGTGCAGCTTCTCATGTACCTCACCTGCACTGTGTCCTGGCCACTGGCCTTGTTGTTCACTGCTGTTTGCCCCTTGCCTCTGCAGGATCTCATGTACCTCACCTGCACTTTGGACTGGCCACTGGCCTTGTTGTCGACTGATGTCCTAGACTTGCCTGTGCAGCTTCTCATGTACCTCACCTGCACTGTGTCCTGGCCACTGGCCTTGTTGTTCACTGCTGTTTGCCCCTTGCCTGTGCAGCTTCTCATGTACCTCACCTGCACTGTGTCCTGGCCACTGGCCTTGTTGTTCACTGCTGTTTGCCCCTTGCCTCTGCAGGATCTCATGTACCTCACCTGCACTTTGGACTGGCCACTGGCCTTGTTGTCGACTGATGTCCTAGACTTGCCTGTGTAGCTTCTCATGTACCTCACCTGCACTGTGTCCTGGCCACTGGCCTTGTTGTTCACTGCTGTTTGCCACTTGCCTGTGCAGCTTCTCATGGACTCACTCTGCACTTTGTCCTGCCCACTGGCCTTGTTGTTCACTGCTGTGTGCCCCCTGCCTGTGCAGCTTCTCATGGACTCACTCTGCACTTTGTCCTGCCCACTGGCCTTGTCGTTCACTGCTGTGTGCCCCCTGCCTGTGCAGCTTCTCATGGACTCACTCTGCACATTGGACTGGCCACTGGCCTTGCTGTTCACTGCTGTGTGCCCCCTGCCTGTGCAGCTTCTCATGGACTCACTCTGCACTTTGTCCTGCCCACTGGCCTTGTTGTTCACTGCTGTGTGCCCCCTGCCTGTGCAGGATCTCATGGACTTAACCTGCACTGTGTCCTGGCCACTGGCCTTGTTGTTCACTGCTGTTTGCCCCTTGCCTCTGCAGGATCTCATGTACCTCACCTGCACTTTGGACTGGCCACTGGCCTTGTTGTCGACTGATGTCCTAGACTTGCCTGTGCAGCTTCTCATGTACCTCACCTGCACTGTGTCCTGGCCACTGGCCTTGTTGTTCACTGCTGTTTGCCCCTTGCCACTGCAGGATCTCATGTACCTCACCTGCACTTTGGACTGGCCACTGGCCTTGTTGTCGACTGATGTCCTAGACTTGCCTGTGCAGCTTCTCATGTACCTCACCTGCACTGTGTCCTGGCCACTGGCCTTGTTGTTCACTGCTGTTTGCCCCTTGCCTCTGCAGGATCTCATGTACCTCACCTGCACTTTGGACTGGCCACTGGCCTTGTTGTCGACTGATGTCCGAGACTTGCCTGTGCAGCTTCTCATGTACCTCACCTGCACTGTGTCCTGGCCACTGGCCTTGTTGTTCACTGCTGTTTGCCCCTTGCCTGTGCAGCTTCTCATGTACCTCACCTGCACTGTGTCCTGGCCACTGGCCTTGTTGTTCACTGCTGTTTGCCCCTTGCCTCTGCAGGATCTCATGTACCTCACCTGCACTTTGGACTGGCCACTGGCCTTGTTGTCGACTGATGTCCTAGACTTGCCTGTGCAGCTTCTCATGTACCTCACCTGCACTGTGTCCTGGCCACTGGCCTTGTTGTTCACTGCTGTTTGCCCCTTGCCTCTGCAGGATCTCATGTACCTCACCTGCACTTTGGACTGGCCACTGGCCTTGTTGTCGACTGATGTCCTAGACTTGCCTGTGCAGCTTCTCATGTACCTCACCTGCACTGTGTCCTGGCCACTGGCCTTGTTGTGCACTGCTGTTTGGCCCTTGCCTGTGCAGCTTCTCATGTACCTCACCTGCACTGTGTCCTGGCCACTGGCCTTGTTGTTCACTGCTGTTTGCCCCTTGCCTCTGCAGGATCTCATGTACCTCACCTGCACTTTGGACTGGCCACTGGCCTTGTTGTCGACTGATGTCCTGAGACTTGCCTGTGCAGCTTCTCATGTACCTCACCTGCACTGTGTCCTGGCCACTGGCCTTGTTGTTCACTGCTGTTTGCCACTTGCCTGTGCAGCTTCTCATGGACTCACTCTGCACTTTGTCCTGCCCACTGGCCTTGTTGTTCACTGCTGTGTGCCCCCTGCCTGTGCAGGATCTCATGGACTTAACCTGCACTGTGTCCTGGCCACTGGCCTTGTCGTTCACTGCTGTTTGCCCCCTGCCTGTGCAGCTTTTCATGTAAATACTGTGCATATTGAAATGCCCACTGGCTTTGCTGTTGCCCAAATTTGTTGGCTCTATATGCAAATAGTGAATAAACACAGTTGGTCCTGCAGTGAGTTGTGTCAGTGTCCTTCCTGAATAAAGTTGTTTCTGTGTGTGCATGGTTTACTGTGTCACAGGCTCAGTATGCCACTTCGACATTGCCAATGGGTTGTGTAACATTTCATTTTTTTGCAGGGGTGGGAGGCACTTCATTTCTATATGACTGTGATACTTATGGGTGCAGTGCAGGTGGTTGGCAATGAAGTCTTGTAGTCATCTTCCTTCTTGGCTCATGTTATCTATGGTGGACACATGTCAGGTTTGTGGGCAATGGCAGCACAGGGTGGGAGTTTGGGCACAGGCTTACAGGCAGGCAGGCCAGGGTAATGGGGTCTGTGTGAGCTTCCTTTCTGTGTGCCAATCAGTGTCGGTGTATGGACATCTTGTGGTGATGAGTTATCCAGGCCCCATGGCTTACTTCCAATGTGTGCACTTGGGTGGTGGAGAAGTGTATGGTGTGAAGCGGGTGACTTTGTTGTGACTGTGGATGTGTGTGCACATGCATTGTCAACTACTGCCATGTGTGACCCTGGAGTGGTGTGCCTGTATGTGTACTTGTTTAGCCCTGTGGTTGTGTTTTGTGCACATGGCAGTATTGTGTGTTGCTGTTGTGGGAGGAGGTATGTGTGACATATCCTACTTGTGCTTGGCTGTCATGTAGTGTGTCACTGGGCCCTGTGTGTTGTCCAGCAGACGTTGTCTTGTCCAGTATTTGGATGCCTATGCGTGGCTGGTCAGTGTTTGTGTTCAGGGCCTTCCTTACATCCCTGTGCCTATACATGGGTGTCCTTGCTGTCTCCAGGAGTTGTAGCATTGGGGTGACCGTGGTTTGTGTTGACTGACTGTGTCAGCCATGTGTGCTGTGATGGGCTGTGTGTGTTCTCACATGTGTCTTGTCTTGCATGTTCATCACACATGCTTGATGGTTTAGTCACTGCCCTTCCATTTGTGGGCACCTCACTTTGGCTTTCCTATATGTTGTCCTCCATTACTGCTGGCATGTGGTGTGTGTATGTAGCTGTGAGTCAGGGTGGTGTGTGTGTCTGTGACTTGTCAGGTAGTGTGTGCAGTGAAGTGTTTGGTCCTCATCTGTGTTTGTGTACATTTTGTGCCTGGCCTCAGTGTTCTTGGCTTGTGTGTGATGTTGTTGTGGTGTGTGTGTTGGCTGAGGCCTGGGCTTCTGTGCTATGTGTTCCTTTGCAAAGGGTCCTGCTGTGGCTGTATATGCAGTTGTTGGGACGTGGGGCATGGTGTGGCTGTAGTTGTGTTGTTGTTGTGCAGGAGTGGCACTTGCGAGACACATGTTGTGTCCCTTCAGGGCGGTTGCTGGTGTGTTGTGGATGTAGTTGTGGCTCTGTGCAATTTGTACGGTGCCCTTGGCATGCGCTGGCCCTGTGCTCTGCGTTGTGTGCATGGTTTCTTGCACACTGACCGCGGCGGTGACGTGATCGGGACATTTGTTCATGAATGCGGTACATGGGTGGGCAGTATGTGGCGCGATGTTTTTGTGACAGGTGGGACATGTGTGTGTGCAGTGATGGCTGTGTGCCTGTCCCCACAGGGGTGTGTGGTGTTCCCATGCGATGTTTTTCCCCCCTGGAGCTGTATATTGTGTTACTTGCACTGTTGTGTCTGTATGTACCTGCGGAGGCGTCCATGGCGGTGGATGACTTGCAGGTGGTGGATCATGTACAGCACCGGGAGAGCGTGTAGGGCAGGATCCATCGCGGTGTGTCCCGGGTGTTTTTTTTCTGTCTCCGCTGTGATGTCTCCGCCGTCTTTCGCTGTGTGGTTTCTCCGTCGCGGTGCGCTGCCCTGTTTCCGGCATCGTGATATCTTCGGCGTACGGGACGTCATTCCGCACAGCGGTGTGTGGTGATTGGCTCACTCCGCCGCGGTGGCGGGCGCTGTTCGATGGCAGTCGGCGTCACACCGCGGCGGACGGTAAATGCCTATGTTTTCCCATCCTAATATGGCGGGCGTGAAGACCGTTGCTGGCGACCGGAAAAAGGCATTTTTCCGCACCGCCGCCACCGCGGTCGTGCCTCCGCCCGCCATCGTAATGGGCCCCTAAGTTGGCAAGTGGTCGCAAATTGCACACCAACTTTCAAAAAGAATTTTGAGAACCAACCCATGTATTATTTGGTTGGCTTACGAAATTCGGAATCATAGCTGACCTACCTTAATAATATTCTTGGGGTAGGTCGCAAATTGCAGCTCACTAAGATTGGATGCCATCACAGGAATGGTGGCCAGCTGGGGTCTAAAGTTTATTTGAGAGTTAACAGTGGTCTCTTGGGTTGATTGGACAAACTATTGAGTTTTTAATAATGCGATTCCAGAATATTGTCACAAGAATATTGTGTTGCAGGAAATATTGTTGACAGGAATATCACAGGAAAGAATATTGTTTCTTAGGCATGTTTTTAATATTGTTTTAAAATATATTGTAAAAAATATCTTGGCTAGTAACACCATTTCATTCAATATTTTTGTCATTTTTAAGTGTACTTTTTATTTGTTTTACATGTGTGAATGTAAAAATAGTTGTGTTTTAAATGTAAATTGTTGTGTTTTAAATATATATATATTTTTTTTTTCAGCTCAAACAAACAGATATTGAGCATACAGAAAAAAGAAACAAACTTGACTGTTTCCGCTAAAGGGAGTATAGAGATTAATGATAGAAAGGATAGATAGCCCATTCAGGGCATGATGGCTAAAAGAAATAAAATCTCTTAAACTCCCATAAGGAAACAAATGAATTATGAGAAATCTGATTATATAAAATCAAAACAATGGTTGAAATAAATGATTTAAAAGTAATATGAATTGTAGAACACTTAAAACCTGTGTATATATGCATGTTAGAAGATGGCGCCGATTTTGAATCTAAATGATTGTCTGTCCTCACTGTTGCCAGCATGATGAAATGGATTGGTATAAGAATAGTGAAAACATGGCGGCCGCCACCATCGAAAAAGGCGCATTGCCGAAACGCGTCTGAGTGTTAGTGCACAAAGAATCCAATAAAAGGATTTCTATTTTTCCAGTGAGTGCAGGTCTTAATTTGTTTGAGCTGAATATATTGCGAGCGCACCCCTAGGACCTGGCACCCACCCACGAGTGTGGTAGTCTTGGTGCTATCGGAGCTGAATATATATATATATATATTATATATATATATATATAGATATATATATATATATATATCTATATCTATATCTATAGATATATATATATATATATATATATATATATATATATATCTATAGATATATATATATAGATATATATATAGTGCAAAAGATCCCATATGCTGCTCCTGGCAAAAAGACGGGCATGGACTCCAAAGTTGAGTGCTGATTAAATAATTTTATTTACTCTAACATGTTTATGACGTGTTTCTGCCACCGGCTGTGGCCTTGTTCACATGCAACGCGCGCTACGACAATGATCTCATTAAATACACATAGTAAAAGTAGACATAGTCAAAATACTGATTATATCATGTGATCGACATTTTAAAATGGCCAAAGAAAACAGACTTCTCATAAACAATATTAAGATGATTCATTTTTGTTGCTCTATTGATTATATCATTGAACAATTTGTTTGTGGTTATCTGTTTACATTTTGTTGCTTACATCGCTTATTAAAAACTAGTATAAAGCCTTCAATTAACATCCTAGAGTAGGGGAACAAACAAATGTGTTTGCTACGATTTCAATAAACTTAAAAATACAAGAAGCGCTACTCTAAAAACATAAATGCATATTTTCACTTATACACTTCTTGAGAAAAACTATTTTGTTGGGAAAATCATATAATGATATTGATCTTAGCACAAGTGTATTGCATTATATTCTCACTAATACTATTATTTAATGTTGTTAATAATTTGAGTAAAAATTCAATGGCAACAATTATGACATTTATAGAGTAAATGACGTTTATTGAAATCTTAAGAGTAGGTTTTATATATTGCTGTATTAATACGTAATAAGGCCAAATGAAAAAGTTGAGAATCAAGAGTTAACGTGCTGAAACAAGTAAAGTGCCTAATTTGTATAAAGTGCTCTGTGCTGTTCAGGATGTATATCGATTCTATAAGGGAGGGCTTGTACTATTTATGTTTACTGTGAAAAACCTTTACTAAATGTATTACTAAAATTGTAATCTGGCACCTAAAGCCTCTATCGCCCAACGATAATTTATCTTGTTGTTTAAAAAGTTAATTAAAGAACTCCTTTTTATTGAGTTAAGAATAGGTTATAAGACAACTCCTAAATAGATGTAATACTAAAATGTTCATAGAAAGTTGTGCAACTCTTCACTTTTATTGAGGCCGTTAGGTACTTTAGAATCTAGTTCCAAAATGAATCTAGATTCTAACCGGTGGAGTATTTTTTCTCTGTTGCCCCATCTTCTCATTGGCGGTACAGCACCTCTTACATAATATTTTAAACAGGTTCGACCGATGTTGTGTTCCTGTTTGAAGTGTCTAGCCACTGGATAGGTGTGGTCTGAATTGACTATTGCCCATATATGTTGGAGTATTCTGAGATGCACCTGTCGCTTAGTTCTACCCACATAGCGGAGCCCACAGACTAAACTCCTTTCAGAGTGATGGACTTAGGACTGAATGCTGACATATAGTCCACTTTGTTGACCCCAAAACGGCAGGCTCTGCATGAGCTGCACATATAGAAACCATTCTTAGGTGAAAGCCAATTGGTTTTGATGTGTTAAGCATTTGCATTATACACCTATGGGCTACTCTTAACTAGAGCAGTTTTCATAGAGGTTGCCCATCTGAACGTGAGAGTCGGTCTATTAGCGAGTCGTTGGCCTGGTATAGTATCTGTCATTAGTATGGGCCATTGACTGTTAATAATGGACCTTATTTTCCTTTCTTGGTGACTATAAGTTGTAATAAGTCTCACATCCACATTAACATCTGGCTCTAGAATGGTTGTGTCGTGTATGAGATCACTTATGTTAGAAATTTCTGAAAGCATACTTTCTCTGATAATTTCATTGGATTTAGCCAGAGCATCTTCTACAGTTTTTCTATCGTAACCTCTGGTATAGAATCTTTTTTTAGTTTCCTGTTGGCAGTTTATTAAATCAGAATCTGAACTGCAGATCCTACGCAATCTAAGAAACTCTCCATAAGGGATACTCTTAATGAGGTGTTTTGGATGAAAACTGGAGGCATGTAATGTCGAATTACCTGCTGTGCCTTTACAGTGTAAAGTAGATTCCAATTTGTTTCCTGCTACGTATAAATGTACATTTAGGAAATCAATGCACTGATGGTGCATAAGAGCATTGAATTCAAGGTTCAAATCATTGGCATTAATCCTATTGACAAATGCTATTGCACTGTCTCTTGACCCATTCCAAACTACAAATACATTGTCGATGTATCGCATCCACCTAACCAGATTTGTTTCCCATGGTATTTTGGGGGTTACCTTGAGAGCCTTCTCCTCCCACCAGCCTCCGTGCAAAAATGCACAACTGGGAGAGAAGCAGGCTCCCATCGCCACACCCCTTAGCTGTTGGAACACTTCTTTTCCAAATAAAAAATTGTTGTTCATCAAACACCAGTTAATCATCTCTAATAGCATGGTATTGTGAATGTACATGTTGATCGATCTTCTAAGTAGGAAATGTTCAACTGCTTTCAAGCCATCAACGTGATTTATACTGGTATATAAAGTAATGAGGATATAATCCTCTGACCAGTGAATCTTATCAAGTTTCTTGAGAAAGTCACCTGTGTCTTTGATGTAAGATGGAAGTGCCACAACAAAATCTTGAAGAAAAAAATCAATGTATTTAGACATGTTTTCCAGGAGACCATTGTTGGCTGATATTATAGGTCTACCTGGAATTGGGGAAACCTGTTTGTGGATCTTGGGGATAAAATATATACCAGGCACCACAGGAAATTTATTGTATAAGAATAGATATTCATCTTTAGTAATGAGTCCATCGTTTTTCCATTTTGTTAGATCTTTTTTAAGTGCGTCTTTAACTAGCTTGATTTGTTGCATGTTAGACCTCTTATAGCAGGATGAATCATTAAGATAGTTATAAGCCTCTTTAATGTAATCACTTTTGGGCCCCAAAACTATGTTGCCTCCTTTATCTGATTTGTTGATCACTATCTCGTTGTTGGATTGTAACTTGTTCATTAGATCATTATATTGCTTTTCTTGATATTTTCTTTTCTTGAATGTTCGTAGAGTTTTATGATGTAACTTTTTAAGTTCTTCCACCGTCCAGTCATGGAATATGTTGATCGCATCTCGAGGCATCATAGGAACAAACATGGAAGTTGGTTTGAAAGGACTCATGATCTTAAAGGTGGATTGATGTCCATATTATTCTGTAGGGTCTGAGTAGAAATCCTCGTATCCTCATTGCCACAGTCATTTGACAACTCCTCCAAAGTTCGTAACATTCGAATATCCGATACTTGCAAATCTTCATAGATACTACACCTAGTTTGTGCTTGATCATCCTTAGGTTTTTTGATAGCAAAATACTTTGTTAGTTTGAGTTTTCTAATAAACTTGAAAACTTCAGCTCTTGTTTGCGTGTAGTTGAAGTTGCTTTCCGGGCAGAATGTTAAGCCTAAAGATAGAAGTTGCAATTCAGCTTGGTTTAAATCCACATTAAACAGGTTGATGACAGTGTTGGCTATTGTTTCTACTTTCTCCTCCATCTGTTGTTCGACTGTTTTTTGCTTTTCCCGTTTACAGCATTTCCTCCTTGCGCGTCGTCTCTGGTTTCTCCTTTGTCTTGTTGTTGTTTGGGATTCCGATGCCTCAACGTTTGACGGCGGTCCCGTCAATATATATATATATATATATCTATATATATATATAATCACTCAAAAAAGGGGGGCGAGGATAAATTCCTACCCCAACCTCCAAGACTATCACTATTCACACAAAAGAGAGGTAGGAATGGGGAGCGTGGTTATGTGATGCTAGTGAAATGTGCTCAGTGTGAAAAAACTGCCCTCACTCACAAATTGTGACATGCTTCATCATTGGGCTTGCTTACTAACACCCCTGTGCAGACGAAGGCCTGGGGTGGAGCAAAAGGGAGGGGAAGACAATACAAGCATATATATATGATAGCGGGATCAACAAAGAAATATGTGCAGTTTAGTGATATTAAATCTAGCTTGGGTATATCCTCAGTGACAATAACATAACATATTTCTATATCATTTTGTCACATTAATGAACATTTTAATTATTTTTTAATAAATATATTTAATTTAAGAATAATTATGTTATATTTAAACTTTGCAAAAATACTAAAAATAAATAAAATTAGGGTTCATGTTATTTAAAAAATATTTAATCATTATTTTTATTTTTATTATTATTATGTGTTGTTGTTTTGTTGCTGCCTTTTCAAAATATTAATGTATTTTTTTATTTAGTTTTTACATTATTTTCAAATGTGTACTTTCTTACTGTAATTACTCAGTTATTTGGGATTGTGTTCAAGGTTTTTCAACGTATCTTATGTTTATTAAGTTGTATCTTTAGTTTACTATGGGCCTGAGTACGATCTCACTAGGAATGCCTCCAGACGGGTTACGGAACGTGCAAATCCGATTCGGAGCCTATGTTTCGGACCGAATCGTCCCCCGCTCCAAACGACCAAGTACGATGCGAAGATCTCCTCCGCGTCGACTGAATCGTTTCCGAACCCGATCCTGTCCGTCCGACTCGTTCGCAGCCGAATCATGCCGCGCAATGGCGCCGGCATCCAAACGAGCGAGTACGATGCACGATTCGGACAACCGTATCGACTCGGTCTCAGCGAGATGAAACAGCTGTGGGAATCAGACCTCGGGGGGCTGTAGCAGGCCCCCCTTCACCTGGGGCTCTCCGAATCAGTTCCGTGGGGGTACCCATGGGTCCCCCATTTCCATGCATGCACAGGGTGGCGGACACCATGGGGTGCCCGCCAAAGGGTGTATTCTTTTCCCCACCCACCCCTTTTTGCTATGGGAGCCTGTGTACGCATTCCGTATACAGGCTCTCATAGAGTTCAAGGGGAGTCCGAGCGAACCGAGTCCATCACCATACGGGTGCATCGTACTCGGTCGCTCGGAATCGCAGAGCACAATTCGCTAGGTAAGCCCTCCGAATCCGAGTCGTACGGACGGCTTTCCTAGCGAGATCGTACTCTGGCCCTATGAGATAATTACATATTCTAGTATATATATATATATATATATATATATATATATATATATATATATATATATATATATGCTTTTGTAGTGTTAGGTGTTGTGCAAAATGTTTTTGGGGAGTGAGAATAGTTAAATGGACCAGTTTACAGTCCAACACCTTCCTCAAGATGATTTAAGTTAAAGTAGAGATAGTAAATCTGACCCCTTAAATCTCCAACACCTTCCCTAAGATGGTTTAGATTGGAATAGGAATAGTAAATCTTACCCCTTACTGTCAAACACCTTCTCCAAGATGGTTTAGTTTGGAATTGAAATAGTGAATCTGACCCCTTTAGTGTCCAACACTTTCCCCAAGATAGGTTAAGAGTTTAAGCTGAAGTGGAAGTAGTAAAGCTGGCCACTTTAGTGTCCAAAACCTTTCTCAAGAAGGTTTAGTTTGGAGTGGGAATAGGAAATAGGACCCCATAACTGTCCAGCATCTTCCCCAAGATGGTTTAGTTTGAACTGGGAATAGTAAATCTGACCCCTTTAGTGTCCAACACCTTCTCCAAGATGGTTTAGATTGGAGTGGGAGTTGTACATTTTTCCCCTTTGGTGTCCATCACCTTCCCCAAGATGGTTTATGTTGGAGTGGGAATAGTAAATTTGACAGCTTTAAACACCAGCACAACCCCAAGACGGTGTAGCTTGGAATGGGAATAGTAAGTCTGACCCCTTTAGTGTCCAGATTCTTCCCCAAGATGCTTGGAGTGGGAACAGAAAATCTGACCATCTTAGTGTTCAATACCTTACCCAAGATGGTTTAGCTTGGAGTGGGAATAGTAAATTGAACCACTTTAGTGTCCAACATTTTCCCAAAGATTGTTTAGTTTGGACTGGGAATAGTAAATCTGACCCCTTTAGTGTCCAACACCTTTCCCACAATGGTTTAGGTTGGAGTGGGAATAGTAAATCTGACCCCTTTAAACTCCAGCACCTTCCCCAATATGGTTCAGTTTGGAGTGAGAATGGTAAATTGGACCCCTTTCGCGTCCAACACCTTCCCCAATATGGTTTAGTATTCAGTGGGGGCAATAAATCTGACAATTTTAGTGTCAGACACCCACTCCAAGATAGTTTAGATTGGTGTGGATTTGGCAAATTGTATCCCTTTAGTGTCCAACACCTTTCCCATGATGGTTTAATTTGGAGTGGGAATAGTAAATCTGACCCCTTAGTGTCCAACACATTCCCCAAGATGGTTTAGTTTGGAATGGGAATAGTAAATCTGACCCTTTTAGTGTCAGGCACCTTCTCCAAGATGGTTTTGATTAATGTGGGAATAGCTATGTTTAGAATGCTTGCTATGTAATGTTGGAAGATTTGTAATGTGCTTGGGGTGTATGTTTTGAGGGTGGATATGCTCTTTTTTTATTATAGGTTGTTGAGTCACACTACTATATATAATATATATTTAATTTGTATATATTATTATATTTATATGTTTGGTTACTTCTTGTTAAATATATGTTTATTTTAACATATTATGTATATATGTTTTTTTAGGTTTAGGTTCTTGTATTTGGTATGATATTTATAATGCTTGTAAACATATTTTGAGTGCTGTAAATTGTTTTTAGGTTGTGTGAGAGTTTATGTGGTTTGTTTTATAGTTGATTATTTGTTTCCTAGAATAGAGGTTTATTTTAATTTAGTTTAATGTTGTATGTTTTTTTAATGATTGTATCTTGATGTATAGGTTGGTAAAAATACGTTTTTAGTATTATATTATGTATTTCCTTTAGGCAATATTGTTTGTGATATTTTTGTTTTCAATATTTTATATATTTTGTATGTATTTCATGGGTTAACAATATTTTGTTTATGAATGTTGTTATCAACATTACATAATTTTGATATTTTCGAGAGAAATATTTTTGTTTTTCTTGGGTATGTATGGGATGATGATTTTTTGGTAAGCAATATTTTTTTCTCATATTGTAGACAATTGATATTGTGTTCATCGATATTGTGTCATATAACTGTCACCTGGATCACTGCCTACTCTCCAACACACATTTTCTGTACATTCACAAAGGGTAAGGGGTCCTTCTCTTTTGCAAATGTGTTAACTTCCCAACTCAATAACTATAACTGTATAATGTTTTGTGACTTGAGTACAGTTGCAAAACATTGATACATCCCTTAATAAATCTCTATTTGGAAGGGATGCTGTAAACACACCCCTTGTAAATAGAGCTTTGTTATGGGTTTCTACACCCATTTTTCCATTTAGTCACCTGTTGCTGAACGGCAAAATGGCTTCAGTGCATAAAAAATAGCCATTTAGTGGTCTCAGACCTTCTGATTTTGTAAATTGAAACTTTGCGACGACAAAATGGCTTTCTACATCAGGCCCCTAGGAGCTGATTGGAGTTTGGCAGATGGGTTACTCTGTCACAAACATGACAAACATCCCATTCATCTTATTACAAGTGCATTGTATCCTATGGCACTTGTTATAAGGCAAAGTGAATCAGGCCTTTAAGGAGTAAAGGGGGTTTTGGATTGGAATGATGCTAGACAAGTGTATGAATACAAGAAATGTATATATCAGGTATTTTTGACATTGAGCTTGGTGTCAACATGTCATGTGTATAAACGAAAATAGTTAAATAATGGACTGTCTTTTGATTTTGTTTCACAGAATAATGTGAATTGATGGAGCTCCGCAAGAAGCTTGCAAAATAATTAGAGCATATAAATCTTAAGATATTGACAGCAATGTGAACTGAAGATAGAAGGTAAAATTGAAATGTACAGAGGAATGCATTTGAGTGTATTAATAAATGCCTATGCATGAAATTTTATGAAAGACATACACATTTATTTGTAAAATGAGTGTCATGGCTCACATTTATCTTCTACTTCTTCCAAAATGCTAATTTCCCTGTGGCCCTAAAGAGACCAGTGAGGGCCATGCAGTCTTAACCTTGATTGTTGGTCAACATGGTCATATTTCTACCACCCTCTACTATTTATGTAATCTACACCATGGTTTCACATTATGACACATATGAGTTTTCTGTGGACAGGCTTCAGAAGCTATTGCTTTTTTCATGCTTTATACATAGGCAATATATTTTTCAGGCACCGTTTTTGACTGTAGGCTGGTCCATGTGAAAAAAGAAATGCCAATAATTTATTGTCTCATTTGAGTCATTCATATAGGGTAGTGGCACATTTTTACAACTGCTTCTAAAGATGTCAAGGCTCACTTGCTGTATCCCACAGTAATTATGCTAAATCACATATATGAGCAATGGTGCAAGTTGTGTGTAAGTAAGTACACAAATAGGAGAGTGTTTGTGGGAGTACAAGTGAGGCTAGTGTCAGCTTTACAGCTTTCTGTTTTAGCTATTTGAGAAGGCCAACATCCATGCTACCAAGAGTGGAATGGAGCTCAGAACAGTACTACCACTTGTATTCTTCATGCTGGATCTAAGCCTGCTCTGTTTTAGTCATGGCGAGTATGTAATGTTCTTAAAGCATTTAGTATCTCTTTGGCGTGCTTCCAGATAGTAGCATGCTGATGAGGAATGGGCACATATAGGACATTTATAGGATAATCCGATTTTCGATCTTTTGTCTTATATTCTGAAGTTGGCAGTAAAAAAGAGCCAGTATAACTTTCTAACAGAGAATAGACTACTTTCTACATTTTGATGGGGATTACATAAACTTCAGACATGGTTACTGCTGTGGAGATGGTGGCTGCATATATATTAAACACGTTCCACCTCCCAAATGGTGTAGATACAGAGCAATGTTTCTATAACAAGCACCTGTTGGTATATTTCAGTGGAAATACAAACCAAAAGCTTTCTGTCTCTGGTGTCCAATCAGAGGCTCTGATTTGCTAATACCTGGGTCAAGTCCCTGAGCACAGAAGAAGATTATCCCCATACTTTATGAAGATTTTTTCTGTCAAAACATGCACCAATGCAGCAGCAACACAAAAAAGAAGGCACTGCTGACATAGGGATTAACATTTATATAACATGACGGTGTTGGCACAGATGTACAGTTTCAGTACTGCTGCTTACATGGGTCTTATTTCCATCAACTACATTATAAATGCACATGCAGACATAGTAAGTTAGTTCCCATTATTGCTTCATGGACTAGGAAAGTTTAAGACCATGAAAGCGCAACTTCACATCAATGAGGACATTCATCCTTTTGCTCAACGACATTGTAGAATTGCTTTTCAGTTGTAGGAAGCTGTTGAGAAAGAACTGGAAATGCTTTTAAAGCATGGATAATTGAACGCTCTACTGGTCCTACATCATGAGTTTCACCCATAGTGGTAGTGCCCAAAAAGGACAGTGGAGGTGCCGTGCACATTTTTGTCGACATGTGCCAAGCTAACAAGGCCATTGAGGGAGAACAACATCCAGGTCCACACATTGCAAGCATGATTACACAGCTGAATTGCGACAAAGTCGTTTCTCGCCTTGATCCGTCAAGGGATATCATCAACTTGAACTCGAAGGAAATTGCAGGTACATTACCACCTTTTCGACCCATATTGGTTTGTTCAGATATAAAAGACTAAGGGGCTTATTATGAGTTCGGCACTCCATATGACTGCCTGCAGTATTACGACTGCGGTGGTCGGACTGCCATGAGACCGCCGGCAATGCCGGGATCAAGGATCTTGTTGGGCTGGTGGTCTTTCACCAACAGGAATATGCTGGCGGTGCCACAGCGGCACCGCCGAGCATATTCCGAGTTGCCATTTCACCTCCCTTTTCAAGGCGCTGAGCCTGCCATGAAAAGGGTGGCAGAATGGCAACAAAGTGGGCCCTAACAGGACCCCCTACCGGATTTGGGCCTGGGGGTGCATGTGGGTAGGAGGGCACATGTAGTGAACCTCTGGATTTGCACACCCAGTTCCTGCACGGTGTGGCATGTATGGCACACCGTGCAGGAATATGCAGGCGGCGCTCTGAGAGCTGCAGTCTGCACGGTAGGCTCTTCTATAAGCCTACCAGACCACCGCTGTCTGAACGCCGCAGGACCACCTGCCAGACCAGGATTTAACTCCTAATCTGGCAGGCGGCGGCACCACGGGTTTGGCGGTCCTACAGTGAATGACGCGTTGCACCATCCGTTGTAGAACCGCCAAACTTGTAATAAGGCCCTACGTTTTGGGGTGCCGTCAGCTGCAGAACTCTTTCAGAATGTCATTTGCTGCAAAATACAGCCAGTCACACATGCGTTTAACTATAGTGATGATATACTGGAATTTGGGGAAGCTCGAAAGGAACATGACAAAGCCTTTACAAAAGTAGGCCGTTTGCTTGCTGACCCTAGTCTCACTTTAAACGCAGAAAACTCGTAGTTTCTCAAAACAAAACTCAAATTGTTTGGGCATATTTTCCCTGAAAATCGAATGACACCAGATCCAGCTAAAGTACAAGCCTTATTATACACTAATCCACCACAAGATGTGACCATGCTGCCATCCTTCCTTGGCATGGCCAGTTTCTGTTCCAGGTACATTCGTGATTTTGCCACTGTCAGTGCCCCGTTGAGAGTCTTGACAAAAAGGAATGCTGTGTTCAAGTGATCAACTGAATGTGATTGAAGCTTTAAGAAAATCAAACATGTGATTGAGAACGCTGCTGAAACGGCCTCGTTTGATCCACAACTTCATACTAAGACTGTGGTAGATGCCAGCCCGGTGGGGTTGGGTGAAATCCTTGCCCAGCACTGTGGGCATGACCATGCTCAAAGGCGCATTGTGATGTGAGCAAGGGTCTGTCGCAGACCGATCGTGCTTATTTCCAACCTGAGAAAGAAATTCTAGTTGTAGTGTGGGCTTGTGAACACTTCCATGTGTTTCTATATGGAAAGCACTTCACACTTGTCACTGACCACCAGACATTGCTCATCATTTTTTGGACTCCAAAAGCTAATATGTCCCCTTGGATCGAGAGGTGGGGGTTGCGGCTGCAAGCATAATATTGCACTATTGTGCATAGGCCAGGGAAAGATCAAAATCCTGCTGACTACTTTTCACCAGTGACAGTGCAGTGTCACATTACAATGTCTGAAGTGCCAGATTTCCCCTTGTGGAGGACCTATTATCAACCACCTATGACAAAGTCATTGGGACATTAAATGGCATTTTTGCAACATCTCAAGACCGAGAATGGCCCACGGATCAACAGCTGAGAGTTTAAAATTTTTCTCACTGACATGAATGTCAAACATCAAAAAACTACCCCTCTCTGGCCACAGGCCAACGGTGTTGTCGAACGATTTATGGGCACTTTAAAGAAAGTAGTTCAGTATGCTGCGCTTGAAGGAAGTGATCCCAAATTGGCTCTATGTTCAGCTGTTCGTGCTTATAGATCAATTCCCCATTCCACTACAGGTGAAAGCCCTTCCTCCAGATGCTGAAGAGTTCCGGATGACTGATTCCTTGCACAAATCCAGAATGAAGACTTATGCTGACAAATGCCGATGTGCTCAGGACTCTTTTTTCAAGGAAGGAGATCGGGTCCTGATCAAGCAAAACCAGAAGCGCAAGTCTGATGCTCCGTTTGATGCTGAACCCCTGAGGGTTGTGATGAGGAAAGGACAAATGATGACCACTAAACGTCCTGGAAAATCCATCACGAGAGACTCATCACACTGAAACCTCCTGCCTCGAAGTTTGTGAGCTCCAGATGTCTGAAGTGAGACTTGTCCACCTGAGAGTCCAGGGAGCCAAACTCCTACACCTACCTCTACATTCCCTGTGCCTGAGGAAGGCCTTGCTCCTCTGTCTCTGCAACCTCACATGACGAGGTGTGGAAGACTGGTTCAAGCACCTCAACGACTCATTGAGGAACTATAATGTATATATGTAACATTTGTACTTTTTATTTAACAAAGGGGGAGATGTAGGGATCGATTCCGATGTCGGCCGGAAGCGCACCTAATAGTATTCGTCCGGAAAAAATACGAGCCGAACGCGTGTTTTCCGACCGACTCGAACACTCTACCGAACGAACAAGTACGATGCGCATAACAGCCCAGATTCCGAGCGAGCCGTACTTACCCATTCCAGCTCCTGTTCCCCGCCCGAGCCGGATCCGTAAACGCCAAATCGAGTCGCACGGAACCAAATACACAGCACCTTCCGGCCGGACTAGTACGATGCGTCTCCCGTACGCGCCGAACTCGTCGCTACGTACGGCACGTTTGAGCATCCGGGAGAGCTGCACATAAGCTCCGATTCGCGCCACAAGATGATCCACGGCGACGAGACGAACAAGCCAGCGACGAGTACGAGTCGAAGACACGAGAAACCCGAACGAGACGAACCAACCAGGAATCCCATCGCGCAGGTCCTACCAATACTCTACATCTATTACCGGGACCGGCACGGACGCGTACGGCGCAGACGGTAAGTCAAACACCCACAACACAAACAAACGACACGTACCCGAAATATGTCACACACACATAGGGATGCACAAATGACGTACACAAGCAACAGCAGAACCATAGGGGTGGGATGGCCAACACCAATGCCATACACACCCATAGGGGATGGATGCCTACCACCAACACCACCCTACAACTACCCCTACTCATGGGTGGCTAGATGCCTGCCACCCCCACCCCCTACTCATGGGGGCTGGATGCCTACCACTACTGCCATCCCCACCCATAGGGGCTGGATGCCTACCACTACTGCCATCCCCACCCATAGGGGGCTGGATGCCTACCACTACTACCATCCCCACTCATGGGTGGCTAGATGCCTGCCACCCCCCCACTCATGGGGGCTGGATGCCTGTCACTACTGCCATCCCCACTTATGGGGGCTGGATGGCTGCCACTACTACCATCCCCACTCATGGGGGCTGGATGCCTACCACTACTGCCATCCCCACCCATAGGAGGCTGGATGCCTACCACTACTACCATCCCCACTCATGGGTGGCTGGATGCCTACCACTACTACCACCCCCACTCATGGGGGGCTGGATGCCTGTCACTACTGCCATCCCCACTCATGGGTGGATGGATGGCTGCCACTACTACCATCCCCACCCATAGGGGGATGGATGCCTACCACTAACATCACCCCCACTCAGGGTGGGCTGGATGCCTACCACTACTACCATCCCCACCCATAGGGGGATGGATGCCTACCACTAACACCACCCCCACTCAGGGTGGGCTGGATGCCTACCACTACTACCATCCCCACTCATGGGGGGCTGGATGGCTGCCACTACTACCATCCCCATCCATAGGGGGCTGGATGCCTACCACTACTACCATCCCCACTCATGGGTGGCTAGATGCCTACCACCACCCCCCCACTCATGGGGGGCTGGATGGCTGCCACTACTACCATCCCCACTCATGGGGGGCTGGATGCCTACCACTACTACCATCCCCACCCATAGGGGGATGGATGGCTACCACTAACACCACCCCCACTCAGGGTGGGCTGGATGCCTACCACTACTACCATCCCCACTCATAGGGAGCTGGATGGCTGCCACTACTACCATCCCCACTCATGGGGGGCTGGATGCCTACCACTACTACCATCCCCATCCTTAGGGGATGGATGCCTACCACTAACACCACCCCCACTCAGGGTGGGCTGGATGCCTACCACTACTACCATCCCCACTCATGGGGGCTGGATGGCTGCCACTACTACCATGCCCACTCATGGGGGGCTGGATGCCTACCACTACTACCATCCCCACCCATAGGGGGATGGATGCCCACCACTAACACCACCCCCACTCAGGGTGGGCTGGATGCCTACCACTACTACCATCCCCACTCATGGGGGGCTGGATTCCTACCACTACTACCATCCCCACCCATAGGGGGATGGATGCCTACCACTAACACCACCCCCACTCAGGGTGGGCTGGATGCCTACCACTACTACCATCCCTACTCATGGGTGGCTAGATGCCTGCCACCCCCTCCCCCACTCATGGGGGGCTGGATGCCTGTCACTACTGCCATCCCCACTCATGGGGAGCTGGATGGCTGCCACTACTACCATCCCCACCCATAGGGGGCTGGATGCCTACCACTACTACCATCCCCACTCATGGGTGGCTAGATGCCTGCCACCACCCCCTCATGGGGGGCTGGATGCCTGTCACTTCTGCCATCCCCACTCATGGGGGATGGATGGCTGCCACTAACACCACCCCCACTCAGGGTGGGCTGGATGCCCTACCACTACTACCATCCCCACTCATGGGGGGCTGGATGCCTACCACTACTACCATCCCCACTCATAGGGGGCAGGATGCCTGTCACTACAACCACCCCTACTCATAGGACAGGTAATGCATGACACAACTAGCATACTCCCACATAAGGACTGTCTGTAAATTACATCCCACCCCCAACACCATGACAAGCGTGTGTGGTCTGTGTCAAATGCATACAACACTGAACATGACATTGAACATACAATGTGACCCCCTAACACATGTGTCACACATAATTGTGTGTGTGGCCTACACAATGCAAGCAGACCATGACCACTGTGGCAATGTGGCCCAAAGCCCCATCACCACTGTGCCCAAAAGGTAAGTGTGTGCACCATAGCTGAAGCACATTTTAAACAGTGTGGCAATGGGGCCCAAAGCCCCATCACCACAGTGCCCAAAAGGCAAGTGTGTGCTCCATAGCTGAAGCACATTTTGAACAGTGTGGCAATGGGGCCCTAAGCCCCATCACCACAGTGCCCAAAAGGTAAGTGTGTGCTCCATAGCTGAAGCACATTTTGAACAGTGTGGCAATGGGGCCCTAAGCCCCATCACCACAGTGGCCAAAAGGTAAGTGTGTGCTCCATAGCTGAAGCACATTTTGAACAGTGTGGCAATGGGGCCCTAAGCCCCATCACCACAGTGGCCAAAAGGTAAGTGTGTGCTCCATAGCTGAAGCACATTTTGAACAGTGTGGCAATGGGGCCCAAAGCCCCATCACCACAGTGCCCAAAAGGTAAGTGTAGTCCTGGTAAAAGCTGCTAAACCAAAAATGCAGGGATTATTCCTGGCCACACAACACCAAACACTACAGTGGCATTGTAGTGCTTGTGTCCCATAGCAACATAGATTGTGTGAGGCAAGCAGTGCAGTGCCAATGACACATCGTTCTAGCCATGTGCACACAAACATCAGCCATGGGGGCCCACATTGTCTACATTCACAAATAGCACAATGACAGAAGTGAGCATCATAATGCAGACCCACATATCTGCAGCAATGGACACACAAATGTAGATGTCATGTGAACAAATACCATACCATGGCAGCAATGGGACATACTAACCATGATCAATGTGCTGACTGATGACCTAGCAGTCCCAGGGCCAGTAGGGGAAAGCCAACAAACAACATACAGCCAATGGCAAACTAAAGATATGCCAATGCAGTGGTGCAAATGCACAAACACAAACAGGCAGACTCACACTGCATATCATACACAACAGGTGAGGGGGGTTGTGTGCAAACACACAACACATGAGGAGGCCAGATTCACTAATACACAGATGTCAACACAGTCACATACAAAACTAACTCAGGGATTGGATTCCCCTATGTGGGCAAACAGGCGTTGTGAGATGAGAGGGAGCCCAAATTATACATGTCACACAAGCTTGTAGGAACAGCAACAAACACAGCAAGAGACAGAACCACCACAGCACTCCCCCAGGGACCCCACATTGTGGTGACACTAGCCTGCATGACAATCACACTGTGATGGCAAAGGTAGATGTCATCCACACTGTGAACCACAGCCATGTGTCCTGAGCAATAAACTACCATCACACCTATAGAAGCACAAAGCACTCAGCATGGCCTGCCAGCCAAGGACAACATGGAGGTAGTGCCCCAGCCGTGCAACAACTCACATTTGCACACACTCAACGACACACACCTTGAACTCCACCAATGTGCAGCAGTGAAGCTCACATGGACTGCTGACATTGCACATGCACCCATGAAAATCCAAGTGGTGGTGGGGGAAATAAGGTGCAGAAACCCATCACACATGGCCAGTCAACAATACTTGTGAATGTCTGACATACTGCACAGTATGCCGTACATGGGCATGACGTCAAATCCACCCCAAACAATGGGATCCTGGCCATAGTCACACACCAATGAAGAAGCCAAGCTGACCCACAAAGGACACACATAGACAACTTCCAACATTGCAGCTCTGACCCTGAGGAGTGGCAGCAGTCACACACACAACGTGTCACAATCACTGAAAGCATACACAAACAGAAAATCACATTACTCGTGTAACCAACAAGTGCCAAGAGGAATCTTGACTGTGTCCCATCTGCGTTTGCCCACATCCCCAGCCCTGACAACAAAGACAACTAGGGATGACAACCTCATTAACATTAGTTTGCCATGCACCCACATCCCGGAGAAACCAGGTCCAAGATGCTGGATGAACACAGAACAACTCAGCAAGCATCACAAACAGGAACATCCGTAGGGACACAGCCTGTGTAGGAAAAGGAGAAGGGTACACGCACAGACATGCCTACACAACACACAACACGGGCACAGCCTATATCACGGAATCACGCACTGCCATGAGGGCACTCTACTCCTGTGGAAGGTCAGCTGTGCCAAACCTTGTCTGTGCACGACTCAAACCTGTCAGCAGAACACTCGGTCAGTGAGTCAACAACTACAACACACTGAAGGCTCTGCTCATATCAGCCTGGGCACGGGAGTGTCACGTCAGTCATCTGCATACACCCAAGACACGTGTCAAGCAACTTGCACTGTGTACACAGATGAGTCCTCCAAATTTGATGTGCCAAACTGCATGTCCATTGGAGACGGGCACACAGTCAGGGTACTAGGAACATTGGACAGTGGTAAGCCCACCAGATGTGCATCAGTGTAGGACAAAGATGGTAATCTACAAATGCTAAACGTACATCCCTGTGTCAAATGCTGAACAGTACACCCTCAGACTGCAGCAAAGGATGCTATAGATCCAGACTAGATTAGGACACATATCCCATGGACCACATGGAGCCCATCACAGCAAAACTTCATTTACCTGATCTGAACACTATTACAACAGCAAATGCATGATTCCACACATCTACATCATGTACCTCCAAAGATTAACCACAAGTAAACAAAAAGAGGCTTTATTCAGCAAGTGTGCAACTCAAATCAAAAGTCCAAAATAAACTAAGGCCAATGGCCAGTCCAAATATACAGTCCCAACAGGGTGATGTGTGACAACTTGTCAACAATTGCTTGCCTGCACAGGTACGGACAGGGGACATCCCCCTTGGAGGGGCATACGAGGGGCAGGCCAGGCACCGCAGGGACAGGATCAGGGGATGCCAGAAGGAGGCAGTGAAGGGGAGGTGGGTGCAGGAGTGTCACCGGCAACTGCAGTGGAGGTGTCTGACTCAGGGGGGGCTGGCACCACCGCAGGGCTCAAGTCAGATGGTGTTGGTGCTGCAACCACTGCAGTGGGCTGGTCAGATGGAGTGGACTGGGCCCCCAATACAGTGGCCGAGTCAGACGGGGTGGTTGTGGACTCCACCGCAGTGCATGACTCCAAGGTAGTGGAAGGGGGCAGAAGAGCTGGGCAGGACAGAGGGGGGACACGGTCTCCACACCAGTGGCACAAACAGGCAGAGCATCTGGTTTGGGGTGGAAGAGCAAGTGGCAGGGGGAGGGCCTAAGCAGTTTGGGGATGCGATATCGGTGTGTGGGGAACCTGGGGCAGGGTGTGGCAGTGGAACCTGTGGAGTGGTGGCCTGGGGGATGGAGGTGAGAGACTGGGTGGTTGACTTGCAGGGCGGTGGTGGGGTCTTGCTCTTCCGGGACCGGGGGGACTTGCGGGTGGGGGGCTCACTCTGCCTGTGCCTGGGGGAGGGTGTCCGGGGGCGAGGGCACTCCCCTCTGTGTGGGTGGACTTCCTCTTCCCCCGGTATGCTGGATCAGCATGAGGAAGAGCTGCTGATCAGGTGGGGTTGCAGGTGAGGCATGGGAAGGGGTCTTGGAGGGAGAGGATCTTGAGGATTGCGGAGATACTGTGGTTGCCTGTGTGTCTGTGTGTTCCCCATCCCATGTGTCTGTGGTATCAGTCCCCTGAGGATGCTTGTGTGCACGTCTTGCCTTTCTCTTGGGTGTGTCTGTGCTGCTCGTGTCTTTGTGTTTGGGTGACTGTGCAGGTGTGCATGTGCTTTGGACAGGTAGGGGGGCAGGAAGTGTGGATGGGGCAGAGGTGGGAGGGGTGAGGGACTGTTGGAGGAGGGACACTGCTGCCATCAGGGAGGAGTCCATGGACTTATTGCTCCTCTGTAGGGCAGACATACCCGTAGAGATGCCCTCCATGAACGACACCAGCTGTGTCAACAGAGTGGTGTGTGCATGGAGGACAATCAGCATTGCTGTCTGCCCTACATGGAGCTGCCAAAGGAGGTACACAGACTCCTCACTCAGGGCAGCAGGGGACACAGGGGCAGGGGGTGCGGTGCCTGGCACGAAGGAGACACGCTCCCGAGTACGGGAGCCTCCACAGACCTCAGGAATGGGAGCCAATGGGAGGGCGGTGGTGGTGGTGGTGGTGGTGGCGGGGCCAGACAGACTAGCTGGCCTTTGTTGGCTGCTGACACCCGCCTCCACAAGGGAGTCATCCTCCGAGCTGCTGTGGTCCTCAGCTGAGGTGGATGGTGCTGAGGACTCCTCGGTGTGGCTCCCCTCGCCCTCCGTGCCACTGGGTCCCTCTGACCACTCGTCCGATGCTGACCCAGTCTGGCTCCGCTGCTCCTCCTGGTCCGTGGAGCTGTCCCCTCCTGTGGCCGTGGATGTATCTGCAAACAATTAGGGAAACAGACAAACATCAGTCACCTGCACTGACCGCACACACCACAGTAAGTACAGCACATTACAGAGCAAGCCCTGGCATCCTTAGTTGAACATTGCCTAAAAGTCCCCACACAGATTCGGGGAAGCCAATTGTCAGTCTGATGGTCAACCATGGGACTCACACCCCTCCTGCCCTTGCACCCATCTGTCTGGTGTCTGTCTGATGGTAAGACCCCAGTGCGGACACATGCACCACCTACACAGTTGTTGGACATTGCAGGGAACACGGTGAAGTATGTGAACATGCACACATCACATCTCTTGCCACTGAGTCAGTGCAGGTGTCCGGATAAAGGGATGGCCAGAGTCTAAATAGAAATGCATGTGATGCATACCAGCACCAGACACCTTGATGCACCCATGTCCGGATAGTCAATGCCACAATGGGGTGCATGTTGCACATGTCACTCCCCTGCAGGATCAGTCTCAGGAAGTTTAATGCCATGGCACAGGAATGCGTGCAAAGTCATACATTACTGTCTCAAGTCACATGGCCATGGCAGCCTGCCAACAACAGTCTGCACTGTGTCACAATCCGAGGGCATGGGGAATACAAGTTATGTGACTGACAAGTGCACATGTCCATCCCGCAAATACCACATCATCTGTACTACTATTTGTCCACGTCATACCAACTGGACATATGGGGACATGAAACACAACTCTCTGAACATGAGCACCTCACAGTGTGCTGTGAATCACAACACAGCTGCCTGAAAGTCACAGTCGCAAACACCTGTGTGCACAGTCAAGTGATCAGACACCTATAAGTCACAGAAGTATCGTCTATCATGGTGACATCTCAGATGGCACGCTGAGCCCTAACCCATAGACATACCAGTAGTCCTGACAACGAAGACACAGCACAATGAGACAGAGGCAGACACCTGAGGGTACATTTCACTGATCACAACATGCCAGATGATACACGGGAGTGGGAGTACAGAGTGTATTGCATGCCCTGGAGTAGGCATGACTGTCCAGCTCCACCTGTAAGAGGGATGAGTCCTGGACAGTAGGCAGGTGGCTAAGCATGTGTGACACACTGGATACACATACTCCTGAGGCCCAAACATTGTTCCCACCAGCAGCATGGGTGTGTGGTAAATTCCCCAGGGACATGTGGTGAGTCAGAGCAGCAAGCGGACCACATATCAAAGTTACACCCAGATCACATGTCAGAACTTAGGCATTGTGTAAGCAATTGAGCCACCCATTAATCGCACAACATAGTCACGGGAACAAATGCTGTCCCCCACCTTGAGCAAAGCAAAATGCAATGACACAGTCCCCAATGACACAATTTCCCGACTATAAGGGCCACACATATGCGTATCAGAGGAGAAGTGGGCATGTCACAAATGAGGGACATGGGTCCTGGACCACATGACTGATGTACTGTGGAAGTTTAACCAGGCCAGAGGAGGGCACATAGCATGTCAGACAAAGTACACAGTGCAGTCATGGACTCACCCCCTCCTTGCTGATGTCTGTCCTTCAGCTGCCCATCCAGGTCAGGGAAGACCACCGCCAGGATCCGGAGCATGTGGGGGGTCAGGGTCCGGTGTCCGCCCCTCCTGCGAGGAGGCGACAGCTTCAGCTGGACCCTTGTGATCCTCCGGGTCCAGCCACAAAGGTCCTGCCACCTCTTCTGGCAGTTGCGGATCCTGCGCCTGTAGACCCCCACAGATCTTACTTTCCGGGCGATGGTCAGCCAAATTTCCTGCTTCTGGTGGGCATCAACCTGTGAGGATGACAAAGTGAAAAGGCCATTACTACACATGCAACATATACGTGCATCACACAGTTGGATATACATGTCTCAATCACAGGGGCATATGATGTACACAGGCAGTGCAACAATGGCTATGAACAGTTTGCCAGCAGTCACTACATGGTATCATTGCATGGGAAGTAAACCTAGTTGGAATGCACTGTTACTGCACTGTACCAGTTCAGTGCATGTACCTACACACTTTGGGGTGTGACAACTACTCAGTGGGCATGCTAGCCAGTGGTGTGCACACTGAAAGCCCTGCTAGTCAGACAACATGCACAATTAGTGAGACAGTGGACAGCACACTCACCTGCTCCCCTGGTTTCCCATACAGCTTGCTGTACTGTGGAAGGAGGCTGTCCAGCAGGGCCTGGTTCTCCTCAAGGCTGAAGGCTGGGGCTCTCTCCACAGTACGTGCCATTGCAGGAGCCAGAGGATGCATAAACAGCAGCAGTGTTGGTGGCAGATGTCGTCCTGGAGCATGTAGTGCAGGCAAGTGAGCTCTCAGGGGAACAGCCAGCATTATATGTGTGCTGCAGAGGCAGATACTGTCCCATGTGTCCAAAGTGATAGGTCCAAGTCGTTTGCATCTTCTGAATCTGACCAATCCATGGAATAGCAGCACTAATACACGCCCACAGCATCCTTCAAATCTTCAACTTCATGACACCCATGATTTTGCAACATTGTTGTGGCTGGCCAACTGAATTCACTGCATCAGACTCGTTGGAGCTTCGAAATTGCGTCCGTTGCCATGCCAGGCCCCAGCCAATGTGTGCGCACCGTTCTGTCCATTGCTGTACAACGCGTACCAGGCATACAACGCGTACCCGCTCACATACAATGCAATGGGCCGACCGGGCACACCGATCGGTCCATTGCTGTACAACGCGTACCAGGCATACAACGCGTACCCGCTCACATACAATGCAATGTGCCGGCCGGGCACACCGATCGGTCCATTGCTCTACAACGCGTACCAGGCATACAAGGCGTACCCGCTCACATACAATGCAATGGGCCGACCGGGCACACCGATCGGTCCATTGCTGTACAACGCGTACCAGGCATACAACGCGTACCCGCTCACATACAATGCAATGGGCCGGCCGGGCACACCGATCGGTCCATTGCTGTACAACGCGTACCAGGCATACAACGCGTACCCGCTCACATACAATGCATGTTTGTTTTTCTGACGTGTACATGATACGCCATGTCATGCCAGTGTCCATGTGGCTGACAGGGTCCCTGGGAATCTACCTGTCAATGAGCTGTGATGCCTGTGGAGCATCTGTCCAGACATGTCACTGTGGTATGTGTGTGGAACGTGAGAGCAGTTAATGGGTACTGTGACACAGCCTAATGGTGTCCCATAGCACACCCTGGAACCTGTTGTCAACACTTGTTGAACAGAGATGTTAGATGATGTCCATGTAGGTGCCATATATGTCCAAACGGAACAACACACACATCAAGTACTTGTGTTTGTTAATGGTGTATCATGTGAAATTGAGTATGGTGAACGGCACATAGGTGGGGTGACTGACAATCTTGCTTTCTTCACCTATGCACTGCAGGGCTCCTGCTGTCCATCGACCATTCCCAGACCTGGGAACGATGGTGGAACGTGACAGCATCCGACGGTACCGCTTCACCAGGCAGCTGATTGAGGATTTGGCAGTGCGGTTGGACCCACATTTGCAGCCTGGCCGGCCGTATCCTTCAGCGTTGACCCCCAAGGTGAAGGTGATGGCAGCCCTACACTTCTTTGCCACCGGTACCTTTCTACACACTGTGGCAACTACTGGTGGGATGAAACAGACTATGTTCAGCCGTGTGCTACGCGATGTTTTGGGGGCAATGTTGAGATACCTCAACCAGTACATCTATTTCCCAACACGTCAACGACTCACTGACGTCAAGAGTGACTTCTTTGCCCTGGGGAGGATGCCACATGTAATTGGCTCCATTGATGGGACACATGTGGCTTTGATACCACCACAGGCACATGAGCAGGCATACCGGAACCGTAAACATTACCATTCGATCAATGCTCTGGTGGTATGTCTTGTAGATATGACCATCTCACATGTGTGTGCCCGTTTCCCCGGTTCGGCACACGATGCCTACGTGATGAGGAGTAGTCGCATCCCGAGGATGATGTCACAGATGCCGAACCAGCATGCCTGGCTTGTTGGTGTGTAATGACTTTGTACCATTGTGTGTGTTCTGCTATGTTGTTTTCCGCACACATTTTCAAATCGGCTAATGTGCAATTGTCTGTCTGTAGGTGACTCGGGATACCCCAACATGCTGTGGTTGCTGACACCCCTCAGGAACCCTGTGACACCAGCCCAGATGCGCTACAATGAGGCCCATGGTCGGACGAGGAGGGTGATTGAGCGGACCTTTGGTCTCCTGAAGAGCCGCTTCCGCTGCCTGGACAAGACAGGAGGGGCCCTCCCATATGCCCCAGCAAAGGTGTGCAAGATTGTCATCGTCTGCTGCATGCTACACAACCTGGCAGTGCGGAAGGAGTTGCCTCTCATCCTGGATGACGATGACCAACGTCCGCCATCTGTGGAAGATCCTGGCCTGGGTCACAATGCCAGTGAAGATGATGATGATGATGATGGTGATGTCCGCACACAACTCATCACCAACTTCTTCAGCTGAATGTGAGTCTCCAGAGGGTTGTAATGTCAATGATTTGAGTTTGCATGATATGTGTGTGTGGTGCTCTGGTGCTGTTTGAGTGTGGCCATGTGGTACTTGACTGGATGCGTGCAGCGATGTGTCCTTGCAGGTGGTCTGTACTGCCCAACAGTGTTGACATGCTAACTTGGTTTTGTGTAGTTATCTCGTGACATGTATTAGACATGAGTATTGCCATTCTGTGCTGTTCTTCAGTGGTTTTGACTGTGTGTCATGTCTGTCCTTCACAGGGTGCTGCCGGAGTTGTCTGATCAACTTGGATCCCCCTAATCCATGATTCAACTTCCAAGGTGGAAGTAGTCGTTTCCCTACAGGTGATGTGCCACACACCCCTGGACTTTCTATCTTCTGCACTTTTTGACTTTGTGGCCACAGCCAGGTTGGATTAGCTTGCATTTGTAGTGGAAACAACATGTTGCAAATGTGTAATAAACCTGTGCTTCACTTTGGGATATGCGTTGTCTGTAGTCACACATCTGACTGACTTTTGCTTACTGCACCTGTAGTCTAGTTGACAGTGACTGTGAATAGGTGGCGTGTCTGTGCATTCCACTGTATTTAGTTGCAACATCAGTATAGGTGATGAGTCTGATGGCCCTGGTGTGTATGTGTTGTGTGGCCCTAGTGGTGTGTCTCCCTCATATGTGTCACGTCGCCATGACTGACATGACGGTGTTGGACTTGCTGTAGCAGTTAGCATGCACAGTGTCATTTAGCAGATCACCATCTACATGACAAAAACCACGTTGGAATCACAACAGAGGAAGATATGGTGTATTGGTGAGTTTATTTACATACAGGTGTGAGGATGGTGCACAGGATGGTGGGTGCTGTACATAGAAATTGGAATCCAAAGTTCCCATGTGTATTGGAAGTCTTGGTAGCTGAAATGTCCAGAGTAAAGCCCACAGTCATCTGATAAATTTGGCCAACTAGAGCTCCCCATGTCATGTGGGAGAGTTGGGTTGGCTTCGACAGGGCGTGCAGTTTGCACACAGAGGAAAAGTTCCAGAACAGGTGTTGGCTTCCTGGGGGATGTAGATGGCCATCGGCCTCTCAGTTTGGCCTCCTCGGACGGCCCCTCTTCTTGGGGGGGGGAACCTCAGGTGCAGGCTGCGGCGGTGCAGGGGACTCTCTGCCAGAGTCCTCCTCCCTCCCTGTGGCATTTGCAGTTGTTTCAGCAGCAGTTGTTGTGAGCACACAGGGAGGTGAGGCCATGTTGGTGCTGATCTGGCGGAGGCATGTCAGTATGTCCCTATGCACCGCTGTCAGTTGTTCCAATGTGTCCCACTTGGACTCCATGCCAGACATGTGTGTCTCGACACGTGACATGTGTGTCTCGACATGTGACATGTGTGTGTCGACACGGGACATGTGGGAGTCCAAGCGGGCATGATGGGCAGCCTGCTGCTGTTGTATGTCCTTGAGGATCCCCACTACCTGGCTGACCTCTCCGGTGCTAGTCTGGTACGCATCCGCGATGCGTGCCAGTTGTGGGTCATCATGCAGTCCAGACCCCTCTGCAAAGAGCGACCTATGTCTACCACCCCTCCCACCACCCCTGGCGACACGTGCAGGACCTGCGGTGGCACGCACAGGTGACCGTGTGCCCACTTGGGTGTTGTTCCTGGGCTCGTTGTCAGCAGCTCCAGTTTGGGCCTGGGTCCCTGCGCTGTTGTCATCTGTGGTCCTTGGTCTGTCCGTGTTGGCAGGGGTGGCCTGTGTGTTGGCAGTTGGAGGGGTGGGTGCAGGGGGTGCAGATGTTGGTCCTGCTGGTGCTGCATGATGACTCACACCGGAGGCTCCAGCTGGTTCTTCGCCATCCGAGGAGTGCAGTGGCTGATCCACACCAGTGAGCTCAGTGTTCCCCGGAGCCTGGGACAGGGACTCCTCCTCGTCTGCTGCTGTGTCCCCATCATCACCTGTTTTGGGGAGAGACACAGATTGTATGTTATGTTTCTACTGGCATCAATTGTTCAAACACCTGACAGTTGTGACTGTACCTCTGGATGTGGGCCAGGACATTGCATTCTCCTAAATTGTGACAGTCAGAGAGTGATATTGGTGTAGCACATTGTCCTGCCAACCTGTGGCATGTCAATGTGTATGTTGAGGTGTGTGCATGACCAGCATTGGTGGTATTTGGTTGCCATCCAGGCCTCCTTCTCCCCCAGCCCAGTTATCCCACCATGAAGCGTGCTTCCATTGCAGGGCGTGCAAGTTGTCTTTCAGGATGTCAGTCAGTGGTGTCCTGCTGTTGGTTGTTGCACAGTTCCCAGCAGGGCCTTGTGCTCCCCCAGCAGTACCCAGTGTCAGCCATCTTGTGAGTCCTTTTCCACTCCCTGTGATGTGAGCATGGTTGAGAGTGGTGTTGATGGGCGAATTGTGAGGGTGAGCAATATCTGTGCCTACAACTCCCATCATGCTATTGCCTCCACCCCCTTCCCAGCATGCCCATCCTTCCTTCCTTTTGACTCTGCTTCCCTGTGGGGTGGGGTGCCTGTGCTGACAGGATGGCTGGGAGTGTTGTCCTGGCAGTTGTTTGGCTACAAGTCCCAAGAGTGTCCCTGTGCTTCACACAGCATAACCCAGGGTGGTGGTTCTTTGTGGGATCTTCAGTTAGGATGTGAGGCATTGCATTCTCCCAGGTGGGTTATGTGGAGTTAGTGTTGAGGGGGTGTGTGAGGGGAGGTGCTTGTAACTATGGTCAGTGCTGTGAGTCCTCCTTCCCACCCAGCCAGATATCCCACCATGGGACGTGCTTCCATTGCAGGGAGTGCAAGTTGTCTTTCAGGATGTCAGTCAGTGGTGTCCTGCTGTTGGTTGTTGCACAGTTCCCAGCAGGGCCTTGTGCTCCCCCAGCAGTACCCAGTGTCAGCCATCTTGTGAGTCCTTTTCCACTCCCTGTGATGTGAGCATGGTTGAGAGTGGTGTTGATGGGCCAATTGTGAGGGTGAGCAATATCTGTGCCTACAACTCCCATCATGCTATTGCCTCCACCCCCTTCCCAGCATGCCCATCCTTCCTTCCTTTTGACTCTGCTTCCCTGTGGGGTGGGGTGCCTGTGCTGACAGGATGGCTGGGAGTGTTGTCCTGGCAGTTGTTTGGCTACAAGTCCCAAGAGTGTCCCTGTGCTTCACACAGCATAACCCAGGGTGGTGGCTCTTTGTGGGATCTTCAGTTAGGATGTGAGGCATTGCATTCTCCCAGGTGGGTTATGTGGAGTTAGTGTTGAGGGGGTGTGTGAGGGGAGGTGCTTGTAACTATGGTCAGTGCTGTGAGTCCTCCTTCCCACCCAGCCAGATATCCCACCATGGAACGTGCTTCCATTGCAGGGAGTGCAAGTTGTCTTTCAGGATGTCAGTCAGTGGTGTCCTGCTGTTGGTTGTTGCACAGTTCCCAGCAGGGCCTTGTGCTCCCCACAGCAGTACCCAGTGTCAGCCATCTTGTCAGTTGTTTTCCACTCCCTGTGATGTGAGCATGGTTCAGAGTGGTGTTGATGGGCCAATTGTGGGTGTGACCAATATCTGTGCCTACAACTCCCATCCTGCTATTGCCTACACCCCCTTCCCAGCATGCCCATACTTCCTTCCTTTTGAGTGGACTTCACTGTGTGTGAGTGTGACAGCAATGGCAAGATGGCTGACAGTGTGGTCCTGTTGTTTGTTGGTGCCCAGTTCCCAGCAGGGCCTTGTGCTCCCCACAGCTGTGGCCAGTGTCAGACATCTTTGAAGTGGCTTTTGACTCCCTGTGAGGTGTGCATGCTTCAGTGCTAACTTGTTGGGCCATGTGGGTGTGAGATGTTGATCTGTGACTACCACTCCCATCATGCTATTGCCTCCACCCCCTTCCCAGCATGCCCATCCTTCCTTCCTTTTGAGTGGACTTCAGTGTGTGTGAGTGTGACAGCAATGGCAAGATGGCTGACAGTGTGGTCCTGTTGTTTGTTGGTGCCCAGTTCCCAGCAGGGCCTTGTGCTCCCCACAGCAGTAGCCAGTGTCAGCCATCTTGTCAGTTGTTTTCCACTCCCTGTGATGTGAGCATGGTTCAGAGTGGTGTTGATGGGCCAATTGTGGGTGTGACCAATATCTGTGACTACCACTCCCATCATGCTATTGGCTACACTGACTTGACCAGCATACACAGAATTCCTTCCTTTCAGTGAGCTTCCCTGTGAGGTGGTGTTCTAGTGGTGGGTAAATATCTGGGAGTATTTGTTGGTTCTATTTGTGCCACTGCCTTGCTGTATTTGCTGTTAGGTTTGTAGATGTCATGACACAGTTACATATCACTATGAGATGGCAGGTATTGTGTTTGTCTGACTAGCATTCACATCTTGGGATGGATATCTTTTGGTTGCTGTGTATTTGCTAAGTGTGCATGGTTTGCCTATCCCCTTGACTGTGATGTGTGTGTGTTGTCACACCATATTGTGTATATTAGTTGTGTACTCACCAGGCTCTGGGATGTCTGTTAGTCCGTATACGCTCACTGGTGGTAGGATGGCCCGCACCTTCTCCTCCCAGGGCCTGAGGTATACTGGTTTTGCAGGAGGGCCACTGCCGGTGTGCTGGCTGAGGAGGTAGTCCTTTTGAGTAGGTCCCTGACCCTCCTGCGCACATCATACCACCTGTTCTGGATGTCTTCCTTTGTGCGCAAACATGGTGATTGTGCGTTGACCCTGTCGACAATCCTCGCCCACATCTTGGTTTTCTGCGACATGGGGGTCTGTTGTACCAATGTACCAAACAACTGTGGCTCTACCCTGAGGATCTCGTCTACCAGGACTTCCAATTCACAATCTAGGAACTTATGGTTCTTCTTTGGGGGCATGGTGATGGGTGGTGGTGGTGATTGATGTGTGTGTGTGTGTGTGCAAGTGGGGGTGTGAGTGTAGGTTTAGCTGGGTGTGTGTGAGGGTACTATTTGTAGGTGTGGTAATGGTGTGTGGCTTGTGTGATGTATGAGCTGTGAGTGTGTCTGTGGTTGCTGTGTGATGGTGTTCTGTCTGGCAGGTCAGTGGAATTTGCAAGGGATCATGGTAGGGATTTGTGGCCTTTATGTAGGTGGAGTTGGAGGTGTGTCCTTGTTCCATTTTTTTTCCTCCCTGTATTTATTGGCTTAGTGGTTGCTTGTTTGGCCCTTTTTAAAAAAAATTTCCTTGGTGTTTTTGGTGCATGTAGGAGTCGTTCTTGTGTCCGAGTAGGACGCTGCAGTTGTCTGGTGCGATCTTGTCCGACTCGTTCCCGCTGTGTGTCAGCTAGGTTTCATATGCGGCGTACGAGTCGGTCGCGTGGTATTGGGTTGCTTCGGCTGGGTTTTGTATGCATGTCGGTCGTACGGCTTGTGCTCCGGGCGAGTCAGTCGTGTTTTGCACGCACAGCATCGTACTACACGGGTCGGAGTTCGCGGGTACGTTTCGTTCGGGTTCAATCCCAGTGCGTGTCGGTCGGTTCGTTTCGCGTGATTTCCCGGCCGGATGGCTTGTTTCCGTCCGGTTCGGTCGGTCGTTTTGTATTCCGTCCGAGTCTGTCGGATTTCACATGCATTTCATCGTACTACCCGGGTCGTGCGGCGCCGATCCGAGTCGGTCGGACTAAATTCCCGTACCGAGTCGGTCGGTATGTTTTCCGGCCCGAATCGGAATCGGCCCCGTAGTGTTTTGTGAGTATGGATAGCGGGACCCTTCTGGTCCCTGATGAACTCCGTAGGAGAATCGTTTGGGGTGTGTCTGGGTGTGGTTAATAAAGTTCATGACGCAGTGCATGCAGTTAATGGTTGCACTCTGAAGAATGAAGACGTGCACTACAGAGCTCCGTGTGTGGCATGGTCATTGCATGCTACTGGGCTGCGGAGGATGCTACAACAACAGCAACCGCCCATCTGGTCAACAGCAGATCCCATCCATGGGCCACACAGTGTAGAAAATCTATTCTAATGCAATACTTGCTCCTGGACTACTGGTATAATGCATTCTAGTACTGTCTCTCTCTCTCTTATCTCCTTTCCAGTGTGACATCTGCTCAGTTGCACCTTTGCCACAGTGACCAGGGTTCTATGTGATGTAATGGGATTCTCGTGGACTGTGGTGACAAGTACTGAAGAGCAGGCAAGGGAGCTCCATGTAAGTCGACGGTTTGTGTAATAAACTTTTATTACATTCACCTCTGGCTCTGAACATCACTTCAATTTGGTGACAGGCCCTCCTCGAAGTGGAGGCCAGTTGTATAGGAGCTGGACCCATCAGAGAAGGAATCTACCAAAGAACTTTTCCATACATCTTGATCAGCTGTTTGAAAGAGGTATGCACGTGTGCCTCTGAATTTTCATGGCAATCTGAGCTGCCAATGAGAATTGAATTTTATCTGAAATACTCATTTCCGTGGTGTCAGCATTGTGTAACCCCACAGTCAACATAGCAGCTCACTTGGTATATGTGCGCAAGCACAACCAAGTACCACAAGTCTACATCGCGCTCCCTGCGTGAGAGAGGAAGCGCATGTGTCTCAACATGTACAGACATTGTTTTATTCATAGCGAGTGCCTCCAGCCTTGGTGTCATCTGGTGTCTGTGTTGAAGGATATTGTATTATTCACGAACTAATGACTACAATGTTTGAGCACTCCCACGTCTGTACCGACCATACTCCTACTTTTGTCTCAGTCTGTGCAGCAGCAAAAAGGGAAGAGGGACCACATGCTCATAGGTCCATAGACACAATGAGAGGACTACATATTCAATAAAGGTTTATCGGTCTCTAGGCACAGAAAGCAGGAAGTACATAACGTTTTCCTTCACAAGTTAATAATCCTGTATTTTCTGTTTTTTTTTCCATAGAATATTTCATGAGGGAAAATCATACAATCAGTGACTGCTCCTCCTAGGTTTCTGCCACAGGCTGGTCAACTTCCAATTGAATGGGAGGAGTATATTGAGAATTTTACGAATTATTTGGTAGCCATCAATGGATTAAACTTTATGGCATCAAGAAGAAGAGCTTTAGTAATTAATGCGTTGGTAAAGGAAGGTCAACAAATTTTCAAGTTTTTCCCAACAGCTTCAGGGCAATGAAGACATTACAGCAACTTATATGGAAGCTAAAAAGATTTGAAGTGTATTTTAGAAAGCAAGTTAACATAGTCATGTAGAGGCATGCATTTTATACACAGCCCCAGAAACGTCACTAGTCAGTGGATCAGTTTGTAACTAACTTATGGCAATTGGCTATCGGGTGTGAGTTTGGTCACATGACTGATCAGATCTTCATGGATCAATTAATTGTGCAGTGCAATAACAAAAAATGCAGGAAGGGTTATGAGCTGCAAGACATCTTACTTTACAAAAAGTGATTGGCATTGAGAAGCTAGTAGAAGAATCTGATTCATGTATGAAGAAAATGCAGCACATTGATGCCAGGAAAATGAAGGAAGTTAATGTAGAGAGCAAAATGAAGATGCAATGAAATCTTCTAAGTGTGATAATCCAAAGTATGACGATGCATACGCCAGGTAGGATTAACTTTTCTTTGTTACGAGAACTCCCCAAGAGCAGCCGGATGCTGGCTGCTCGACTTCAAAACTCAACATTCTCTTTTCTAATGGAACTACAATTTCTCACGTGTGTTGTTATATGCACGTGAGGAATTGCAGGAGATTACAAATCATAACATATGTCCTCCACTACATATTGACAACAAGGAAATAAATATATAAAAGAAAACAAAATAAAACATATTATACATATAACTAACAATAAGCTGCACAAACAGGTACCATGACTATGTACAGGTTATATAATAACATTCATTGGGTGAATATAGCATTATAAACTAATAACTAATTGCACACAAAATCTTTTTATTTTCCATGGAATCTGATATACCTTTTTTCCCTTGTGATATTTGTTCCCTTTCTTTTACCCATGCAATTTTCACCACAGTTAAACTGCGGATCCTTTCTCACACCACCATCAACCCCTTTGACATGCACATTAACCACTTTGACTACTCTGCTTTTATTCCATCTAGACCCATCACATAATTCAACATAATTCCTTCTGACTCTTTTTACAACCTTGGTATCAGAAAACACAGATTTTCCTTTTCTCACACACCATGGCAAATTAACCTTCACCCTTTGACCACATGCCATATCCAAATCTTTGGCCCTACACCTCCCATCAAAATAATTCTTATACCTTGCTTGTTTTTCAATCACCTTCTTCCGAAAAGCTTCTACATTAACATTCACACTTCCTTGATCTGGACCCATCGAAACTGCCAACTTTGGCTTACTATTCCTTAATAATTCAAAAGGCGACACTCCTGTGGTGCAATGTATGATTGTTCTATAAGCCCACATCATCTGATTGACATGATCAACAACACCTTTACCCTTAGTTACAGCCATCTGTATGCTCTACTTTATAATCCTGTTTATTTTCTCCACAAGACCATTCGCTTTTGGGTTGTACACCGCAGTCTTGCAATGCCAAATATTCCTCTGGCTAAAATATGCTTCCACATCCTTGGAACAAAACTGAGGGCCATTGTCCAAAAAAACTTTGTCAGAGTACCCTTTACTAATAAACATTTTCTCCATAAATTGTACAACTGATTTACTCATGACATCTCCCACAAGCTCTACTTCGAACCATTTTGAGCAATAATCTACCATGACAATGACAAATCTGTGGCAATTACCCAATCAGCGATGGGATCCATAACATCCATAGCCAGTTTGGACCAAGCCCTCTCAGGATATTGTACCAGCTGAAAGGGGTTGGGCACAGGTTTTCAAAATGATATCACTACTGGAGCACAATTCACAATCCATGACCACACTTTTAACATCTTTATCCATGCCTGGCCACTAAAACAATTCTCTTAACCTGCTTTTGGTCTTACTCCTTCCCAGATGCGCTTGGTGACCACATTCTACAACCTTACTCCTCAAAACAACGGGAGGAATAAGCTTACCGCCTCTTCTCACACCCCATTCATTTGTACATAATTCGTGTTTCACGTGTTCATATTTGCAAGCGTCTAATACATTTGAAGGCCAGCCCTCCCTTATGGACTTACACAATTTCGTAAATTCTTCATCGCCACTTACAGCATCCAACCATTCCTTTGTAGTGACAGATTTTTAGTCAAAACGCTCCACAACTGCCACCCATCCAAATTCTTGTAAGCCATTGCCAGAATGTAACTCATATTCTGACATAGTCTTGCATCTGGATAACGCATCAGCAAAAACATTATTTGTTCCTGATATACAATGCATGGTGAAATGTATTCTTGTAAATTTGTCACCCATCTGGTGATTCTCGGCGACAAAATGCCTGACCTCCTTAGTGGAAAAAACATTAACGAGGGGTTTGCGATCAGTCTTGATTACAAGTGGTATGCCCCATATAAAGTTCTGAAATGCCTGGTAGCCAAGAAAACTGAAAGAGCTTCCCTCTCAATTAAAGAATATCGTTTTTCTGCATCAGACAATGCACATGAAGCATATGCAATAACCACTTCTTCACCAAAGGCACTAGCGTCAGTTGATAATATAGTTTTACATGATATGTTAAAACTGCTCAAATATGGTGTGTTTGCAATTTCCAATTTAATTGTGTTGAATTCTTTTTGACACATTTCATTCCATTCAAACTTGCACGATTTCTTAAGCAAACTTCTCATACATTTTGTCTTGTCAGCAAAGTTTTTTACAAACTTTGGGTAAAATTCAATTGCCTCCAAGAAAGATTTTAAATCATCCTTGCAAACAGGAATTATGGTATTGACAATGTTGTTTACTAACGTTTCACGAGGTCTAACTCCACTGGCATCGATAACGTGTCCCAAATAAGTTACACCATTTACTCTCAACTTACACTTCTCCTGTTTAACTGTTTGACCATTGCGAAGCCTTTCCAGAACTCCATACAATTTCACATAGTGGTCTTGTACATACTTACAGTAAATCAAAATGTCATCCTCGAAATAACTAACTCCATGCATGTCTCCAAAAATCTTTTGCATCAGTCTCTGAAAAACAGAAGACGCAGATGCCAAGCCAAATGGCATTCGTTTGAATCTGTACGCTCCAAATGGTGTGATAAAAGAGGTCAAAAACTTTGGTGAATCATGCAATTCGATCTGATGATATACTGTGATAGGTCAATGGTTGAAAACATTTATTTTTATCCACAATAGATATCATTTCATTTATGTTGAGCAAGGGGTGCCTATCAACCCAAATTGCGCCATTTAAATGGCAACGGTCCACACATAATCTAATAGATTGATCTGGTTTCCTCACCACCACAATCGGTGCTAACCAATCTGAAGACTCTATATCCTCAATGATGTCGGCATCCACCAGTTTTTTCAAATCACTTTTGACATCATCCCTCACAGACAGTGGTAAATTATGTACCTTGTTGACTTTGGGAAGACAACCTCGGTGTAATACTATTTGATGTTTGAAACCTTTTAACTTGCTCAATATATTAGTAAACACCGCAGGAAATGCTTGTATGAAATCCTTCCCTTGAATTGTGGCACCCACTTGTGAAATGTCTATTTCTTGGTCCGTGTCATCACCCAGTACTATTTGTTCATGCGCCCCCAGATGTAACTGTATTCCCATAGCAGACTGTTGAATAAGACCTACCAATGGGGCCTTTTTCTTAGCAATGTACACCCTACCTGAAATCTCTTTGTTCTTATATGCAATTCCTGCAATCAAAAATCCCAATAATTCCACCGACTCAGCACTGTATGACTTCAATTTAAAATCAGGTTTGTTTATAATTTTGTCCATAAAAGCTTTACACTTTTGGAAATCATCTTCCCAATGATGGTGTATCTAGCTCCTGAATCCACAAGCATAGAAAAAGGTTGACCATCGATTTCAATGATACATTTAGGATCTTTCACACAAAACACTCTATCCTTGTCGGGATCCACAAGGGGAGATAACAAAAATAGATCATTCGATGCACTAGAACCTTCATCAGCATTCTCATCCAACACACACAAAATCTGATCAATATAACCTTCTTCAGCGTTATCAGCTTCATCACCCTCATTAATTGCCCCTACTAACCTAGATTCTGAATCTTTAAATACAGTGCATTATGACCCACTTTCTTACAACGTAAGCAGGTTACATTTCTAGCAGGACACAATCTATCATTGGCCCAGTGGTTCACATTACCACATTTTACACATGCACCTTTTCGTGAACTCCATCGTCTACCCTTACTTTTGTCGGTTACACCACTAACTGATTTTTCATCCTTATGTTTGTTGTCACTAAGAGATTTCTCACCTCTAGATTTGGTTCTAACTACATTCATTTTGGATTAATCCTGCACACAATTATTACTTACTTTCTCTTCGTTAACCACTTTAACACATTTGCTAGCTAATTCTTCACCCCTAGCTATATCTTAAGCTTCCAATAATGTAGGATTGCGAGCACTCCACAATTTTTTTGAATTGAAATATTGGATGTATGCATGATCAACTGGTCGCAAATATATTTATCCTGGTTACCAGTGAAAGCGCAATTCACCATTAATGCTCCCAGCACAGTCACAAACATGTCAATAGACTCTCTGCGTACGAGAAAAAAACTTGTAACATTCTAGAATTACATTAGTTTTGTTCCCAAAACATAACTCCAGCTGCTTCGTAGTCTTTGCATATAATGATACACTATCACTTTCTTCCTGAGACGGAATATCTGGTAAAGTACAATGAATTCTTAAACCTTCCTTGCCTAACGAATGTAACAAAATAGCTTGTTTCCTCTCATCAGCCATTCTCTCATTACCTGCCGCCAACATGTATATTTTGAATCCATCAATCCATTCTTCCCACGGAACTGTTGGATCACCAGGATTAGGTAAAAATGGTGGGGGAGCAGCTAGATTATGGAACATTTTTATTCTGAGAAATAAATGCTATAAATTGTAGAATTTAGGTTGTGTACTCCTAAATAGTAATGAAATATAATGTATTAGGTATGTATAATCATCCAATAATAGGTGTGTGTATCACTGTGAAACAGTTACACACTTCTCACAGCAGGTGTGCTCAGATATGTTAAGGGACAGTAACTTCCAGGTGTGTGTATCACTGTAAAATGATGCACACCAGATCCTTGACACGCCCACTGAGAACAGCTTCCAAACACACATTCAAGACAAAGAGGAGCCGCTTTCAGATGTGTGCTTCACCGTAAAATGATGCACGATTGATTCTTGCAGGCTGAAACAGCGCGCCTGCTGAGATTTATAACCGGCTCTTGAATATGCGGGGAAATCCGGCTCTTGGATACATGGGGAAATCCAGGGAATGTTGCAGATCAAAGGACGAGCTTTTCACAGTCAGGCACGTCCCTCGTTGCTATGGAAATACCCTGCGTCACTGCGCAATCCGACATTTCAGCATCTCCGTTGACGGAGATGAGCATAGGATATTCATCAACATCCGCCCTCACACGCAGAAGGTTGAGCAATATCGCATAGCCAGGCACTGAAAATACATTTAAAAAAGTCCAAACTGCTCCAGGGTGACAGAACAGCAGCCGCAGCCCTCCAATAGATCAACGGAGACAACGTATGTCTTGTAAGCAGCGCAAAACCATACCCAGAGATTGAAGAACTCGGGGAGTTGTCAACTCGTCGCCACAAATACTGTGATAATCCAAAGTTTGAAGATGCATACACCAGATAGGATTCACTTTTCTTTATTACGACAAGTCTCCAAGAGCAGCCGAACGCTGGCTGATCGATCGACTTCAAAACTCAACATTCTCTTTTCTAATTGAACTACAATTCCGAACGTGTGTTTTGGTATTTTGCATGTGATACGTGTAGTGGTTAGCGCTCCAGTGCCCCCGGCGCTGGGGCGGATGTTCGCACCACATCCGCTGGCCAGGCGTGGCCAGCGGGGAGCCAATAAAGGGAAGGCGCCCGCTCGGGGGCGGCACTTCCGATGACACCAACGGAGTGTGTCTATGTGTCCCGCGCAGCGCGAAGATAAGCGCGCCGCGGGTGACCCTATAACGGATCACCACACTGGCGACGAGGAGGGCCGAGACCCTCGCGTGTTTTGTCCCCTGCCCATCGGGACCATCGTGCATCCCCGCGGCGACGACCCGCGACCTGCGAGGCCTCTAATCTGCCGGCCGCCGGACACGCATCGGAGGGTGAGTCAGCCCCCGCACCTGCAGAAGCACTGGGGCTCGTAGCGAGGCCATTCGACAACGCTGCGCTCCTGCTGCTAAGTCCGGCTGCCCTGGTTCATCAGGCCACGCCCCTGAGCATCACAGCGCCGGTGCGCGCTGCCACGTGGGTTCTATCAAGGCCTAAGTGCTCCTGCCGGCAGTGAGGCTCTGCGCTGGCACGCACTACCCGGAGAAAAGGGGGAGTGTGCCCACCACAGTCAGCCACATCCGCCTAGTCTGCTGACCGGCCAGCCACGGGAGCCCTGCGCCCTACGCCTCTCCTGGCCATTTCAGTGCCGTCGCGCCTGCCATCCATCCCCTCACCAGGTGCTACAAGCAGGTGCCGGAAGGAGGCCTACCGGGCCTGACCCGCTGTAGGAGGCTCCTAACAACGACAAGGGATATCCAGCGACTGCAGCTAATACTACGCCGGCTCCACAGGGCGCAATCATGGCTGATGACAACCGCGGCCTGGCCCCCATCCAGCTACCATTTCAGCACGCGGCATCAGGCGTGCTGCCGCCATTCAGCGAACTAGAAGACCCGGCGACGGCGTCCCCCCGCTGGCGGGTGTGGATTGAGCGCCTCAACAACTATTTATCGCAACCCGAGAGGCGGATGACGCCATAAAACGCTCCCTCCTCCTCCATTATGCCGGAGACGAGATCTTCAAGCTCTTCAAGCACCTGCTGAACACGGGAGCCACGACAGACTACGATGCGGCGGTGACCGCGCTGGACGCCCATTTTGACCCGCAGCTTAACCCGGATTTCGAGCGCTTCAAGCTGCGCCAAGCGCGCCAAAGGGAAGGAGAGTCCATAGACGCATTCTACGCCCGCCTACGTGAGCTGGCCAGCACCTGCACCGAGGATGACCAGACCAAGGCGATCAGGGCGCAGCTCATCCAGGGATGCAGAGACAAAACCCTGAGGAGCCTCATTCTACGCCAACCAAGGATAGCGCTAGAAGACATCCTCATCCTGGCACGGTCCCATGACCTGTCAGCGGCCAGGGCGAACGAGATGGACCAGGCCCTCACCAAACCGACAGGGCGCTCGGAGATCAAGGTCGAGAGGGCAGACGCCATCAAGACAAAGACCAGGACAGAGTACCCCCGGAAACCAAAACCTGACACACCCAGGTCACGGTGCGGCTACTGTGGCCACGAGCCGCACGCAGCAAAAGACTGCCCGGCACAAGGAAAATCGTGCACAAACTGCGGGATCCCAAACCACTTCGCTGTTGTGTGCCGAGGGAGACGCCGAGGTCGTGACGCCAGAGGCCAGAAACTGCCATCGCGGACACTCCGACACCTGTCGGTAGTGGAGGCACCGTCACCGGAGGAGATGCAGAGACCAGGTCGCAAGTACCAGAGGCCAGCTGACTCGTCATCAGACGAGGAAGATGACGAAGCATACCTCATATCGTTCGCACAGGAACTCAAGCGACACCGGAGGCCTCAACCGACCTGTGTAGTCCAGATCGCCGGCTCCGAGGTAAAGGCGATTATCGACACGGGGGCATCAGTGAACGTGATGGGCCTCCAGCAGTATCGACGGTTACGTCCGTGCCCTCCGGTCACACCCTCAAAGACTCGGATATATGCCTATGGGGCGCACACGCCGCTACCACTCAAAGGAAAAATATCGGTACCGATCAAGACAGAAGGCCGAGAAGTCATGGCTACCATCCACGTTATCGACCGCGAAGCGGATACGCTGCTGAGCAGCCACACAGCGGAGGACCTAGGACTGGTCTCGTTTGCCAGGAGAGTCCAGGCACACCGAGTAGATGAACTGCTCGAACAATTCCCGGAACTATTCCAAGGCCTAGGCTGTGTCAAATGCGACCCCATCAAGCTGCACATCGACAAGGCCGTCACCCCAGTGGCCCTACGACATCGGAGAATACCGTTCCACCTAAGGCCGTTGGTGGAGAAGGAGCTCGAACTTCTCAAAACACAAGGGGTTATCGAAAAGGTGTCCGGACCCACACCCTGGGTGTCCCCGTTAGTCATCGCGGAGAAGCCAAAGCAGCCGGGTGCCATACGGCTATGTATCGATATGAGGCTACCAAACAAAGCCATCAAGCGGGAACGCCATATCACCCCGACGATGGACGACATAATAGCCGATGTCAACGGGTTGAGGTGGTTCTCCAAGATCGACCTCAACGCCGGCTACCACCAACTGCCGCTCTCGAAAGAAAGCAGGTATATCACCACCTTCAGCACTCACCTTGGGCTCAGGAGATACAAAGGCTGAACTCGGAATATCCTCGGCAGCCGAGGTATTCCAGAACACGATCAGAGAGATGCTATCTGGCCTACCTGGCGTACTTAATGTCAGCGACGACATTTTAATCCACTCAGCAACAGCGCCTGATCACCACAAGCATCTCCGGAACACGCTAAAGCGCCTAAGCGAACATGGAGTGACACTCCATAAAGACAAGTGTCAATTCTTTCAGCCCTCCCTGGAATTCTTCGGTTATGTGTTCAACCAAGAAGGCATCCAAGTGGACCCGAGGAAGTCGCAGGCCATCAAGAACGCACCCGCCCCGACGACGCCCACGGAAGTACGGAGTTTCCTCGGGATGGCCACCTACTGTGGGAGGTTTATCCCCGACCTAGCGACCCGAGCAGAGCCGCTCAGAGCACTCACCCGGACCGACAGCCCGTGGAAGTGGGAGCCACAGGAAGAAGAGGCCTTCCAAAGCATAAAGGATGCCCTCCTGGGGGAAGCAACACTGGCGTACTTTGACCCTGCAAAGCGGACAGAAGTCCTTGTCGACGCAAGCCCGGTAGGGCTTGGGTCGATCCTAGCCCAAGAGCAAGAGCCCGGCAGATGGGCAGCACTGTCGTTCGCAAGCAGATCCCTGACACCTACCGAAACAAGGTACGCCCAAATAGAGCGGGAGGCGCTCGCCATCAAATGGGCCTGTGGCCATTTCCACCTCTACCTGACAGGACAACCTTTCACCATGGTCACCGACCACCAACCCCTTGTATCTCTCTTCAAAGGATCAGCTCCCCACCCTCCGCCGCGAATCGAACGGTGGGCCGTGCAACTGCAGTCATATGAGATGGACGTTGTCTACCGGCCCGGGGCAAAGAACCCAGCGGATTTTCTCTCCCGTCACCCGACGCAACAGACGCACGAAGGTGAGGACGAGGCAGCCGAGCAGTACCTCAACATGGTATCCACCGCGGCATGTCCACGAGCCATGACCCTGGAAGACATCAAAGAGGCCGCCCGGGATGACAGCGTATATGGTCGCACCCTACACGCTGTGCAGACAGGATCCTGGAAGGACTACCTACATCAGGCAAATGCCTGGAACCAGGAAGACAGAGAAGGACTAACGAAGATGTGGCGGGTGAGAAGCGAGCTCAGTGCAACAGGGGAAGGCATCCTGCTAAGGGGGTCCCGGCTGGTCATACCCCGAGCGTTGAGAGATCTAGCAACCCGACTCGCCCATGGAGGCCATCAAGGGGCCACAAAGATGAAAACAAGGATGCGGGAGAAAGTCTGGTTTCCCGAGCTGGAACAGATGGTCGATGAACTTGTCCGACGCTGCCCGTCATGCCAACTTACCAGTGGTGCGACGCGGCCGATCCCGGTCATCACAGAGGAGGCGTGCAAAGAGCCATGGTCCAAAGTGAGCATAGACTTTGGGAGCTTTCCCGACGGACGACACACCCTGGTCCTCGTAGATGCGTTCTCCAAATACCCCATCGTGAACCTGGTGACTTCCACTGCGTTCGCTCACGTTCGCCCCAGCCTAGAGAAAACTTTTGCCATGTTCGGAATCCCGCAAGAAATCCGGAGCGACAATGGCCCGCCATTCCAAGGGTCGGAATTCGCCACGTTCTTGCAACAACATGGAATACACCACCGGAAAGTCACGCCGCAATGGCCTCAGGCCAACGGAGACGTGGAGAGATTTATGCGGACACTGAATAAAACCTTCCGAATCGCCACGTTAGAACAGGCCGACTCAGAGAGGCGACTTCATGAATTCCTGAGAGAGTATTGGAGCACCCCTCACTGCACCACGCAACGAAGCCCGTGGTCACTGATGCTAAGAGGCCCGAGGCGAGACTTGATACCGACATGCCCGGGGTGGGCATCCCCACCTCTAGACGGCCAAGCAACAAAAAGCTCGGCGAGAGCGTCGGAATAACCAAGGGAGCGCCCGATGCCGTGCAACGCCACGAAGCCTGCGGCCAGGAGCGACCGTTGTCGTCAGAGACCGACGGCCAGGAGGAAAGTTCAAGACCCACTATGAACCAGGCACCTGGACAGTGACAGCCAACCGTGGGACCATGGTCACAGCGAGCAGGGGGAGAGAGAACGTGTCGAGGAACATCTCATGGTTCAAAGAGGTCCCCGCCAGACCGGCGAGAGAAGAGGAACCAAGGCCTGTAACGACCCACATCATCGAGCGACCAGAGGTGTCAGAAAGTGAACTAAGGCACAGTCCGAGGGCCGACGAGCCCAGTGATAACTCCCCGCCAAGTCGTCACACCCGTATTGCTGAGGACGACAGCCCGGAAGCAGCGCGTGGAAGACACCGTGGTCAAAGGTACGAACTGCGGCCTAACCCTCGCCCTAGTCAACGGCTGCGGGACTATGTATGCTGAGAACTGTCCCCTGAGGCGAGAAGACAAAAAAAAGCATTCAGAGCCGAGCCGAACACTGGCAAGCGACTGGGTGAACTTTTCAAAGTTTGTATTGTTAAAAGAACCGAGTTGGGAAGGGATGTAGTGGTTAGCGCTCCAGTGCCCCGGGCGCTGGGGCGGATGTTCGCACCACATCCGCTGGCCAGGCGTGGCCAGCGGGGAGCCAATAAAGGGAAGGCGCCCGCTCGGGGGCGGCACTTCCGATGACACCAACGGAGTGTGTCTATGTGTCCCGCGCAGCGCGAAGATAAGCGCGCCGCGGGTGACCCTATAACGGATCACCACAATACGGACTGTTGCAGAAGTGGTAAAATGATACATTTAGCAAAAGTATGCAAAGATATGTCCAAAGGTTGAGTGGCTTGTGTCTAGTCTCCTTCAACAGTGTCCATGAGCACAGGCGAGCACCACAAGACCCAAAGCAGGAGGCCACACATGAGACTCAAGAGACATTTGGAACACTGTGCTTGACATCAAGCAATTGAAATGATAAGCATTACCAATGGCGTTGTCTTTGAAACCAGCAACACAGATACTGCTCAGCAGCCCAGAGTGCCACCCAGGGGATCTATGCAGCCGATGAATTGAACCGAGGTGCCAGATGAAAATACATAGGGGGCATATTCTCAAGGACACATCGCCGAGTTATCGGCACTTTATCGCAGCCAAATTCCCGATAAATCTAACGCCCCATTCCCAAGCAGGTGCTAACAGCCCATTACACCAGTTTACCTGCGAAAACAGTCGCAGAAAACATCGCCACAGATGACCCCCGCAACTAATGCTAATGAGATGCAGAGTAGGCGTTCCCGTGCAAAAATCCGCGACAACACCACTCTACAACATTCTCAACGACCAGCCCGATCGGCGATAAGACCACAAAACATGCGATAAGGCGCGTTAGCAGCAGGAAATTAACACCTGCTCCTACCTGGTGCAAAGTTGGACGACAACCGGCACCAGACAAGGGAGGACATCCCATAGCCACACCTGAAGAACAACAGATGCCCTGGAGCAAACGACCATGCAGCCCGGAGCCCCAATAGGTCAACAACACCCACCGCCACTACCCCCAGGACCCCACCACCCCCACCACCCCCCCTTCCGGGCCCTACCCCAGGCACCCCCCACATCCACCCCCTAGGACAAAGATATTGCACATCAACTCCACGAAACCATGAACCAAACAAATCTCCTAAAGTCGCACAATCACACCACTCAACATACATGTGTGTTCGGAAAAGAGGGAAATCTTACATCCATATCATAACATCCAAATAACACGTTTATTACAGAACAAAACAAAAACAGAAAATCAGAAGAGGCATGGCGGGTCGTCCCACGACATCCTGCACGTCACAGCCTGCAAAACAGAAATCTGTATAAGAAGGAGGGCCATGCGCACATCAAATCACAGAGAGAGAGAGCGAAAGAGAGAGGGAGAGAGAGGGAGAGAGAGGGAGAGAAGGAGAGAGAGGGAGAGAGAGGGAGAGAGGGAGGGAGAAAGAGAGAGGGAGAGAGAGGGAGAGAGAGGTAGAGAGAGGGAGAGAGGGAGGGAAAGAAAGAGAAAGGGAGAGAGAGGGAGAGAGAGGGAGAGAGGGAGGGAAAAAGAGAGAGAGACAGAGAGAAAGAGAGGGAGAGAGAGTGCCGACACTGCGGACCTATGCCCCACTGCTCACCTGCTACCACCGGTGTGTCTCCAACCACGTGCCCGGATTCACAGCAGTCCCCCAGGTCCATCATCTGAAACAGTTTCCAGAGACATGAATGTCAGAGCCCATACAGTTGCACACGCCACCATCGCTTGCCCGCCCCTGCGCACACAGGCTGCTGCACCCCAGCCCCTCCCGCCGGCCAGGCGGTGAATGCCCGCCCCTGCGCAACCAGGCCTCACTGCTCACCTTCCGCCATCGGCATGTCTCCAAGAGGGCCCACCACGTTCCGGAGGGATCTCCAAGCCCGGGGCCTGCGACCATGGCACCCTCCACATCATGCAGCCCCACGCCGCGGGCCACCAGGTCGCACACATGTTGCTGGGTCTTGATATCGCAATGGCAGAGACCACATCTGTGGACACGGCATCATCGCAGGCTGCACACCCGCTCAGCGCTTGAGGTGCCACTAACTCTGTGAACCGCAACGCAACGCCACGTGGCCGGAGGCCCGCCCTGCCCTTGCCCAGGCCCACACTGCGGGCCAGCAGGTCTCACACAAACCCATGCCAGTCCGGACCGCCAGGACAGCGCATCATCGCAGGCTGCACACCCGCTCAGCATTTCAGGTGCCCCTATCTCACTGCACCGCAAGACACCGTCCCGTGGCGGGGTGCCTGTGGCAGTGTATCCGGTGCCACCAAGTCTGTGCCCCGCTAGCCATGGACCCTTAATGATTGAGTCCCGTTGTGCGGATGCCATCATGTCACCCCCGGCACTGGGCAATGTGAGGTGGCAGGGCCCTAGGCCCTCATGCGTAGATGGGAACTACACGGAGACACCCAGTTGTAGAGTTGAAATGGCGTCCAGCACGAGCGCCAGGCCCTTTTTATTGGCAGGGTCACATGTCCTGTTACGCCTGTGCTGGATGGGTGTGGTGTGGGTGTACACCAGCCGTGAGGGAGTGGCTGTGGCATGCTGACAACTAGACCTGTGAGCTGCAGATCCCTGCAGTGCAGAGCTGGGACATGTAGCATTGTCGTCCCCCCCAGTGTGCGTAAGCGGAGTGGGCTGCCCTGGCGTATGCCAGTCCACCGTAAGGGTGTGAACAATGACCCCGGGGCTCTGGGCGTGGTTCCGCACTGGGCTGGACAAGGAAGTGACTAATGGATGTGTCTCTGTTGAAGTGTCGGCAACCCCTGGCCCGCAACGGAAATGTGCCACCCAGTGACAAAAGTCCCACAACATGGGCGACATAGACGTAAGGGGGAATCACTGACCCTACATTCATCCATACTTCCACACTTGAAAGATCATAGACATGACACATCTGTGTGAGTATGAATGTTTATTGCACATTCAAGGGAGTGTTGCAGCTGGAGCAGTACAGGGCCATGCCAACACCACTTCACATTGTCGGCCCGTGTAGGGCCAGCCAGAGTCCTTCAAGGAGTGACCGGTACATCAGGAGAGGAGGAGTTCAGTCCGCAGTCTGATAGCTGTGTCATTGGTGAGCAAACAGAATATGGCTGTCCATGTCGGGGTCCGAGGTGTGTGTCGAAGAGTGCATCGGGGAATAGTGGAAGGTGATGGTGCAGAGGGCAGAACCAAGCAGAAACAGGCCACATGGCGGAGATGTATGCTACTGCGTCCTTCTGACCATGAAGGCAGATTCATCCGCATCTTCATCCGCTGCTGTTGCCTGTCCCTCACATGTGGGTGGTGGTGTTATGTCTCCAGCACTGTGTGGCACTGACACATCAGGGGCCGGAGATGTGGATGGGGTGGTAGCAGCAGCATGCATCAGCGCAAGGCCTTGTGGCAGCAAAGCCATGAGGACGGTCTTAATGGCATGGAGGGACCCAGCTAGATCTCGCTGGTGTGCAGCCGTGGCAGCCGCTCTTTCCGCCTGCGTCCGCTCCATGTTCTACATAATCCTCCGCATGTGTCCCAACTCCCGGGCGAGCTCGCTGGAGGCACTCTGACTTGACAGTCATTCCTGTCACAGAGTCAGGACTCTAGCGATGTCAGCCATGGTTCATTGGAGAGCATGGAGCGGACTGTGGGTGTCCGTTAGGGACTGTGAGTGGTCCCTGATGGGACTTAGACACCCACGTGTGGCGTCTAGTTTGGCTGCCATGCGGTCGAAGCCCACCTGCGCCTGTTCAGCCAGCTTCTCCTGGCACCCCAACACACAGCGTTGGAAGGCCATGTGTTTGTCGTGGGGGTACTGGGAGGCAGCCGTGGTGGTGGGTGCTGCCTGCTGTGTGTACTGTGCAGGGGGTGGGTTCTCCTCGTGGCAGCTGGGCTGCCCTGATCCTGGAAGGGGGCTGCGTAGGCTCTCCACGAGCTGTTGGAGGGCGTCGGAGTCGAAGGTGTGGTGGTCCTCTTCGTCATCAGAGAAGAGAGGTTCGGAGTGCACTGCAGGAGGTGTTGGATTTCCCCCTGCAATGTGGAGGGGAGATGCAGTTTAACAACATGTTCACATGTATGTTGACGCATTGTACAGGTTCACATTCAGTCTGCATGACTGTGTACATTGCGACTGTTTGGGGTGGCTCCCTATTTGATGCGGGACAGTGGACATTCCGACTACATCACAGATGTGTGTTTGTACTTGTACATTGTCAACTCACATTTCCATGCAGTGCCAAATGTGATTGGCCAGTTTCTACGCACATGCGGCAGCAGTTGTGTCCTCTGTTCTGTTGTGGACATGTTGCGGTTTGTACCACATCGTTGTCAATGTTGATGTGTTCTGCATGTAATGTGTGTGTGCCACATTTTGGGGGAGTCGCCCCTGCTGGTCTGTTTCGCTGCCCCTTATCCCTTACATGCGGTGTGCCTCTGGCTTCTGTGCTTATGCGATGCTGAGATGTTGCATACCTGTGTGCATTGGTCTCTTGGTGGGAGTTGAGGGTCTGGGGCATGGTTTGTACGCAGATGTGCTGTGCTTACTTGTGCATGTGTGCCATTGGCCCATCTCCCCCAGTCCCCCCAGTCCCTGGTGGTTACTCACCCTGTTGCTGTTGTCTCCGGTCATGTTGAGCAGTGTCCGGTCCCCCCACTCCTGCCACCGTCTCCCCACTGATGACTGTGGAGACCATTTCCTCCATCTCGTCCAGCTCCTCCTGTGTCGCTGGACTCCCACCTCCAGTCTGCATTGCTGCCTTCAGGTTGTTTGAGAGTTTCAGCTTGGTTTTGCGCTTCACATCATTCCAGCGCCTCTTGACCTCGTCCATTGTACTCCTCAGCACTCCGACTGCATTCACCTTGTCCACGATTGTCTGCCATATTCACTTTTTAGTTGCCAGTGACACGGTGGAGGTGACGAACAGTAGTTGATGGTGTTCTATCACCTCCGTTATCAGGATCCTGTTTTCCTGCGAACTGAACCGCTTCTTCCGACTCTTCTTGTCCTTGCCCTTCCCTGACCCCGAGGTCCCAGGCTGGTCCTCCGTGGGGCTTGTGGGGTTCTGGTTGTCCTCTGTGCTTGCTCCGGGTGCCTCCATTGTGCTTCGCTGTTGTTTGTCTTTTGTTTTTTTCTGTTTTTATAGTGCATTTTCCCACATGGCGCGTGGGAATTGCAGGCCTGTGCTGCTTTTCGCAGATTTTTGTATCGCTATTGGCGTCACTGCTACTATTTTCGCGTTGGGGTTTCGCGTTTTTGCGGCATCGCGTTGCTTTTAACGCGTTTGTTTGTCGCGTTCTTGTGTGTCTATCGCATGGTGCCGTCATGTTGGGAATAGCACGTTAACACAGCGTTGTTTTCCGCGATGGACTGCGATGTGCAGAGTTGCGTTAAGCTAAACTTGCGGTGGTTATCACACGTTCTTGAGAATATGCCCCACAGTCCTTTACCTTGGCCTTCAAAATTATATTTGAGCGATTCTCATCAGTGAGAGAAATTTTCCTTGCAGACAACATTCAATTAGGCCCAATGCAGCTCAAGCTGAAATTATGACAAATGTGCTTCCTGGTCCAGCAGACAATGGTGTAGAATTGACAGTGGACACAAACTCCCTGGGGTGGCTCCTCCATTTAAGCGGAGCAGCGTCGGCCCACAAGCCCCAGAGCTGAAAAATAAAATGGCAATAAAGCTTATTTCTACACATTTATTTTTCAGCAACCCGTCCAAACTAAGGGGTTGATACAAGGTGGTGAGACTGCCTGTCGGTGGCGGTCTCACCACCATCGGAACCATTTTCACTGCCCGCCACATTAGGATGGCGGGCGGAGGGGTGACGGTCGGGAAGACCGACTGCCACGCATCTGACAGGCTCCTTGAGCCTGCCGGTGTGGCGGAGGGGGTTGTAGTCCCTACCATGGGGAGGCACCGCCGTAGGGATTACAATGTCCCTTTCTGCCTGCCTTTTCACGGCGGTTAACCCGCCATGAAAAGGCTGGTGGAAAGGGACTTTGGATGTCTGTAGCGGGCCCTCCTTCCCTCCTGGCCCTCTGATGTGGGCACTGGGGGGCACCTATGGTGCCCCCGTACATGTCCCTGCACCATGAGGCAGGCACCGCATGGTGCCTGCCACGTGGTGCAGGGATATGTAAAGTGACCCCCCTTTGTATTGCGGCGTGTGCTGCAGCCAGCAGCACCTGCCGCAATACAAAAGATAGGCATTGCGCCTGCCGTGGTGTCGGTTGCATCATAATGCCTCTTACGGGACCGCCGACAGCCTGTCTAGCGGTCTCGATTTCCGATAGGCTGCCATCGTACTCAGCCCCTAAGTGTCAGGACGGGGTAGGGCCAGTGCTGCTGAGTGGCTGCAGCAGAAAGCTGTGCGCTTTAAAATGCGCATGTCTCTTTGGCTGGCCGTCTTAGGACAGCCAGCCAGACACGCACATTTTAAACTTCTCTAACCTAGCTATCTTAGACGCTTAGATTAGATACAGAGCAGGCCTCCAGTGCTCTTGAGAGCTCTGAGTGAGGCTGCTGCCTCCAATCCTGATGCTTGTCTCATGCTGGGAGAGCAGCATAAGGATTGGGTAGTGCAGTATCCTGGGTTCGGAGCTTCCAGAAGACACTAGAGGGAATAGGACGTTGTGCTGCAAGAAGGTAAGTTTATTTGACCTATTATTGTTTTCTTTTTGTTATGCCCCCTGCCCCACCACCCTCAGTACATGCCAGCCGCCACTGCAAACCCCATACAGCACCACAGACATTTAGTGACAGAACTGGATGTAAAGAGCTTGTGGCATTCCCTCTCATGAGGAACCATATATTTGGTGTGACATAAGCTGGCACTGATGAACATGATGAGCACATACCACAAGTATACAGGATGGTCTGTGCTGTACAATGAGGTTCTATTCACCTATATGTCCAGTAATGGTAGGGCCTTGAACTCTGGAACAATACAGAACTGGGGTCTCAGCTATACTGCATCTTCTGTGACTCATTATAACTATATTATGCAATATAGCAAGTATGAGGTCTGAAGCGTGATGGTACACCAATGTATCTACAATGTGAATCATACATGATAAAATATTGGGTGGATGGTGGCTGGTTAATCATGACAAGAGGGTATCTTCTGTAACATGCACAGATTCATCACTATTACATTATGCCAACACAAGTACACATCCAATAAACTGTGTACATTTATGAATTGATACATACTTGACATATTGTCTTCATCTTTTCACTAGTGTTTGAGCCGCAGAACAGATTGCAAGACAAGACAGGGTTCTCCTTTGTTGCTAATCGTCATTTGAACAAGTGCGTCATGGAAGTTCGAATCTATACATTGGCCTACCATAAAGGGCAGGTACCATGAGGCACTGTCCTCTCCTTTGAACCTCAGTGGATGAATTCAGTATGCAGTCATATCCACTCCCAAGCACGGAGCTGATCTTCCCTTAGATGTCACTATACCACACTGTCTCCCCATGCAGGAATATCAAGTGAAATAAGCCATGCATTCTGGTGAAGCACATGCACTCAAAATTTAAGGCAACAGTGCACATGGAAGTGATCTCAGCACCATGGACACTAATGAATTATATATTAAGGCTCCATGTGAGGGTGACATAAGGTGTATCAGTACATTTGACAGTGTAGCAGATGACTTGCAAGTAGAGTTGGTACTGGCAAGAAAAATTAGAACTGTACCGCACATGTCAGAGTTAATGAATAGACACAAACTAAACATGATGACAACACATAGAATGGGGAATCGTTACCAGGAAGGAGTGGCACAGAGGACCATAGTGTTTGCAAAGCCATCAGTGGAAACCATGACAGAGGCATGGACAGTGACAGTCACAGGCAGCAAGCCATGCAACCACAGTAAGCTCTGCTAGGCATAGGTACTCTATTATGGCATAGTTGTGGTGGATGCCGAGTCGAGCCACACATACTAAACGTGACTTGCAAAGCCGCTATGAGCTCACAGATTTCACTTCATAAATGGAGCGTGCACCATAGATGGATATCTCAGAAACTGATAGAAGATTAGCTTAAAATGGCACACCAGTTTGTTCCACTGCAAGGCACAAATGGGCTGTTATGGAAATGAAAATGAGGGACTCTTGGAGGTGGTGGTGGTGGAGGATGCCTTATTGCATCAGCCTGCATGGGTTAGGCTATGAGAATCACAAGCTGATGTATAGGATTTTACAATCGGCACATGAAAGCTCTTCAAAATAGCAAGGAGGCCACATCATCATGGCTACCTTTGGCAAATTGCAACCAACCTCCCTCTTCTGCTATATCTGTCAGTTTAACTAGCAACACTATTGCCTTTGTTGGATATGAAAAAAACGGTTGTAATGAAGAAGAATAGAACCATAAGCCAGCAAATTGTGAGAGCCAACCTCACAAAACAAACAAGACAAGAAGATCTGCGTGCCCATTGGAAGTTACAACCGCTGGTGGGTCATCACAAGTGCAGCAACTGCACAGTATGTAGTCAAACAATTGAAGGCTCAGAATTCAACAATGACCAGATCCATTGGAAGCACAAAGAATTTTCGAACTGCAGAACAAAGAATGTGGTTTATGCTATTCTTTGTCCTTGCCAAAAAATAAATGTTGGTAAAACGAACCAAGAGGTAAAACAAAGCGTGGTCCAACATAAATCCAGAATAAAAACGAAAATTCAATCTGCTCCTCTCGTGAATCACTTCTAGAGTTATGGCCACACAGAGAAAGATCTAAAATGGACAGTTTGGAGTGCCATTAAGCAACATCTATGAGGAGGAAACTTGGAGGAGACCCTCATGAAATGGGAAGCGTATTTGATTTTGAAATTCAATACTGTAACAAGGGGCTTGAATGAAATGTCCGAGGTGAATAGATTATGAATCATAACAACACTCTGCCAATTAAGCAATGCCTAGCCAAGGTCTCTAAATGATAAATACAACTCGATATGCGCTGGTTATTAGTTATATCAACATTTCTTAAAAATCTTGTGATCACCCTGAGACGTAACAAGAATACATTACTCAAAACGTGGGTGTGAAGTTTGTGGAGACTAAACAACCACATGAAGACTTTTTTTCTGCTACACTATTCAGAGCCTCCAACTACATAGACCATTATGCATTTTGGAGCTATGTAGTAATCTATTAATCAGGCCTGAAGTTTGAACACCCAGCCTGATTTGCATAATTCCGTCAGCGGAGGTGCACTCGCACCCGGAACGATCAGAAATGGCAGTATCCAGCAAACAAAACACTATCAAGTAAGTGGCAGACATGATACGATTATGCGCACGACTGTGGGTGCATCAATCAATGGCTGCAGTGTACAGGATTAAACAATGTTGAAAAAGAATGCGCAGCTACAATCTATCCATGATAGAGGCCCGTAAACAGATTCTGTACGATATGTACTGGCCAACTAATAAACAAAAATGCTGTAGGCTCCGATACTGTAACTTTGAACACCGACTGGCCTTTAATCTGACTGCCAACAAATGGTTTGGAATGGAGTAATCCCCAGAAAGAAAAAGATTAGAGGTCAAAGAAAAGCACAATATGCATGACTTTTAGTCAGCAATAAAGAATCTTAAATGCACAGATTCCAGCCTTGAATAATCACATAGGGTTAATTTATCGTTTCAGATACCCGTGGTGTAAATTAGCAGTCTGAATTGAATTATAAAAGACATCTGCTACGAATTAAGAAATGGAACGGAGGAGGTACTTCAGTTAATTAAATGTATTTATGTTGGAGAACGACAAGTTAGCACAGAGAGTGAAAATAAAACAGTATTTCTTAATTATTTTTTCCTAGACACATTCACCAGTCTTAGTCCTGAGGAGAACCTGTAATTGACAAGAGGTTCAAAACTCGTTGACAAGCCCTTGGGGTACAGTCTGCATGAACAGCACAATATAGTGGATAATTTGGAAAATAAGGACCATTCCACTTTAAAGTAAGTCGATGCAGTCGTCCTCATGAGTCTCCAATCACCAAGAGTTTCACAAATCCCCGAATAATAGTGATTCATTATCTCTGGTTGTGCTAAAGAAAAAGTTGACTGATTTTGAGCATCTGCACACTTTTTGTAAATATTTGTCAACATGTATGTTATTGTTATTTAATATGTTATTATGATTTTTGTTCAAACATGTCATCGCAATCTTGATGATGTATGTGGAAATGTGATGCTCATGATCTGAGCTCACTGTCTTGTATAAATAGAAGTATTTCATGCTACAAGGCTGGCCTTTGACAACCTAAAAAGCAGTAACATAGATGAAAATAATTTTAAAATAACACGAATAAAACGAGGGACAAGCTAATTCAGTTTCTTGCCCCCTTTTCTGTATCAAGTCACTCACAATTGAAAAAACACAATTAGATGCACTTGTTTTCTATATTTAAAAGAGGACCAATCTAGCTAGTGTATAAGGGCCCAACCCCTTCTTATAATCAAATTTCTGAAAGAGACATTTGCAAAATTGCAATGAAAAATTGGACGTTACCATTAAAGAGGGGTTATCATTACAATTTCATAGGTACCAAACCTGACATATCTACCTGCTCTGAATGAGGAATTACAGCTTATTAAATGTAATAAGGAATCCCCAAAGTTATCCCACGGGAGGGGTAGGCGCACAGTAGTGAAAAACAAATATAGGAGATTTTCACTACCAGGACATGTAAAAGTTTAAAGTACATGTCCATACGTTTAATTATACAGCACCCTGACCTATGGCCTACCAAGAACCTACATTAGGGGTGACTTATTTGAAATAAAAGGGGAATTTATGGCATGGCAAGGGGGTTTAAATGCCAAGTCAACATGGCAGTGTAACACTGCATTCGGGCTACAATGGCAGGCCCAGGACATGTTTTAGAGTGCCACTTAAGTGGGTGGCACAATAAGTGCTACAGCCTCACTGGTAGCATTTAATTAACAGGCACTGGGTATATGGTAAACCACTCTACAAGGGACTTATAAGTAAGTTAAATATGCCAGTCTGGTATATGCCAATCAAACCATGTTTAGGGGAGTGAGCACAAGCACTTTAGCACTGACTGGCAGTGGTAAAGTGCACAGAGATCCTAAGACTACCAAAAACGAAATCCAGCAAAAATTGGAGGTAAGTAGCCAAAAGGTTACGGGAGAAGACCACCCAAAGGCAGACACATCTAACACTGTGCGGCAAACAAAACAAATGTGCGGCAAACAAAACAAGGCTGAGCTCAAAAAGAGTTTAAAGGAGATAAAAAACAAATCCAACCATAACAATTTTGTATTTTTAAAAACAAACATAAACCATCATTACCAATGAGGATAAATGCGCACAAGAATTAAACAGCTTGGTCAAAGACTCCATGACCCTACTTGAATTAGGATGTTCTCCAGTGCTCATGGATAAAAGCAAACAGACATCAGCCAGATAAGGAGCACATGTAACAATTTTAAGAACACTTACAAGTAAATATATCTTTATTCTTCAGTCACACTAATGGCCTAGGACTGTGGGATGAAATTTACATTGCCATAAATACAAATACAGAAATGCCACCTGAAAGTATGAACAACACCATAGGCCAATGCTGCTCAGTGTCCAATGAAAGCTGTGTATCCCGAACTCAATATGATACAGGAAGAGGAACATCACTCATTGTGAATAATCTGATCACATATTGTAATTTCAATAAATCTAAAATCAAATTAGGATCAGCTATAAAAGCAATAAGAGACGAATAGGTCAGCAAAATGGACCCTGAGGTACAATAGGGTCCAATTAAAGAATGCTGGTCCTTTTTGCAAAATGCACTGCAAAATACAGTTACTGCATTAAATTACCATTCAAACAAACTTGATATACAAGTGGACATTTTAAACATGTTATCGACCTTAGTCTCAGAAATTGACTCAAAGCTAGAAAATCTAAATAATCTTACACTATGGACAAGGACTGAGTCTGAATTAAAACCAAACAGTTGCTCGTCAATAATTGATCATTTAAGTTCTCTTCAGAGGTGTTATCTAACTCAGTGACCAAGATAAAAATACCACCTCACGTACAACTCAGCCCCCTGGAAGCTCGCAAGATGATATGATTCACCTCACACCTACAGATGCAATAATTATTGAAATGCCCAGTTTCAAACCCGCTTGCAAGGATATTACGAAACCTCAAAGCCAATGAAACTTCAATCTCCCACACAGAACAGCATCAACCTGAAACTATGCACTTGGTTGAGCTTCCCTGCACATTCAGAGAATATTAATAATTTGAAAACTCCAAGCTCCACTGAAAGAAATTCTTCTGAGCCCCCACAATTGGGTGATAGTAGCATCAATCATTTATTTAAACAAAAGCAGAAAAGGCAGCGAAAGGCAAAAAATCTAAGATATTAGAAGGGTTCTAACTTGAAAAACATTTCAAATATTTTCCCAATTTTTCAGGAAAAAGGGTAAACGGCAAGAAATAATATAATATCATCAACACTATCACAACAGACTGTGCTCGAACCAGAAAATACAAGCCCTGAGGAAAAAAAGTGATCATTTAATTTAGGACTGTCGTTCGACCACAAATCCAGCACAAGCCAAGATGCACTTGGAGTCCAACACCTCCCACTCAGGCTTGCCTAAAACAAATGGGCCAAGCAAAATAAAATAAGTAAACAATCAGCGACTACCATATTCAATCTACCCTGTTAAAAGTACTACACTTGAAGTCGGAGAACACCTAGAACTTAGTAACAATTTTAGTGAAACTCAACCATCTGTTAGTTTGAGGGTGGCAATGCTGAAATTCCAGGCCCGGCTAAAAAAATCAACTTTCAGACCCCACCAGGCAAACTCCCAACAGAACTCACAGTTCATCCAGTACTGTGACTAAAGATATACAACCTCACTAACTAGCGGCACTTGAAGACCCAACCACAAAGCTATTGCTCTATTTCAAATACCAATCTATGGGGTGCCATGATATTTTGAAACCAAACTGCTAAAGAGCATTAATGACTTAGCGCACCTCAGCTTAACTGATATATCCAACATTCAGTTCTTAATCCTGCGTGGGAGACAAAAATATGAGCCAACTCTGGTCACGTTGGTCAATACTGAAACAGTGACACAGCTTTTTTTTTTAAAAAGAAATCTTTAGTAAAAGAGACATTAAAATTGCTAAATACTAGGAAGATCCTTACCCGTCTTTTCTTGCCAATCAACAAATTGAGCCAATTTCCAAACATAAGGTTACATACATAAAAAGACTGATGTCATGAAGTTAGCAATCTTTTATCCATGCTGTGAGGCCATGATCAGCTGACATTGAAATGTAGCAGCATGTTGGAGGAGGAGCTTTGCTACCGGTGAGTTGAGTAAGCTACATGCGAGCCTCGGCGTCTCAGCGTTTCAGCCCCACAATTCCCTTCTACCACTGCCATCAGCCGCTATCTCGGCCCGGAGTGGCCCGCTCCCATTGCCCTGGGAGGGCTTATTGCCACCTTACCCCTGTTCCATTCCCCCATCCATCCCTTGTAGGCGTGGGAGGAGTGCTGTTTGCAGTGGCTGGGGGGGCCGTGTCTGGGTGTCAGGGCCAGGCATTGACAGGCAGCAGAGGTATTGGAGGTGGGAGGCAGGACCACAGAGCCCAGCAGCCCCAAGAGCCCCCACAGTAAGGGGCAGCAATCACCTGCTGTGCTTTGGCGTCACAACCCAGGAGGCCAGGGGGTGCTCCTTGAAGCATTGCAGAGGCTGCTGTGAGACAACAAATAAGGTGCTGCAGAGAGAGTGAGTTCAGTCGGTGAGAGCGTGGTGGGGGCATTAGAGCCAACACCCTTGGGTTGAGCCAGAGGGGTGCGGAGGTGGCCGGCCTGGGTTCTGGTGCGGCTTGCAACACTCTGTATGCTCCCCCTCCCCGTACCTTCTTTCTCCTTTCCTCTACCGCAGCGCATTTTTATTCTAACTTCAGATGCCACAGTTACAGCTACACTAACTCCAATTATAATACCAGCTGATAACAGTTACATCAGTAATTGAGCTCCAGCTACAGTATTGCAGCCAGCCGAGTTTATCTATCTCAGCCCACGAGCCAATAAACTATGAAGTTGACAAGTCATTAAGATAAGCTGGTGTGCTGATCAGGTCAGCTTGACGAGAGGAGTGGCAGCCTTTGGATTCGGATTGGAGTGATGCACATTGTGTTGTGACTCCAGATGGCCGGGTGTAGTTACTGTTATAACGATTTTCCATTGATACTGTTATTGCCACTATCTGATTGATACTGAAGGACTACACAGCACCGCATTACGCGTGGGAAAGGGTGGGTTCTTCCAGGGCTTGCTGGTCGCCTGCTTTTTCCTTCCAAGGTTGCTGTCGCTCAAAGTTCTGCTGATAGTGAGTTGGAATCTTATTAATTTCTTATATATCTTATACATTTTATACATCTGCCTATAATAGCATGATAGCAAAAAGGTTAAGATCTGGGAAGCTAATCTCCTCATGGTGTTGTCAAAGACCAAATCAAATCCATTAAGGAATAAGGCACTGCATTTCGGTATTTCAAAGTTGAAGCCAATGATTACGATTTATTTTTTGAGATCTGATGAAGATCATCTTAAGACGGAAGCTGATTTGTTATCTATGAAGGTTGTGTCAAAAATTAATTCACAATTGGATAGCCCTTTGGAGGACCCTGAGAGCAATTTTCCAGATACTTCCTTGCTCTTTCTCGATAACAATCCAGGCCCAACTGTTAAACAACATTCAATCCAAGGCACTCTGCGTTTAGATCCACCAGAAGGCCTGCATGAGAAAAGCTAGGAAGCTCATCAGGGGAACATTCCAGAGATGTCTCCTTAATGGTAGAATATACCCTACAAGAGCTATTGCTGTTTAAGGCTGTCTCTTCTGCGTCAAGTAAAACTATCTCAGAACGAGTTCTACCGTTATCTCAGAAATAGAGTAAGTCAATGGCATTTTTCTGCAGTACACCCAGCATTAATCTTTCATCATGGCTAAATCTATCTGGGCCATCAGAAGTATCATTTTATCCATCAGTGAATCCCCCTCATGATTATGCATGCTTTATCCACAACCCTTCAATGTCTTTGAGAGAATTTTTTCCTCCATTATGCAATTGTTGGAAAAAACTACTGACAGTTCAGATCATATTCTGGGCATTTTATCAGTAATTTTGAAAGCGCTCCCAATTAAATCTGAGGGGGTTAACGCACCAATCGGCAAGTAGACTGCTTACATTAATTCTATTGAAGAGAATGATATTGGACTTCAAGTTGGTTGTTTCATATAAAAATTGCCACCAATTACACAAAACTCAAGGTTGGAGGTAGATCTATCTTTATTGGGGACTCTTCTCTCCAAGCCTCTTCGGAGGCAGCTTCAGGCAAATTTATCTCTTCTTCATTACAATCCATGGGATCCGAAGTTTTTTCAATCTTTAAAACAAAAGGAAAAAGGAAAGTGGCAGTTAAAAAACCACAGACTCCAGTCGTAATGCCCAGAAAAAGGAAAGTCTGAAATAAAGCTAAAAGAAAGCTAAGAAGATTAAACAAAAGAGGGGCTAGAAAAAAAAAAATTCCCTGAGGAAATTTCTTTGATAATGTCCTTAACAGACTATGGGGAAAGGGCGGAGTCTAATGTAAGGATTAAGACTCCACAGTTAATGGTTGCTTCTGAGAACCTTTGTTGTTTAAGCAGTCTAGAAAGGATTATACCATCTAAGGAGCTGGAGTCAGTGATCAAAAAAGATATTATCTTAGAAAAGGAGGCGGAAAAGATGTCACTTGATTCGAAGAGCCTTGTATCATCTGCCTTTTCTCATTGGAACTCAATAGACTTAAATAAGGAAATAACAGCCCCATGAGTTGTTCTGAACTCGACTACAACGCCCTTTGTGCCTTGAAAATCATCTGATGATGTGGAAAATGGGCCTCATTACCTTCAATTGTAGCTGACTAAGACACTAAAGAGAATGGAGGAATTATAACTTTGGACATTATAGTCTTATTTGGGGACGATGCTACCTTTTTGAACCGATCTCTTTTGTTGAATCTTTTGGCTCAGGTGGATAAACTTAAGTTAGTAAGGAGCAGCAATCTGGAATTGGGGAAACTATTAGACACACATATAGAGAAGAAAATAAGGGTTACATTTAAGTCACCAGTTGTTAGACCCGGGATCCTTGGTTGGCTGAGGTAGGTACCTTAGGCCAAATAGGGACCCGCGGTTCCACGTCAGGGAAAGGAAGGTCACCTTCTGAGATAGCCCCCGCTCACCCCCTCGGTAGCTTGGCACGAGCAACCAGGCTTATCTTCAAGGCAAATGTGTAAAGTATTTGCAACCACGCTCACAGCAATCCAATGATGACACCACAAATAGACTCCACACGAGTTTTATAAAAACGAGTATAAATTTTGTATAAAAAGATATACGATAAGACTACACGATATAAATCCAACATATGCGTATTTGTAATATTCTTCCTGGCCGGTTGTTAGGCCAGCCAGCTCTTGTAAATTCTAACGATATTAATTAGCACTTCTAAACATTTCACTGTAATCCTAATACCATGTTATGCAGTTCGTAATGCTAGAATCAGGCACTTGTGCAATGTAGAAATAATGCAAGGCGTAACGCGACAATCAAGCACTTTGCAATGTAAGAATAATGCAATGCGTAACGCAACAATCAGGTACTTTGCAATGTAAAAATAATGCAATGCGTAATACAACCACCAGGTACGTCGGTATGCAGAAATAAGGCAATGCGTAATACACTAATCAGGTAGTTCGTTATGCAGGAATAATGCAATGCGTAATACGCTAATCAGGTAGTTCGTTATACAGGAACAATGCAATGCGTCATACGACAATCAGGTAGTTCGTTATTCAGAAATGATGCAATGTGTAATACGACAATCAGGTAGTTCGTTATTCAGAAATCAGCTAATGCGTAATACACCGATCACGGTGCCTTAGGTGGTCTCTCTGCCACTCCGTCTGACTCGCAGTCAGCCTCTGTCACAGTTGCCCCCAACACGGGTATGGTGAAACAAAAATGCAGCTCCGCACTCCGGCCCCGGTACTGCACTTGTTTGGCAACACGGGCTGCGATACGAGCCAAGGCAGAGGCTCGCGCTGCTAAAAGGAGAGAGAGGCCGAGAGCGTCTCCCTCCGAGCCCGCACCCCGCCCCAGGAGTCGTAACACGTTACCTGGGGGGCGCGAACCCACTCTACTCTCCTCTTCCAACGACTTGGGCCTCAGATGCAATCTTTGGGAATGGGCAACGACGGGCTCGGGCCGGCGGCTCAGCTCCTCCGAGGCTGCCGGTCCGGGCCGCTACTGCTACGAAAATCTCAGGCTGCCACAGGGCACACGCACACAGCGTCGCTGAGACTCCCTTGAGCTTCGGGTGCACGATCACCGGGCACTCCACATGACGGTCTCAGGCTGCATGAAGAACACACGCCCAGCGTCGCTGAGATTCACTTTAACTCCGGGTGCACGTTAACAAGGCAATCCTCATGAAGGTCTCATGCTGCACAAAGCACACGCACACAGCGTCGATGAGACTCACTTGGACTCTGGGTGCACAATAACAAGGCAATCCTCACGAAGGTCTCCCGCTGCACAAAGCGCACGCACACAGCGTCGAGGAGACTCACTTGGATTCCGGGTGTGCACGATAACAAGGCAATCCTCACGAAGGTCTCCCGCTGCACAAAGCACACGCACACAGCATCGAGGAGACTCACTTGGATTCCGGTGCACACGATAACTGGACAATCCTCACAAAAGTTTCAGGCTGCACGAAGCACACGCACACAGCGTCGCTGATCCTCGCTTGGACTCCACGTGCCCACCATCACAGGGCACTTCTTACGAGGGTCTCAGGCTGCAACAAGCACACGCACACAGCGTCGCTGAGACTCTCCTGGAAACGTTTGTGTTCCTGAGTTTCTGCAACAAGGAGCCAGCTCACCTCGGGCCCTTGGGGATAAGTTACTTCCGGACACAGCACATAGCAAAGTCCATTCAAGCAGGGGGACACAGCACACAGCAAAGTCCCTTCAGCCTTTCCTTGGTTAAAACAGCAAACTGCAGGCCAGCCCCAGAACACACAGCAAGGGTCAGTCCTATCCTTCAGTCTATTCAGTTGTTTCTTCCTTGGCAAAGGTTCCTCTTGACCACGAAGTAGCCACCAGTCTTGTTCAATCTTGATCAAGCCATTCTCCAAAGTTCAGGGGCTTCAGCTCTCATAATTATACCCCTCAATGGCTTTGAAGTCTTTGTGTTCAGGGGGCACTGACCCCTGTTCAAACCAGTTCTGGGTGCCTCCCTGCCAGTGACACCTCTATTCCTTTGATAGTGGGGGTCTGGATCCTCAATCACTCAGCAGGGGCTGGAGCCATTGGTTTATGGCTGCAGCCCAGGCCTCTTCACCTCTAGGGGCTACTCCTCCCCCTACACTCCAGATGCAGGTCAGCCTGTTGCTGTCTCACCTCCTCCCCTGCGTCAAGACATTCCCCAGATCCTATCCCTTTGAAATCCAGACAGTCAATCCACAACCAGGCAGAGACACACAGAAATGTTAGAGCACAAAAACTCAGCCACTTCCAAAAGAGTGGCTTCTAAACACACAATGCAAAAACCCCCTTCATAAAAAGATGTGTGATTACACTGTGAGTTCAGGCATACTAAATGTCACCTCTCCATCTTAAGCCTTTGGGAAGATAGGCTGGAAAACATACTACACAGCCTCCCCATTCTGTCCTATGGGCAAGATGGCCTTTCAACAGTGAAAAACGAAATGGAGATTATTTCACTGTCAGGACATGGTACACACCTTAGTACATGTCCTACCTTTCACATGCACTGCACCCTGCCCAGGGGGTACCTTGGGCCTACCATAGGGGTGTCTAATGTGCATAGAAAGGGAAGGGTAAGGTCTGGCAAGTGGGTGCACTTGCCAGAACACAACATGGCAGTTAGCAAACTGCGCGCAGGCACTGCAGAGACAGGCCTGAGTTCCCTTTTGAAAGCTACTTGTGTGGGTGGCACAAATAGTGCTGCAGGCCCAATAGTAGCATTTGCATTACCAGCCCTGGCACACATAGTGCACTTTACTAGGGACTTTACTAGTAAGGCAAACATACCAATCATGGACAACCAATTACCATTACACTTTATACAGGGAGCACTTGCACTTTGACCCTGTTTAGCAGTGGCAAAGTGTCCAAAGCATCTAAGTTGGCAACACAATGTCAGAAAAAGGTCTAGGGGAAAAGAAAAATGTTTAGGGAACTTTAGCCAAAAGGGCCAAGTCCCACACCAGTTATTGTGAATTTGATCTTGAACAACTGTGAATTTTTTATGCCTCAAGGAATTGATATTATTCTCTCCCCTCTTAGAAACAAGGACTTGGCAGTAGGGTGTAAAAATGATTTGCCAATGTTATGTCCCATTGAGGAATGCTAGGCTTCACAAGAAGAGATGCCCGCTAATGTAAAATTCTATTAATCTCTTGCAAAGCTGGCTCCAGGGTGGTTTCATGTTCTGATTATAAATCAGGCTTGATGTCAAAAAGTGATGATGTATCCCAATGGACCTGGTTAGCTAGTTGGTTGAATACTGGAAAAGCGGCTGCCCCAAATGTGCTGAATTGGGGTCTTTAGTAGTGTGTCCCATTCCATTAAAATTGTATAATGGAATATAGCTGGTTTTTGGAATAATCTCTGGAAAATCCCGAATTTGGATGAATTAAGTCCTGTGGTCATTTGTTGATAAGAAACGTGGGCTCCTGCCACTTTTGAGTTGGAAAATGTCTTTGTGATTAGCTATCCCGCTATTAAGTCTAGGAGAGGCCATGCTAGTGATGGTATAGCCACACTATTGTCCACAGACTTTATTTGGACATTTCAGGTGTATTCTCATCACTCACACTTATTACATTGCATTGTACTCTCAGAGCAGAATTCAGGCCACTAATCTGTTTTTCCTTTTATTTTGGTTAACCTTAATATTCCACCTGGTCAAGAAAATACACATTTGTTGAGTGGGTTTTTTTCATTACATTAATTTGATTATGCATAAAGCAGGCATTTCCAGGGTCCTGATTATGGGAGATCTAAACACATCTGTCTCTAACCATTCGCTTGCTCTTTTTGCGAACAAAGAAGGGGAAGAGGCTGTTAATATTCTGGCCATCATGTTCCCTCCTTGCTCCAGGACAAATAGAAGAGAATCTTTGCTCCTGGAGCCCTGCAGGTAACATGATTTAATTAACCTCAATATGAGATCACAGAGCAATATTACCGCCCATTTTACTCCTACAACAGCAAAATCAACTACGGGAATTGATTATGTTATTAGATTGTACATGGTTTTCCCTTATTTTTTGGATTTAAAGGTGATAAATAATATTTGGAGTAACCACGATGTTCTTCTTCTTACCATCAACAGGAAACTTGATGACAACCATTCATGGCAGATGGTAAACAGCCTTTACTTCGCATGCTAAACAACGCATGCCATAACAACGCGGTCGTTACAACGACCGCGTTGTTATTTCGCATACCGTTACAACGCAAGTCGGAAAAACGACTTGCGTTAGGGGGAAGAAGGTGTTGTATTTAAAATCCAACACCTTCCCTAGTGTCCGCACAGACTGGAGTTGGAATAGTAAATTATACTATTCCAACATCCAGCGCCCCCTAAAAGCAAGTCGTTGTTACGACTTGCGTTGTAACGCTATGCAAAATAACAACGCGGTCGTTGTAACGACCGCGTTGTTAAGGCATGCGTTGGTATGGCATGCGAAAAAAAGGCTTATATTCATGGCAGATTCCTGATAGTGATGATGTGCTATTTTGCGAATGGGAAGGTCTTATTGACCCAGAAAGATAAGCAGTCGCTATCAATAGAATTTAGGAAAATTACTGAACATCTTCCCCCATTAGGGTGGTTACCTGCCGACATATTTGAGGATGATTTGGGTAAATTAGTGAGGGTAACTGAGAATCTGGTAGGTAGCCCACATAAAAAAACATAAGGTCTTTGAATAATTTTAATAAATTATTTGCCTCAAATAAGCTTATTAACCATTTGCAAAGGAGGCAATTCACCTTTTATTCTAGGAATGAAATAAGTGGATCTCCCGTTTAAAAAGAAGAAGAATTAGGTGGGTAAGAATTTTTTAAAAACGTGGCGCTGATAATATCTGAGTAAAAATAACAGAAGCAGTAAAATGTAAAAATACAAAAGCTTTTGAAGAATTATAGGGGAAAATAGTGGCTCTTTTTTTAAACCTAAGATAAATAATATTACTAGCATGGAAAGGCAAGAACACATAACCTCTCTCTATGCTTTGAACACACAGACACCAAGCAACAGCTTTATAGAGTTCCAAGACGAGGTATCTGCTAGGAGTTGCCCTCCCCTTTCCACTCCTACTAGACAGGAAGGGTTGCAGTATCTTAAAGCTGCTAGGAAGACCGGGGAAAGAGGTTCAGACCAACTACCGATTTCTATCATAAAAATAGACCTGAATCTATGGGCCATTTACTTAGTGGCGCCTTTTCGCTTCTATTATTATACAGGGGTGGTCCATAGTTCATTGAGGGGTAGTATTTTCTTGCCACCACATAAAAAAGGCCCTTCAAACTTACCTAGCAATTATAGGCAGATTACATTTTTTGGACCCCACAGGAAAGATTTTTTCAAAATGTGTTTTATCTAATCTACTAGAATAGGTGGAAGAAAAAATCATTATACTATTGGAGCAGGCAGGGTTTAGAGCTGGGCACTCGACTCTGGATAATATAACTATAATTCATTCTATATTGGAAAAATATTTGAAACAGAGGGGGATGTCTGTCTACGCGACCTATAAAGATTTTCCAACTGCTTTCAATCACGTAGACAGGAAGACCCTTTGGAAAAAGTTGCGTGCCATGGGAATGCCAGGGGGTCTTTTACAACGTGTCATTGCTCTTCACACAGCTACCTGGTGCAATGTTATGTTACGAGATAGACGGGGTATGACTCCAAACCTCCTGACCATAAATGGCCTGAAGAAGGGATGTCTGTTGGCCCCCTACTTTTTTCACTGTATATGGTGGATTTTTGAGTAAGGGTCCGGGTGATGCCCCAAAATTAGGCTCTTATTCTTTGGTGACACTCCTCTATGCGCACAACATTGTTTTGCTAGACCTGACTCCCAAAGGTCTCCAGAAACGTCTCGATATCGTGTTATCTTACTCCAACACTCAGTTTCTGAAGGTTAATATGAATAAAACCAAGGTCCAAAGGGGTGTAGGACCAATGCAAAATATACGTTTTTTTTAATAACTCTACCATGTCGACAAATTCGGTTGACAATTAACAAATTTCACATATATCAAATAAGGCATATGCTCATGGAAGAGGACTAAAAGCACTTTAAGGAGCAACAGGTCACAGACACTTTAATCATCTTTTAACAGTATACAAAATGAAGATTCCGACCGACCCTTTTATATGCTATAGAGACAATAAATATTAATCAATGGCACTTTATGCTTAAGGAGGACGGGAAGATTCTTTGCACTATTTGCACCTTAAATTCCATGGTTTCAATGGAAGCATTAAGGCTAGAATTTGGAGTGGTGAGCACTTACATAAGAGGACTAGCCGCTATTTCAAGATGGTATCATTGTATTGCACATTCAAAAGAAAAGATGTTAAGGAGTCTTATGGCCTTGGAATGCCTCCTTCCTACTACAAAGGCTGGTTCGTTTTTAACCAACATTACATCTGCACTTCAGCAATTTTCTTTGACTAGACCAAATATTCAGAATATGAACTATGTTAATCTTAAAAATTATTTAAGCAGACCATGAACATTTTCTCCATGGAGAATTTTATGGATATATGTAGAACGAAATTCCATTTCCGGGGTGTCATTCAATCATTTCAGGCAGCAGTTCCCAGGTGTATTTGAGTTGGAAACTTGAAATGTTTACTGCTGAAAACTGTGACTAATTATATTTGTCTATCCGATTTTAAGGTTCTACCACAGATATTTTTAAAACCACTTTTTTAAAATATGGCATTACAACAGCAAAAGCTGTAAAGGGGGTGATAAACTGCCCAGTCAATGAATTACTGTGTTGTAAAATTTAACATTTGTTTAGCTCCTTTATACAGTTGTATTAATTGATGTATTTTGTAAATTGCAGATCTCATTGTAAGATCTAAATCTCTAATGAAAACCTTGACCTTGATATATAAAAAGTAAAGCACCAAAATCAATACTGAGAAATCCTATTGGTAAAACCACAACCGATGCAAAAGACATGCCTTTGAATTTATCAATCTCCAACACACAATGGTATGGAAGGAAATGTAATGTGTTGGAGTATCAACCAAGTAGAACTACAGATTTGAGCTAGTTGCCAACAGCATTAATTAACATCTCACTGAATTGAACAGTAGATTTGAACCCTTGTTTACCATCGCCAAATAAATTTAAAATCACTACACCTATGTTCATGGAACGTGGGAGGGCAAATGTACATAATACAAGGTCAAGAAGTTATAAAAATTGGTAACAATTTCAAATTATTATTCTCCAAAAATGTGGAGCCTGAAACTTACCCCATTAATCGGTTATATGGAGTTTAACAATTTTACAGTCAAAACTAAGCTGGCTTAAAGGATGGCCAAAGGGGGCATTAGAAATATATATGTTTTGTTTGGATTAAATCTAAAAATAGCACCAAAACCATTATAAGAACCATTGGTTTTAGCATTGAAAATGGAAAGATGATCACTTGAACTCCACTCACCGCTTAGCATACTTAGGGCCGGATTATGATGTCGGTCGGAGTTGCCTCCGAACAACATTTCTGCGGTTTCGGGATGGACCGACCTCGGGTCGGCGGTCCGGAAACGCAATTACGATGCGGCCGCACATGGTGCGGTCTCAAACTCCCATTTCCCTATGGGAGCTTGTGCGGCGGTCGGAAACTGGCCGCAGCACAAGCTCCCATAGAGAAATGGGAGGTACTGTAAATCCCTGCACCGTGTGGCAGGCAACTCATGGTGCCTGCCACATGGTACAGGGATTTACAGGGGGGCTGGTGCCCCACTGGCCCACAATCGAAGGACGCCGAAGGGGCACCCCAAAATCACTTACCAACAGGCATTCCATGTTGGAAAGAACAACAAGGAAAGCCTGTCGGAAACCAACATCAAAATCCTGATTGCGGAAACGCCGTCCGTAAGGTATTATGTGGCAGTTCAGACTGCCCAATGGGTTCCTTGAGTCTGTTGGAAGCCAGTCAGATTGACAGCTGGCTTGGACTCTGACCACTGTCATTGTAATACGGCGGTCGGACTTCAAACCAAGGATGTCAGTCAGTAAGCCTCCGACGAGCGGTCGAAGGCTTACAGACCCACATCCTAATCAGGCCCTTAATGTCTACATCAATCCAACGTTAAGAGAAAAGCGCAAAATAGTGGGCAATTTATTCTCGCTTATCATGGAGCTCAAACATGATCATAATAAAGCTCTTATCCTCCTTTCAGGAGATTTCAACTCAACGTTATTTTTCCTTTATCATGAAGAATCAATCAATCAATCTTTATTTGCCTGATTACTTAAAACCATTGCAGATTTACAGCCCTACTAAAAATCCCCAAATTCATAAAACCATGTTAATAAATCTAAAAAAGCTCAGTAATTTTAGACAACGTATGCCATTGTGTCTATCCCCAAATTCATAAAACCATGTTAATAAATCTAAAAAAACACAGTGATTTTAAACAATAAATGCCATGATATCTATGTTAAAACTTAGAATTTCATTATGGAGGTTAGAGTTCATTTGGAACTTTGCAATTAAAAACTTTTCCAGCTTTTTCTAAAAGAAGCGATAATCGCAGGTTTGTGTCCAGTGAATCAGTTAGCTGCTGGGTTTAGTTTTGTTCCTACTGCGCTCATAAAGCGGACCAGGCTGCAGGCTAGCTGGATATCTCCTCCTTCAAAGCGGGCTTTCACTGCCTGTCTGCATGTTCAAATCTGTCTTTCATTCAGGATCGGTTTTAGTAATGATCTTCGTTCCTTGTCTAGACCCTTACAGATGCACAGAAGGTGTAGCAAATCTTATTTGGCGTCACCGCATCACCTGCACTGTGTTATTGTATCTGACCGTTTCCATGGTGGAAGGTGCCGCATTGCTGGTAGGATACCCAGTCTCAGATGCAGGAATCTTTCCTTCGCTGCTCTCTAAAAACCTATTGAAGTAAGGAGACACGCAGAAGGTCAGTTGAATCTTCTTTATTAGAAGAGTAGAAAACCATACACCTTTAGCTTGCCAGTATGGGCGCCACTCTGACAGGGCAAGAGCAGTCCCAACATTCCAAAGCAGACTCCACCTGAAGGTTCCAGGCTAGAACCAAAGATGACTAGTATGGAGGGGTGGACCAGGGTGAACCAACTGGGACAGGATATAACACATCTCCCTCCTGAAGGAAAAGAGGAGCGAGTGAGGGTGAAAGAGCGGACAGACCAAAGGAAAAGAGAGAGAGAGAGAGAAAGGAGGAAAGCTCAAAGAGGAACGGTCTTGAGCGGGAGACAAGGACCAGGGCACCAGAGGAAAACTCTACATAATGTAACAGTGACTATAAAACATCCATTAGCAAGAAGTCTTGCGCAGAAGACCACAGCAGGGGTGAAAGGAAAAGAACAGTAACTAAAGTAGCTACACCATTTTATAATCTTTGTGCCAGCAAGGGGAATGCTTGGATCTTTCCCCTCTTCTCCCCAGAACATGCTCAAAATGGGTATTGCTGGTACCAGGACCAACTTCTTCACTAGGCTTCAAATGATCCGGACACATGGTAATACGATCCATACTCCACATTTTCCCATTTTCAAGAATCACCACATTATTCTTCACTTCCTTGATTTTCTCTGGAGCATAGAATTTGTCACCCTTGCTGCCTACCACATAGGGTTTTCTGACCAAGACCCATTGCCCCTGCTTCAAGGACCTGCATTTAGTACTCCACTTCTTGTCGTACCTCTCTTTGTACCCTTTTTGTTTAACCTCCACCCTCCTCCTAAACTCTTCGGGGTTAACAATGACCTCTTTGTTTTGAAACAGCCAATTGGGTGACAGCTTTGAACCTGCCTTCCTTCCTCTCAAGAGTTCAAAAGGGGAATGCCCCGTGGTAAGATTGGGTGTGGTATGGTGCCCCACCATAGCATGTCTCTGACAGCCGCCTTAATGGGTTTACCCCATGCAACAGCTAATTGAATAGTCTCCTTTAACATTCTGTTAGCTCTTTCCACTTTGCCATTCGCTTTGGGACAGTATAAAGGCGTGCGTACATGTGCAATGGACATATCCGTTAGAAACTCCTTCATTTCATCCGAAATAAACTGTACACCATTGTCCGTAATGATCGTGGATGGAATACCTTCCTTGGAAAACACTTCACTCAAAAAACTAGTGAGGGACTTTGTGTTGATCTTATTCACAAACTTGTGTGTAATCCAGTTGGAATAGTAGTCAATAAGTACAAACAGGTACTTGTCCTGTGGTCCCATAGCATGGATTGGACCAGCGATGTCCAGACCCAACTTGTCCCACGGAATTGTGGGAACCTCCACTGGAAGAAGGGGAATGCGCCTCAGACTTTTAGATTTGTCACAAAGGCTGCAGGCATGACAGTCGCGCACCTTCTCCTCCATTAACTGATCCATGTAGGGAAACCAGTACTCAGATCTTAATCTTGCCTTACTGAGACTTCTTCCCAAGTGTCCTTCATGAGTAAGATCCATAATGTGGTTCCGTAACCCACCAGGTGGAACTATCATTCCTGATTTGAGCAGAAAACCCCCCTCTACTGACAATTCATCCCTCACATTCCAAAAGCTCTGAACTTCCTCAGGTAAGTCCTTGCATTTGCGGGGCCACCCCTTGATGACAAAATCTTTGACTTTCTTAAGATCTACATCTTTCTCCATATGAAGATCCCATTGGTCTTGTGACACCGCTGGTAGAACAATCTCCAGAATCGCTTCGTTGGGGAAGGAGCTTTCCCTTTCACCCTCAACCGGGGCCCTGGATAGAAAGTCAGCAACATTGTTCTTAGCCCCCGGAACATAGACCATTTTGAAATTAAAACCCTGAAGGCCCAAGACCCATTTGGCAATGCGTGGAGTCATGTTTTCCATGTCTTTTTTTGTGAACAAAGACAACAACGGTTTGTGATCCGTGCATAGTTCAAAAGGCATGCCACAAACATAGAATTTGAAATGTTTTATTGCCCAAAAAACGGCTAATGCCTCCTTTTCTACAGTAGAATAATTGGATTCTGTTTCCGTGAGGGCTCGGGAAGCAAAGGCCACCACCTTCACCTTGTTGTCAACTCTCTGTGAAAGTGTAGCCCCAATTCCTTTGCTGCTAGCATCAGTGAAAATGATCGTATCTCTTTCAACACTAAAATTACCAATGTGTGGAGCTGAGATAATGGCTTTTTTTATGCTTTCCAATGCCCTTTCGTGATCTCCACCCCAAACATAAGTAGTACCCTTCTTTAGCAGGTCCCTTAGAGGTTGAGTCAAACTTGAGAAATTCTTTATATATTTGGCCATATACTCCGCCAAACCCAAAAATGACAGAATCTCCTCTTTACATGTGGGTGTGGGAGCCTTTCTCACAGCTTCAACCAAGTCAATTTTAGGCTTGATGCCCTCCTCTGAAATTGTGTGGCCAGGATAGTTAACAGATTTCACACCCAATTTACATTTACTTTCTTTTGTTGTGAACCCAGCCTCTTTAAGTTTGAACAACACCTTACAGACATTTGCATTGTGCTCATCTTCACCAGAACCATATATTAGTATGTCATCCTGAAAACACAAAGTTTTAATGCAATCTCTCAGAATATGTTGCATTATTCTTTGAAAAGCTGATGCGGCTGACGCCAGCCCAAATGGCATCCTCAAGAACTTAAAATTGCCAAATGGGGTGGTGAACGCCGTTAACAGCTGAGACTCCGGGTGGAGATTGGCCTGATGATAGGCCGAGGATAAATCAAGCACGCTAAAAAACTTTGCCCCTTGAATGGTACTCAACATCTCATGTATCCTTGGCAAGGGATGTCTGTCCACCATAATGTTTGCATTAAGATCCCTCAAGTCCACACATAACCGAATGTTCTTACCATTGTCCTTGGTGGTGAGGACAATGGGTGCCAACCACTCTGAACTTTCAATTTCCTGTATGACACCCTGGTTGACCAGTTTCTGAAGTTCCAACCTTAAAGGTTCCCTCATGAGAAGTGGTATTGAACGAGTTTTGTGTATTACAGGGCACGATCCTTCTTTAAGTACAATCTTATGCATATAATGTTTCAACATTCCTAATTTTTCATTAAATACTTCAGGAAACTCTTTGGTGAGGTTAGCCCCGACCACGGGAGGTTCAACTAACAACACCTGGTGCACATTGTTGGGGTCAAGGGTGATTCCCAATTCTTTCTGGTGTTTCCACCCCAATAAGCTTGAACCTTGTTTAGTAACATATACCTTCCCCACTGTGTGCCTGTCTTTGAACGAAATTCTTATTCTCACCATCCCCTCTAAAGGAATGGGTTCTTTGTTGTACCCTGAAGGACAAATATCAGCACTTTCTAAAACGACATTATGTTTAGCAAACTTTTCTTCAAACAATTTTTTCTCAATAAGTGTAAAAGGGGAACATGAGTCTGCATAAACCTGCACCTTTTCTCCGTCAAGGCATATGTCACAAGTGGGATATTGTATTCTTTCCTCCCCCTCCCCTTGGTCTATCTGAAAGACATACGCTTTATTCTCCTCCGTCTCCAGATCAGGACTTTTTACCCAGTGTACCCTAGTACTGAAAGCATTGCATACCTTTGAAAAGTGATACCAAAGGGGATGATGGACGGAGCGTTTGAGCAAATCAAACACTCACCCCCAGTCAACTGATCTGGGTTTAATCCATCATCATTCTTTAGCTCACTCCACCACCCCAGTTCAGACATGGCCATATGCAAATCAGTCTGACCCTGTGCCTCATGGGAACAGTCCAGCCCGAACTGCCAAGCCATGTCTTCCCTGGACCGGAAACAAGCATCCTGGGACCGGTTTCTGGCTATTCAGCCGTCATCAGCCAGGCTAGCTTGAATCCAGTGGCAAAGTGAGCAAGGGACCCACGTCTGGGCATACCCTGCCAACTTAGGGCGAACAAAGCGATACCAAAGGGGATGATGGACGGAGCGTTTGAGCAAATCAAACACTCACCCCCAGTCAACTGATCTGGGTTTAATCCATCATCATTCTTTAGCTCACTCCACCACCCCAGTTCAGACATGGCCATATGCAAATCAGTCTGACCCTGTGCCTCATGGGAACAGTCCAGCCCGAACTGCCAAGCCATGTCTTCCCTGGACCGGAAACAAGCATCCTGGGACCGCTTTCTGGCTATTCAGCCATCATCAGCCAGGCTAGCTTGAATCCAGTGGCAAAGTGAGACTGATTTGCATATGGCTGGGTCCAAACTGGGGTGGCGTAGTGGGCAAAAGAACGATGGATTTAACCCAGATCTTTTGACTGGGGGAGAATGTTTGCATTGTCAGCATTCGGTCCATCATTTGTTTGCTGTAACACTTTTCGCCCTAAGTGGGATGGGTATGCCCAGACGTGGGTCCCTTGCTCACTGTGCCACTGGATTCAAGCTAGCCTGGCTGAAGAAGGGTGACATACCCTGAAACCGGTCCCAGGATGCTTGTTTCCGGTCCAGGGAGGACCTGGCCTGGCAGTTCGGTCTGGACTGTTCCCATGGGGCACAGGGTCAAGACTGATTTGCATATGGCTGGGTCCAAACTGGGGTGGAGTAGTGGGCAAAAGAACGATGGATTTAACCCAGATCTTTTGACTGGGGGAGAATGTTTGCATTGTCAGCATTCCATCCATCATTTGTTTGCTGTAACACTTTTCGCCCTAAGTGGGATGGGTATGCCCAGACGTGGGTCCCTTGCTTACTGTGCCACTGGATTCAAGCTAGCCTGGCTGAAGAAGGGTGACATACCCTGAAACCGGTCCCAGGATGCTTGTTTCCGGTCCAGGGAGGACCTGGCCTGGCAGTTCGGTCTGGACTGTTCCCATGGGGCACAGGGTCAAGACTGATTTGCATATGGCTGGGTCCAAACTGGGGTGGCGTAGTGGGCAAAAGAACGATGGATTTAACCCAGATCTTTTGACTGGGGGAGAATGTTTGCATTGTCAGCATTCCGTCCATCATTTGTTTGCTGTAACACTTTTCGCCCTAAGTGGGATGGGTATGCCCAGACGTGGGTCCCTTGTTCACTGTGCCACTGGATTCAAGCTAGCCTGGCTGAAGAAGGGTGACATACCCTGAAACCGGTCCCAGGATGCTTGTTTCCGGTCCAGGGAGGACCTGGCCTGGCAGTTCGGTCTGGACTGTTCCCATGGGGCACAGGGTCAAGACTGATTTGCATATGGCTGGGTCCAAACTGGGGTGGCGTAGTGGGCAAAAAACGATGGATTTAACCCAGATCTTTTGACTGGGGGAGAATGTTTGCATTGTCAGCATTCCGTCCATCATTTGTTTGCTGTAACACTTTTCGCCCTAAGTGGGATGGGTATGCCCAGACGTGGGTCCCTTGCTCACTGTGCCACTGGATTCAAGCTAGCCTGGCTGAAGAAGGGTGACATACCCTGAAACCGGTCCCAGGATGCTTGTTTCCGGTCCAGGGAGGACCTGGCCTCTCAGTTCGGACTGGACTGTTCCCATGGGGCACAGGGTCAAGACTGATTTGCATATGGCTGGGTCCAAACTGGGGTGGAGTAGTGGGCAAAAGAACGATGGATTTAACCCAGATCTTTTGACTGGGGGAGAATGTTTGCATTGTCAGCATTCCATCCATCATTTGTTTGCTGTAACACTTTTCGCCCTAAGTGGGATGGGTATGCCCAGACGTGGGTCCCTTGCCTACTGTGCCACTGGATTCAAGCTAGCCTGGCTGAAGAAGGGTGACATACCCTGAAACCGGTCCCAGGATGCTTGTTTCCGGTCCAGGGAGGACCTGGCCTGGCAGTTCGGTCTGGACTGTTCCCAAGGGGCACAGGGTCAAGACTGATTTGCATATGGCTGGGTCCAAACTGGGGTGGCGTAGTCGGCAAAAGAACGATGGATTTAACCCAGATCTTTTGACTGGGGGAGAATGTTTGCATTGTCAGCATTCCGTCCATCATTTGTTTGCTGTAACACTTTTCGCCCTAAGTGGGATGGGTATGCCCAGACGTGGGTCCCTTGCTCACTGTGCCACTGGATTCAAGCTAGCCTGGCTAAAGAAGGGTGACATACCCTGAAACCGGTCCCAGGATGCTTGTTTCCGGTCCAGGGAGGACCTGGCCTGGCAGTTCGGTCTGGACTGTTCCCATGGGGCACAGGGTCAAGACTGATTTGCATATGGCTGGGTCCAAACTGGTGTGGCGTAGTGGGCAAAAGAACGATGGATTTAACCCAGATCTTTTGACTGGGGGAGAATGTTTGCATTGTCAGCATTCCGTCCATCATTTGTTTGCTGTAACACTTTTCGCCCCTAAGTGGGATGGGTATGCCCAGACGTGGGTCCCTTGCTCACTGTGCCACTGGATTCAAGCTAGCCTGGTTGAAGAAGGGTGACATACCCTGAAACCGGTCCCAGGATGCTTGTTTCCGGTCCAGGGAGGACCTGGCCTGGCAGTTCGGTCTTGACTGTTCCCATGGGGCACAGGGTCAAGACTGATTTGCATATGGCTTGGTCCAAACTGGGGTGGCGTAGTGGGCAAAAGAACGATGGATTTAACCCAGATCTTTTGACTGGGGGAGAATGTTTGCATTGTCAGCATTCCGTCCATCATTTGTTTGCTGTAATACCTTTGAAAAGTGACCTTTCTTATTACACTTCCTGCAAACAACACTTCTAGCAGGACATTTCCAATTGTTAGCAAGGTGGTTGGGACTCCCACATCTAAAGCCCTGAAAGTTATCTGACTTAGTGCGGGAAAGCTCTTTACTTTTCTCACCTACTTTACACACCACTTCCTCACTGACTGAGTTTTTAGCTTCCCCTTTCTCTTTATTCAATACTGCTGATGACTTCATCTCCTTAATGCACAATGCTGTGTGTTCTAATCTCTTAGCTATACTGATGGCTTCTGAAAGATCTGGATTTCTAGTGAGTAGTTCTTCTTGTACCTTCATGTCATTTGTACATCTAACTAATTGGTCCCTGATGAGGGAATCCGTGAGGGCACCAAACTCACATGTGGCTGACATGCCTCTTAATGCTGCCACATATGAGGACATTTTCTCATCTTTTTTCTGCCCTCTATTGAAAAACTTGTGCCTCTCCAAGACAACATTTATTTTTTCTTTAAAGTGTGCCTCTAATTTCCTTAAAGTGTACTCATAAAAATCCACTCCTGCTTTTTCCTCGGTAGGTTCCTCTTCAATCAGTCTTCCTGTAATATCCTCAAATACCTTTCTTCCCTGTATGCCCAAATTGTGCAAGAGAATGTGTTGTTTTCTTATTGATGAGAAATTACCTCCCCCAATAGCTATGAGGTATGACTTAAAGATACCTTCCCACCTTCGCCAAGGTATGTCAGGTTCTCCTACCTCATTAAGAAAGGGGGGTGGCTGACTCATGCCTGCACCTGCCATGGTGGACTGAGCAGTGAGTAAAAAAAGAAGGAATGACCGAAGGCTGAATATTAAAACAGGGAAACAGTGTAGCTGCAGAGGAAAAAGGAAAGGGGAAATGTAATTAAATATATTCTCTTTAAAATACTAATCACAACTTAACTAAATCATATAAAAGATTCTCACTGAAGGTAGTTCATCAATACCACACTCTGATACAAAAACTCCTAGTACATGCATTGAACTGACTTAATCGTAGCAGTCCTCTTTCTTTGATTATGATCTGCCTCCAGGAAGTTGTGCAATAAGAAGGCTTGACGAAAAAAAACAACAAAAAAAACTTCCTGTGAGGAGACAGAGGAATACAAAAGGCTCCCCTCAGCGCGCTTCCCGCTTTCACCACACAAGTTCTTCCACAAGTTTAGCCCGTAACCAAAGACTAATATTGCTGGAAAACACTCCTCACTAGGGTATCCTGGAACAAATGCCTGTGCGGTGCGGGGAATGCGAAGAGCTCCCTTCAGCACGCTTCCCGCTGAGGAGAAACTCCGCAATGCCGCTACCTCCCGCGGTCAGCTGAGGGAAGACGATCAAAAAGTAGGAACTTTGTATGCGGAGACACCGGAGCACTGCAGAACGCACAAGGAGTGTGCGTCTCCCACCGAGTTCCTCTCCCACCACCGACACAGCGCTGAACCCAAAAGAAATGCTCTGACAGGAGACACAGAGCAGCACGGTTCCAGAAGGTGATGCGCAGCAGGGAGTGCTCATGCACAGCCACACTGAACCACTGCGAGGGCGCTTCACACGCTGGGAATTTAACCAAAGGGCGAACTGAAGTAGCTGCACAGGGAAGAAACTCTCCAGCAGTCTACCAAGCACTGGTAAAAGCTTGGTAACACACCGATAACCCAGTCATGTGTACAATGCAGGAATGCAGCAAAAACACGGTGATCACGCCGTCTAGTTTCAACAGAGGAGTGAAACATCCGTCCAGGCCGGCAACCACGGCACGGACAGACTCAGCAGAAATCACTCACCGCCAGAAACGACCCAATGAAGGCAGAAAAGGGCACCTCTGTAACTTCTTCGAAGCAGGATAATCAATAATGAAGAAGAACTCAGGGCAACTGGCAAGGCGAAAATCAACAGGGGAAGGTGTAGCGCTGTCCCTGTCACAGCATCCTGAAGCTCGTCGCCAAAATGAAGTAAGGAGACACGCAGAAGGTCAGTTGAATCTTCTTTATTAGAAGAGTAGAAAACCATACACCTTCAGCTTGCCAGTATGGGCGCCACTCTGACAGGGCAAGAGCAGTCCCAACATTCCAAAGCAGACTCCACCTGAAGGTTCCAGGCTAGAACCAAAGATGACTAGTATGGAGGGGTGGACCGGGGTGAACCAACTGGGACAGGATATAACACCTATGCCAAGGTACGATTGTGGCGAGCACCTGGAATAGCTCTGAATGACAAACCAGCCATGGGCCCTCTCCTTTTATGCGGCTTTGTCTTCTCAAAGGGACAGTGATTTTACTGATTTATTTACTAATTCCTTGAAACTTTTATGGGACCCAGCGGTTTCCCAAAGGCCCTGTAAGACAAGACTGCTTATTGCGGATTGAAGGTATGCCATGGCGGGACTGTCTTTTTTCTGTTTGAGCTCCTTCCATAAATATGAGTTCAGTGATCCAGTCTCGGCTCCCTTTATTTTGTGCCAGTATTTAACGTAGGCACCCTTGCGTGCTATTTGCTGCTTTTGGAGGCCAAACTCTAACCTTATTTGTGCTGGCGAAGTATACTGTGGGAGATTGAATATTATTCTCATGGCCTTGGACACCGTTTTATCCAGAGTGCCCTCATCTCTCCCTCTCAGGCATTCGCTGCCATAGGTGATAGTCGGTAGCAGCCTCGCTCGAAGCACCTGTAGTAGAGGGGTGAGGCTGGGACCAGTTATTTTGTGTTTGATATTTTTTTATGCGACAGCCAGTGAAGTCCCTCTTCCTCTAATGACCGCTTTTTGTTATCATGAAGAAGAACAAATCCCATGAAAAACCCTCCTGTGGAACATTATTACCAAGGGCCTTATTTAGAGTTTGGGGTGGGATGTACTCTGTCAGGGCAAATTTTTAGATGTCTGCTGCCCCTGCGGACATCTCTGGCATTGCCAGAAACTGCTGTCCCAGTAGTTCCTGTCAATGCATTGAAAGTTTGATGGACTGCTCCATCAACATGATAGAGCCATACGCCAACCATTAAAAAAAACTTTTACTTTAAAAAATAAAATCCCAAACCTCTGACAGCCCGATGGTGTATGTCAGAGGCAGATATTACTCCTTCACAGACTTACTGGTGGTTCCCCTGACTCTAAACGATGAGGGCAGACCTTCAGCATGGCGGAAAGGATACTTGTTTCCTTTTAAATGTAGTATCCCTTCCACCATACTCTAAATCAAGCTGCAAGTTACCTCGTCCCTTAAGCAAGTCCAGTTTTATATAAACAATACTGTGAAAATAATCCTATCACAAGTGACAGTCTCAGGAAGAAAGAAAATGTATTCTGAAGCACCATTCATACTGCTCTCCCCCATTATCTCCCCCATTCAGTGGTAAAGATACAAGAACTAACTATAAATACAAAACACCTACAAGCTAACACCTTGATAACCTACAATGCCACACAAGTACAGAATATAATTGTGAAAGGTCATGCAGATAGGGTGCCTGGCCAAAGTCAACTTTCATAGGCATTATTTAAATCAAATCTTGAGTTTTGGTCGGCTCAAATGGACTTCCACAAGCTTTATTTAAATCAAATCCCGAACTTTGGTAGTCCAAAGTAATACCCCTCTTTAATCATATTCAACTAAAAGAGGAAGTTCCGGACTCCTGGAAGGAAATAGTCATCCTACATGTGAAGGAGCTGACACACTGGACACCACCAACTATCGATTGATCGTCCACTTCCATAACAAGGCCAAATATGTTGGCGGACTTTTACTTTCGGATCGTGACACTGGGCTGGAGAAATAAATATAATCCCAATAAATCAACCTGGCTCCCAGCAAGGGTTGAGAACCTTGTCTAACTGAATGGCTCTTCATTAATGATAGACAAACAATTGCATATCATTCATTATTATACCTGTGTTTTGTGGACTTTAAATCTCCATTTGACTGTGTTCTGAGGAAACAAGTTCCCCAAACTCGTTGTGAGGTATTTTACAACTGTATACTAATACCTGGAAGCAAGTAGAAATCTGTGATGGTAGCATAGTATCATGTAAAATTTCCATCCACGACCGGCCTGAAGCAGGGTAGTGTCCTAGCACCACTGTTATTCAATAAGTACACTGCGGAATTACCGAACAAACTAAATGAAGTAAACGTGCACCCCTGAAACTTGGAAGTTGATCAGCAGGACACTGTACGCAGACAATGTCCTGCTGATCAGTGAAACTAGAATTGGGCTACAGCGCTTACATTCAACATCAAATGAGTACACAAAAACAAACAGAAACAAACAAACTAGAAATAATTTTTTAAAAACTAAAACCATCATCATGGGCCATAGAATTAAGAAGGAAGGGTCCTGGCAATTAAAATGACTCCAGGTTCTGAAAGAGGCCGAATATAAATACCCGAGCGTCCTCATTGACAATCACCGAACTTTTTAGCCTCACAAGCAACTCATTAAATCTAAAGCCTCTGTCAGCTTTTCGAGTGCTTTACAAGCACTTATGAGATTTGACCCTGGTGCCCATGTTGAAAATCATTAGTGCAAACCTGCTCCCCACCATCGCCTATGAATGACAGCAAAGTTCTTTGAGGCAGACAAGCTAAACGTCTTGACACCATCATTGGTAACACATCCTCCCAGGCCCAAATTCGCATAGAATATAGTATAATAAAACAAACCTTAGCCAGACAAGGGACATTTGAAAGAACGTGCTTCAAACTTAGGACTCATTAGACCGTCTAATATGGTCAGAACCCTAGCCACTTACAAATAAGAGAATTATGGGCCACTCCTGACTTATGACTTAAAATATGCATTCTTTCTCGAACTTACAACATATAAATGGCATGGGAAAGCGCTCCCACGCTTGGATGCTTATTAATAATTGCACAACAGCGTTTAAGTAAATGAAAATCCAGTACTTGTAAAGCGCGAACAGCTACCCGAAGGCATCCCGGCGCCGTCGGAAAGATTAAGCAAGCTATTGCCCAGAGTCACATGGTGCTGAGCTGACCTGCGCTGCCGCCGGTGCCGTGGATCGACCCGTGAGCTCCAGATTCCAGCGTCAGTCGCCCTGGCCGCGGTGCCACACCTCTTCTAAGTAACCCTGCCTTGGTGCATGTTACTCAAAAGTTCTAAAGAATAAATTCATGGTATATCCATTTGGTGGTTTGTCGAAATTAGATTAATTCCATCATGGTCTAAGAAGCCAAGGAGGAGTAACAACTGCAGATTCACGTTTCACACAATGAACATTCGCTCATATAGAGAAGCTGCAATAGTGGCTGATGCCATCTATAAACATACATTTTGTTCCATTTTCCAGCCAAGCTGCAAAGAAACGGGAAGGCTTGAGCTAAATGCTTCCTTCTGAAGTTGTATATTTTAATTGTGTTTTAACTTTTGTATATTTTAGCATGTCATGGTTTTAATTACCTACGCATGAAATAAATAAACTACTGAGAAACTATTGTGTTGAGGTTGACCATGTTGATCAAGGATTGGTTGCTGTCTTCTGATGGCCGTAACTCGGAGCATGAGATAGACCTAGAGAGGGGCGTTTGCCTTGGGTAGGTGTATGCAGTATATACATAAGGCTTGATGTAGACACGTGATAACAGAGCTCCAATATGGTCCCAGGGATTGTGTTTTGCACCAGATGTGTGCCATTTTGCATGTTCTCTGTTCTGGGGTGGCATGAGTGTTTAGGCTGTCAATAGTCATTCTTCAATCGATGTCTGCAGACACATCTTTGGGAAGGGCATGCTGATGAGTCTTCTCATGCGTGTGAGGCTACACTGTGGGGCCGATTCCGATTCGTGTCGGTAATTTCTCCGACCGAGCCGGCCTCGGAGAGATTTCCGACCGAATCGGACTCGTGCAGTCCGACCGAACGAGTCCGATGCATTCGTATGCCACCGGACACGAGTCGGTCGGACTCCCATTGAACTCAATGGGAGCCGGTCGTACAACGCGTACGCGGGCTCCCATTGCCTCAATGGGTGCGAGGCGGACAAGGGCGCCCCTACAGCGAGTACGCCGCGAAGCGCTTTGTGGCGTACACGCACAGGTAGGGGGGACCCATGGGTCCCCCCTGTGTGCGCCTCGCACGGGTACGCGTACAGGGGGTCCGACACGGACCCCCAAAGTATGGCTCCGACAGCGAGTTCGAGTCGGACGGCGCGAGTCGGTCGGAGCGGTCGAGGTGCGCATCGTACTTACCCGGCCGGAAAACGTCTCCATTGCGCGGTGCGAATCGGGTCCGAGCGAAGTCGGTCGGAGCGGTACGATCCGGGAACCAGTCGGTCGGAGCGGTCGGGTCGCCCGGACGAGTCGGTCGGCGAATACGCATCGTACTCGCTCGCCCGGACGCGCGTACGACTCGGTCGGAAAATAGGGCTCCGGATCGGATCCGGTAAAACCGAATCCGATTCGGAGCACTACCGGCCGAGATCGGAATCGGCCCCTGTGTCTTGTGAGCAGGCAAGGATATCTTGTGTGTCACATCTAGTAGAATCAAATATCTGTACTTGTATCTATCCAGTGCTCTAGTTACTTCCCTTAGGTACAGATGGCAACATCATGCCAAAATCTGGAGTAGTGTTTTGGATAAGTAGCAATGGGTAGGAGGCCATTGCACACCAAGGGCCCGATAAGACTGCTACATAGCATTGTTGATATAAATACTGTCTGTATCAATGTGGCACTTCATTTCAAATCAACCAATATAAAGTGGGATACAGCAGCTGCTGGGTTTCCCTTGAGATTCTTTTCTAGTGTCTAATAATGTTGGCCTTTTCAGCTGACTTACTGCTCTGAACACAATACAGAGCAGGCAGACTCCTAAAGTGCTGCGAGAACATTCACATGGAAGAAATCTGGTATGCAAATGTTTGTGACATAACATAACAGAACATAACATAACATGACATAACAAGTATAAAGAAAGAAAAGCACGTTATTGACATGTTCAAAAGAGGAGGCATTGAATATGTCAGCCGATTGTCAGCTTGATTTAAGATCTTGTCTGAGGTCAAACGAGAGCCTGGGCGTGCAGTCTTTGCCAGGTAATGAAATACATACACTGAATTCTTCAGGAGAAAGCGTTCATGCCCCTGCTAGACTAATGCATTACATTTTAGCAAGAGCCCCACACAACAAAGAATATTGCAAATTGCTGCTTCGACTTTAAAACATCGTATGTGTCTAATCGCTAAAAAGTGTCATCTCATGAAATATAAGCCTCGCTGCAAGGAAGCCATTACACGAATCACACGAAGGCATCTGTAAGATGAGAGAGTGCAGAGCGCCGCAGGAATGACTCGTTTAATTACAGCTTCAGTCGGGAATGCTCAGAGGCATCTTACAATGAAAAGCTTCTGTTTCACTTTCCTTTAGACCCTGCCCTGTGGAAGCACTTGTTTGGTGTGTGGCTGCTATCAGGTTCAGGGTGTGCTGTCTATTTCAAAAATATGGATGTTGGTGTGTGGGTTCAAGAGTAATTAGATGGTGTTGTGTCAATGATGTTGCTAAGGAGAACAACACAGACAGACAGACACACACACTCAGAAACACGCACACTAGTATTAGTTGCATAGTCGACTTAATTAAGCTAATGCCATTTGTGCAGGCAGATTAAAGTTTCTTTTCTGATTCTATACCTTAAAGCAAGTCAAAGGGCCTGTCTTATTTTTGTGTATTTTGCTTTAATTATGTTATATTGTTGGGAGCACAAAGGCAACACAGATACACGGCTATACCTTCCCTGGAATTCAGGACCAGAAATGAAGAAAATGAAGAAACTGATTCGACGCTGCAACAGAATAAGGCAAGGGAGGGAAGATGGCAAAAACACGAGGAGTCAAGCCTATGGAGAGCGCCAACCCCACAGAACGTTTACAGAGGCAGTAACTACTGTGGTCCAACCCCAGATCACACACGGGCATAAGTAGACTGCAGACCATATGGCCAGGGAGGTATGAAATGGGTGTGTTAGGAAATTCTGTCTCTGTGCATCACGGAGCTGGACCTTTTTGACCCGGTTTCTGAGATTCTAGAGTGCAGGATGAGTCGAGGTTGGATGCCAAACATCTTTTTTAAATGTCAAGAGACTGGGCTCGGCTCGAATGAGCAGTGATTGACAATCTCTTTACTTTCATGTCTTCCTTGCACAGGTAATATTAAACATGCCCTTAAATATAGTATGAGCAAGGAATCTGACTGCTGTTCTATAGGAGAGGGAGGTCTCAATCTTGATGTAAACTGTGATTGAGCTCGGTGGTAATGAGGACTGAAGCCAACGTGGAGCTATGTACTTGCATTAGTAGCTAGCACAGATCATAAGAGATGAAGACCTATATCCCAGGGAGAATGCAGGTGTAAGGAGTTCCTCCTCACCTGTGCTCTGCATTCAGGCTGTGCCCTGGTGGGTTCTCTGGGTGGCCCCATGCTGCAGAACAATTTATTTTTGGTGAGGACACAATTGTCAAACACATCAATACATCGATGGCCTAAACGTGCTTGTATAAGATGCCCAGCAAAAGCAAACAAGAGTACCACATCACCAGGCAAAATCCATCAATCTGGTAGGCACCCGTTGTGTCCTTGAAGGATTAACTTTTCTTTACCTTCCACCTCCATTTGAATCACATCCTGGTCAACTCATATTTCCAGCTCCATTCACTTCTCCTAAATTTCTCAAACCTTCCAAACACTCAGCATCATTCATGACCATCGATGTACTACAACCATCGACCTCACTGTCCCAGGCAACCTCCAATACTCATTCTTTCTTTAAAACGGTGAAACCCCTCATATGTTCCACCTCTGACTGTTAAATAGTATTACAAATTGCCCTTGGCAGTGCAAACCTGATGTGGCCCTCTGAATTTCGAAAGACCAGACCTAAGCCATGCAGGCCTCACTTTTACCAAGTCACCTATTCCCACCATCTCTCCACTTTACTTTCTCTGGTATCTAAAGGGCCTATTGTTTAGTTAATAACTAAACGTTTTATCCAACCTAGAAACAATTTGGTTTGCCCTTCTTGTCCCCTCGTCAACCGGAATAGTGTAGAACCAGTCACACTATTCAAACACATTTGGTGTGCCCAGATTGCTTCAAGTACTGTTCTATGCATCTAGCTTGCTCCTTCCTTCCAATTCTGTCACTCCCTTGATCAATCTATTAGCCCGCTCCACAATGCCATTAGCTTAGGAGTTTTATATCAATCAATCAATCAATCAGGGGTTGGTAAAGTGCAACTACTCACCTGTGAGGGTCTCAAGGCGCTGAGGGGAAGAGAGGCGGGTTCGTTGAGTGCTGGCGTCATCCAAAAAGACAGGTCTTTGGGTCCTTCCTGAACTGGGGCAGTGTGGGAGATTGACAGATGTGGAGGGGGGGGGTTTCCAGGCTTTGGCTGTGAGGTAGGAGAAGGACTTTCCTCCCGTTCTAGTCTTGCTGATATGTGGGACGGTGGCCAGAGAGAGCTGGGCTGTTCGGAGGTGTCTTTTGGGTGCGTGGAAGGAGAGGCGGCTGTTCAGGCATGCGGGTCCAGTGTTGTGAAGAGCCTTGTATGCGTGGGTGAGGAGTTTGAAGGTTATTCCTCTTTCGACTAAAAGCCAGTAGAGATCGTGGAGGTGTTGGGTGAGGTGGCTGTGAGGGGGGATGTCGAGGATCAATCTGGCTGTGGCATTCTGGACAGTCTGCAGTTTGCAGAGGAGTTTCTTGTTGAGTCCGGCATAGAGAGCGTTGCTGTAGTCCAGTTTGCTGCTGATGAGTGCATGCGTGACAGTTTTTCTGGTTTCGGTTGGGATCCATCTGAAAGTCTTTCGAAGCATGCGGAGGGTGTTGAAGCAGGTCGAGGAGACGGTATTGATCTGGTGGTTCATTGTGAGCGATGAGTCTAGTATGATGCCGAGGTTTCGTGTATGGTCCGTTGGGGGATTTCCGAGGGTGGAGGGCCACCAGGAGTCGTTCGATGCAGAAGGGTGGTGCCAAGGATGAGGACTTTTGTCTTTTCTGAGTTGAGTTTCAGGCAGCGGTTCTTCACCCAGGTCGCGACGGCTTTCATCCTTTCTCGGAAGTTGTGTCTGGTGATGTTTGGTTTGTTGGTGAGGGAGAGGATCAGCTGGGTGTCGGCATAGATGATGTTGAGCCTGTGGTTTGTGACGATGGTTGCGAGGGGGGCCATGTAGACGCTGAAGAGTGTGGAGCTGAGGTAGGAGCCCTGGGGCACTCCACAGTTGGTGTCTGTCAGTTCTGAGAGTTAGGGAGGGAGTCTGATCCGCTGATTTCTGCTGGTGAGGAAGGAGTGGATCCAGTTGAGGGCCTTGCTGCGGATGCTGGAGTTGTGGAGTCTGGTTGCCAGGGTGCGGTGGGAAATGGTGTCGAATGCAGCCAAGAGGTCCAGGAGGATGAGAGTGCCATTTTGCCCTGGTCGAGGAGGGAGCGGATGTTGTCAGTGGCAGCGAGTAGAGTGGTCTCAATGCTGTGGTTGCTTTGGAATCCAGATTGGGAGATGTCCAGGACGTTGTTAGCTTCGATAAAGTTTGTAAGCTAGGTGTTGATGGCCTTTTCGATGATCTTGGCTGCAAAGGAAAGCCGGGAGATGAGCCTGAAGTTCTTAAGGTCTCTCAGGTCCGTGGAGGATTTCTTCAGGAGGGGGTTGACTTCAGCATGTTTCCAGTCATCTGGCAAGGTGACGGTCTCGAAGGAGCAGCTGATTGTCTGACATAGTTCGGGTGCAATGGCCGAGGTGGCTCTTTGCAAGATGTGGTGTGGGTAGGGGTGTGAGGGTGCTCCAGAGTGGATGTTTTTCATGGTCTTCAAGATGTTTTCAGTCATGAGCGGGATCCATTTGAGAAGGGTCTGCTGGGTGACATTGCATGAGGGAGGAGCTGGAGCGGTGAGGTGGTCTTGGTTGTCAAAGTTGTCATAGATCATCTTGATCTTGTGGTGGAAGATGGTGCTGAGTCTGTTGCAGAGGTCTTGGGAGGGTGGGATGTCTGTTGTTTCGCTGCAGGTTTTGATGAGGATGGAGAAGAGCTCTTTGGTGTTGTGTGCGTTGGTGAGGATTCTGTCTTGGAGGGATTTCTTCCTTGTCGATTTGATGAGTTGGTGGTGTGCGGTGGTGGCTGCTTTGTAGGCGGCGCGTGTTTCTGGAGTTTTGTTGGTCCTCCTTGTCTTTTTGGGTCGTCTGCAGGAGCGTCTGGATTCTTGCAGTGCAGGGGTGAACCAGCTTGCTTTTTTGCTGTGTCTTGTGGTGGCTTTCCTGAGGGGGGAGAGTGTGTCGGCACAGATCATGATCCAGCGGTGGAGGTTGCATGCTGCAGTGTTTACGTCTGACATAGTCAGTGGTGGGGTGCTGACTAGGGCAGAGGTGAGCTGGTCTTCGGTGATTTTGTTCCAGTTTCTGCAGGGGAGGCAGTGAACGTGCTTGTGTACGGTGGGTTTTTTGAAGGAGAAGTGGATGCAGTGGTGATCTGTCCAGAGGAGACGCTGTTTCCTCCGGGGAAGACAGGGTCGAGTGTGTGTTCCGCTGTGTGTGTGGGGATGGTGACTAGTTGTTTCAATCCTATGTTGGCGAGGTTCTCTAGGAGAGAGGCGGTGTTTGAGTCGTCGTGGTTGTTCAGGTGGAAGTTTAGGTCTCCGGGTAGGATGTAGTCTGTGTATACAAGGGCATGAGGTGCGATGAGGTCGGTGATGGTGTCAGTAAAGGGAGCGCAGGGGCCAGGCGGCCTTTACATGAGGGTTCCGCAGAGAGTTGTTTTGGGGTTGGTCTGGATCTGGAAGTGAAGGTGCTCCATGAGGGTCATTGTGTCGTCCGGGTGGGTGGTAGTGCGGAGGATGTTTTTGTGGACGACGGCGATGCCTCCTCCTGGACGGATGGGGTGGTCCTTGCGTTAAGATCTTGTATCCATCGGGAATGGCGGTGGCGATGTCGGGTGCAGAGTTGGTGTTGGTCCAGGTTTCCGTGAGGAAGGTGGTGTCGGGCGAGTAGGTGTTGACGAGGTCCCAGACTTCTTTTGCGTGTCTGTGTAGGGAACGTACGTTGAGGAGGATGCAGTCGAGCAGTTTGTGAGCATTGATGTCCGGTAGGTTGGGAGATGCTGCTGGGGTACAGAGGTGGGTGAAGGTGTGGTGGCAATGTAGACAGGAGAGAGAGCCGTGGGTGTTGTTTGGCATCGAAAGCTGGCAGGTATTGTTGCATCCAGGGTTGAGAACGTGGAGGGTGCAGGAGTTGTAGTGGTGGCGGGTCAGAGGGCCAGGGTTCCTGGCACTGGTCGCGGTTGGGTCACAGAAGGGCGCAGAATGGCTTGCTTTTGATTCTGATAATGATTTTCTGCAATGTTTCACTCCCGAGAAGGTCCTCATTTCAACCGAAGTCAATTGTGTACTGCTGTCTGTAACTAAATACATTTGCACAATTTCCCTAGCAAAAATCTAGCAAATAACTTAATGGTTACAGACATGGTTATCTCACTCACAAACGTACTTCCAATCATTTGGTATGTACATCCATCATGACAACTGCAAACCTCAAATTGCATGGCACCAATTTAATAGACCGATAAAGTCAATGCACACTCTCACTCAGAGCTGGCCAGGGTCCTGCATGTGATGAATGGCTCCACCACCAACCTTTAGTCTTTTTCCAGTCTCCTTACATACATCACAAGCACAAACCCATTGTACCACTTACCCATACATTTTCAGCTACCAAAACATTTCTTTAACATGCTTGACTGTCAAAGTTTGTCCCAAGTAACCCTCATGAGCCAGTTCACACATTCTCTCACGTAATGATATTGGTGGGATGAATCTTTCTCCACGCATTAACACTGCATTCCCTTCAATCGACAGTTCATCCAACATATTGCAAAAAGACCTTACAGCAATAGCCATGAACCTCTCCTTTACCCCAACATTCTTCAGCAACTTGTTTACTTCTTCAAGAGCCTCATCATTAAATTGGGCATTTAACCATTCCTCTTGTGTTATGGTTCCTTTACACTCAGACACCACATCATCCTCAATTGCAGCCACTACCTCAAGATCTACACTTTCACATCTTTCAGATTCTGGCAACGGCATCTGTCTTAGGCAATCTGCCTGCTTATTACTCCAGTCTGGTGTATATTCCAATTTATACTTAAAATCTTGCAGTCTAGCTTCTAGACTAGCTAATCTCATTGAAATATTCAACATGCCACCAAGTTGCAACACTTTTAAGAATGGTTTATGGTCAGTCTTCAATCTCACATTTATTCACCATACTTTTGCATTTGCAGTATCTTTCTTAACAACCTCTAACACCCTTTCCTGCTTTGGCGACCATTTAAAAGATTACCCTTTCTTAACAGTACTCTCAGTGGTTCTGTTTTTTCTGTAAACCCTTTTACAAATTTTGCATAGTATTCTATAGGCCCCATAAAGGACCTTAGTTCATTCTTGTCTTGTGGTATTGACTCCTCCATTATTGCTCTCAACAAGTCATCCTTTCACCTCATATCTTGAACACAGAATGTGTAGCCCAAATACTCTACTTCCTCATGCAGAAAACAACATTTATCCGGTTTTAGTGTCAATCCGGCCTTACTTAATTTATCCAACCACTTGTCTCAGTATCAAATTATGTTCTACTGTTTTTCCAAAGATTAGGATATCATCTTGAAAGAACTCGATTTGATCTTAATCCCTAAATATGCCTGCCATCATATGCTAGAATACACTATTGAGACTAAAGTGAAGGCTGTTAAACTGGAACACACCTTCCGATCTACTGAATGCAGTTAGTGCCTTCGACTCACGGACCAATTTATTTTGATGGTATGAATTCTTTAAGTCTAACTTTGAAAAATATTTTGTATCTTACAACATCAGTACCATGTCTGGTGTATTTGGCAACAGAAAACTGACTGTCTTCTACAGTATTGTGATTCAGCATGCAGACGTCAACTCAAAATCACAACATTTCATTGGTCTTCTTTGTGATAATCACTGGTGAAATCCACTGGGCCAATACCACAGGCTCTATTACTTCCTCTCGAACCATCTCCCCCAACAAGTCTTTCATCTCTTGTATGTGCAATACTGGTATCCTCCTTGTTCTATGCTTCACCGGCTGGACACCTTCATTCAACACAATTTTATAGACATACCCCTTTAAAACCCCCAACCTTCCTTTAAACGTCTCCTTGGCTCCTTCTAAAGTTCTGTCAACTTCAGCATTCTCGACCACCATGATCTTTACTCCTTGGTTTAATAACAATCTGTAGGTTGTACTGATGTAACAACCCTAATATCAGATGTCCTGTTTTGGATGCATAAACCTTGCCTTGAATTTTCCTGTCGCTAATTATTATCTCAGTCCTCAAAAAAGCCAGGACTTCAGTCATATTTCCTTGAAACTCTGCAGGGTTGATATCCTTGGGTTCTAATTATATCCTTCCCAACGTTCTCTCCCACAAATCTTCTGGTACTATGATGAACATTGATCCCAAGTCCACCATCATATCTAGTAGCTTACTATTAATCAAATATGTCATTTTGGGACTTGTCTTCCTTCATTAACTCTCATCTCACCCTCTACACTCAACACCCTGTGACGCCAAACTGTCAAGAGCTGGTCTTCGAGGTGACAGTAGAGGAAACTTGCTTGAGTGAGGATGAGGCTGTTGATCACCAGAGGCAGGAGCAGACGCCAGAATGACATCTTGACATCCGAGATTGCTCCAGAAAATAATCTAGCAAGAAGGGAAAAACTGGAGTCCAGAAAAAACCTTTAAGCTGGTCCAGGATGGAATCAGGATTCAGGAGACTGCAGTAGGCAGAAGACAGGAGGACTGTGGAGACCAGTAAAGAGCAACAAAGAAACAATTGTAACACAACTAGCCTCAGGACTGAGTCTGCTTTTATAGTGAAGAACAGTAAGTGACCTTGGTGGAAAAGCATGGTAGCCATCTTACAAAGGAAAAATAATAAAATGTAAAATGTATATATTGGTTATATTAAATAAGTTCAAGTATTAAAGACCCTTGGGTTTAGAAAAACCTAAAAATGTGAGAAATAACTCTGTATGTGGCATATGTCAGGAGCTGGACTACACTTTTGGACTCCTGAAGGTGCCCAATCAAAGTTGGCGGTGGTGGAAGACACTGCTGCATCCCCATCGGCACAAGGGAAGGGCCACAAGGGGCTGCCGTGGCCTGCCCAACTTCAGCAATGGCTGCAGGCTGCACAGCGAAGAAGACATGAGCCACTGCATCCCACGTACCCGAGATTGTTGGGACCAGCCCAACCTGTGCAGTAAGGAGTGCTGCTGCTGCCGTGGTCCATGCGGCCCAGACAAGGAGAACTGCTGCTTGCTGTGGTAAAAAAGGACATTGTAGCTGTGGCAGCGGCTCAGGTAAGGAATAATTCCTTACACACATTCCATTTACTTTTGCCTCTATAAATTGAGGCAAAATGTCCTTCTTTTCCACATTTCCTACACTACTTTTCGAGTGCAAAACATATTTTGAAATCTGACAAATTATAATTGCTTTTACATCTATTGCCTGGTTTTGTTTGTAATGCTCTTTTACGAAATGCACCACTCCCTCTGGGTCCTTATCCTGAGGAACTGAAACTTGACTTCATGTTGATCACATTAATGTCACTCCTTGCATGTTCAGTTTCTGCTATTTATTCTACACATTTATATTTGTTATGCTCCATCTCCTTCATACATGTAACAGATTCCTCCACAATTTTTGCAATTTTGATAGCCTCTTTCAGCGCTGCATTTTTTGCTGTGAATGTCTTTTAAGCATCTTTTTAATGTAACACTGAACAATAAGCTGGTCCTTTATCAAAAATCAGTTATCTCCTCAAATTGTCACTTTATTGCCAACTCTCTCAATCGCACCACAAATTAGTCCACTGTCTTTTCTGTTCCTTAGGGCTGAGTGTCAGAAATTGGGTTTCTGGTTGGCAGAGGTATGCACCCTGTCCAAGCATGAACCACAATCCTAGTCAGGGTAAGTGTAGTACACACTAAAAGTTTACCTGTGCTCACCCTCTACTAGCATGGCACAGAGCAGTCAGGCTAAATGAGGGAGGTAATGTGTAAAGTATTTGTACACACACACACACAAACACACAGTAACACAGTGAAAGCACTACACAAGTACTCCACATCAGTTTAGAAAAATAGCCAATATTTATCTGAGTAAATCGAGACCAAAACGACAAAAATCCAACATACACAAGTCAAGATCTGAACTTTACAAGATTAAATCAAAATGCAGTGCTTAGAAATCAATAGCTCTAACTGGTGCTATCTGGTCGTGCTTCACCGGGACAAATCCAAAAGTTCAGTCCAACTGCGATGGAGTGTGGGCTGGATACAGGAGTCATGCAGATGTATCAGAAATCGAAAACGAAGCGGTGCGCAGTGGAGGTGAGGCATCGCGGATGCAAGTAATGTGTCAGTTTCCGGAGGCGGTGCAGGGTCATTGAAGCTTTAAAGCTCGGGGACAATGTGGTGCGCAAAGGAAGTGATGCAGCGGAAGTGGTGGGGGTTTTATCATTTTACGTCCCACACCAATCACTATAAAACAAACAGAAGCGTAACTCTAATGACTGGCCCATAAGTCATTATTACTCAGTTAGCAGTATCAAAGGTCCTCCGATGGATCTTTGGTAGAGCTAAAAGGGACTGAGTAATGAAAGTCGGAGAGCTACTCCCTCATGAGGACCTATAATGAAGGAATAAGCTATACATCAATAAACAACAGTAATATGTCAAATAACTCATAACTCATGAATAAAGACAAACACTATTCTTTTTCTATATATTTTTCTCTTTGTTATTCAAAATATGAATGGTCAATCACAAGTACAAAATAGTATATCATCGCTTAGTTCTCAATGTTACAGGTTAATTCCACAACAATCATAACAGGTTGAATATTCAAAAACATCAAAACATCAGGTATAGAGGAGAGAGAGAGAGAGAAAACATCAGCATAACACAGTTCACTTACGAACCTCTCTAAACGGAAATACTAATGCACAGCGTGCAATTAGTCAGGAAAGCTAACCCCACGGCCGTTATGGTATAGCACGAGCAACATCACCAGCTGATGATGTGCAAAGTCTTTAGGAAAGTCTCTTAAGATTATCGCAGGTTTCACCAGCCAGAGTGATCAGGAATCAGCACAGCATTCAGCATACCGCAAACGCAGGGTCAGGTCACCAATCTTGTGAACGAGCCGAAGAACACTTTCCCACAGTCGACTTTTATAGTAAAGATTTTTTTTATCTCTGATAAATGTTTCTATTTCAACTCTCTACAAGTCTCTCCATTGGTCAATGACTATAGGAAGACGATCTCCTGACAATGACCTTACCAATATTCTCTAAGCATGCTTTGTCCAAAAATTGTATAACTTCCTAGAGAGGAAGAGGAAGAACTACAGCTACATTTGTATAAACATGTTGAAACAGTTTCATTTGAGTCTACTACATCCCTCGCTTAGACAGGAAAGAACCTATAAAGTTTATTCAGAAATAAACTAATATCTACATTCTAAGGAAGCATTTGAAACATTACAAGGACAGGAGTACGGAAGCACATCCCCTAGTATTCCTAAGGCCTACATTATTTTAGCAAAAGAGAGAATTATTTCTAAAACTTAAATAAACTTTCATGAAGAATGAAGCATTTCTTCTGTGAATAAAGCACGTTTCTGCAGTTCAGGAGACATAATAACATTCAATTAGAAAAACAGGCAAATTTTCATTTATCGTTAATTTTGCAATCGCCCTCACTTTCTTAATTAATACTTCATGATCTAACACGATCTATTTCATGTTATTTATTTTTCAGCTAGGAAAAGTCATCTGTCAAGTCTACCTGCACATTTTGTGCTGTACATTTTAATAATGCATGTTTCGTGTTTTGTTTTCAAACATTAGTATTTATTAAAAACATACACACTGTGAATTTCATTGAGCAGATTTTATTTGCAAAAATCATGCTCCATCAGAAGTGATTCGTCAGTTGCTGCTGTGAGGCCTCAGTTCCTGAAGGCAGCGCTACGCAAATGATGTGTCAATGTCAAGAGTGCGATGAATGGTAAGTAAATTTTATTGTATATAGTTAATTAAAACCTTTACAATTTTTGTACTAAAATCATCCATATAATGTTAAAAAAATAAAAAGAATGCACAGATAGTGCATGCTATCGTGTTTACAATATTAACGTTGAATTAGATACTGTGCAGTGATTTACTCCTCAATCCTTAAATTATAGCCATTTGATTTCATACTCTAAGATGTGCCACAGTGTGCAGATCCTTAAATAACAGTACAATGTTTGCATAATAAAAATATCTAAAAAACAAGACCGAGGGAAAAGAAAACTGTAAATTTGACATCATTCTTTTCATATGCCTCAAGATTCCAAGATGCTATTTTTCAGATTTCTGTAGTAAGGAACTGACTTTCTGCAGGAATCTGGTGGCCCTACATGCTACCTGTAACAGTTGACTATTCAGTACTAACATTACTGCTGGCCGACATGATCTAATTTGATGTATACGAAATGCTTGTAATAAATAATAACGTCTCAGATTGTTCACAGTTGGACAAATGCACAATAAATGAATCAGAGTTTCTTCCACTTTGCCGCAGAGTCTGCATAGTGTTGTTGGCCATGTTTGTTTCCATGCTGGAACCTGATCTTTTGAGATGAAAGCCCCCAACCGAATTCGAAGTAGCAATTGTTGAATTGCTGTTGTTATATGATTAACTAGGTATGATTGGGGGAACATCTCTCATATGAGGGTAATACCATCCAGCCGTGTTTTTCTTTTGCTAGGGCGGCTTTGTCTGTGATCCAGGCTTTTTGTTTTGCCGCATTATTGGCTATTTTTTTAAAAGCTGCAAAGTTGTAGTTAGTGTTCCAGGCTTCTTGCATTTTGAGGGCTACCAATGCTTCTTCCAATACTGTGTTCCAGGCTTTTTTCCCTTTGTCTGATTCTTTATTTCGGTCCAGCAGTGACCCATCAAGGAATCCTCTTGTGCTGCTTTTAGTTTCCAACACATTTTTATTATTGCTGCTTGTCTTACTGGGTGCTGATTTAATAGCCCGAATTCCAGACGTACTTGGGCTTGAGATACAAACTGTGGTATCTGAAAGATGTATTTAAATAGCCCTGATTGTTGGAGATTCAGGAAGTTTGCATCTTGTCCTTTGAATAATTCAGAGCCGTACGTAAGCGTTGGAAGAAACTTAGCAGCAATGACTTTGAATAAATATAAGTTGGATGGGCACTTCAGTTTTGTTTTTAGTAAATTTAAAGCAAAGCGTAATTTATTTGCCTGGGCTTTTCTGGTTAGTTGGTGATCTTTTAATATGAACCTTGAGTCTACCACTACTCCTAGGTACTTGTATGCCACAATCTGTTCTATGGTGTTTCCTGCTGCGTGCCATTTAAACTTTTTGTTTTGTCCTATGTGTGATGAAAAACAGATGACCTTCATTTTTTTGTAATTAATGAACAAACCGTGCTCCCTAGTATATTCGAGCAGCATTGTAATTGAACGCTGTAGGCCCATTGGGGTCTGACTACATACGACAATGTCATCTGCGTACTGCATGCTTCTTATTCTGCGGTGTGCTATCTTTGGAGGATCGCTTTGGACTTCTGTTAGCCTCTTATCCAAGTCTGCAGTAAAAATGTTGAAAAGAGTGGGGGCCAGTACACATCCCTGCTTTAGGCCAATGTGCGTTGGGATCTTTGCTGTTGTTCTTTCACCATTCCCTAATTTTATCTTGACCCAGGTAGATGTGTACAGGTTGATGATGGCCTGTAGTAACTTTGATGGAATGCCCCAATTTGCCATCTTTTGCCATAGGAGATCCCTAGATACTGTGTCGAATGCTGCTTTTAAGTCGACAAAGTTTCGTTGATTTGTCCTTAGCTTTTTCGACAAGAAGGTTTAAGGCTAACAAATTACACAACGTGTTTGTTCCCGGCCTGAACCCGGTCTGTGTGATAGGGAGGATCTTGCTCATGGAAACCCATTCTTCCAATGCTGTCAGAAGATTAGACGCGTATATTTTAGCCTCTACGTCAATAAGGGCAATCAGCCTATAATTCGCTGGGTCCGATCTAGCGCCTGCTTTAAAAATTGGATGCAAAATGCTCCCTCTCCATGAAGGTGGGATACTTTCCGTTTGAAAAGTGTGATTGAACAGTGGGGTAAGATATTCTGCCCAAAATAATTGGTCATATTTAAAGAGCCCATTTGGCAAACCGTTTGGGCCAGGGGCACCCGTGGACCTTAGTTTTTGTAAGACCATTTGTACCTGATGAATTTTAATCCAATTTTCTTCAAAATTTTGGTCGGGTTCTTCACTTATTTGTTGGGATTGGATAGTGTGATCTTTTTTCATTGCTAGGTAATTACTGTTGTTCCCTTGGGTTTGAGCTAAATAATGTATCCAATCTATCTCTAATATGTTTGCATTGTGATCACGGAAGGATCCGTTTGCTATTTTGTTAATTTCTGCCCAAAATTTCCTATTGTTGTTTGATTTACTTGTTTCCAGTAATATTAACCACATTTTAGTTTGTTGATTATTCTTTGCTTTCCAAACCTCTTTTTATAAATTTGCCTTAATTTGTAAATTTGTCTCTTTGTGTCTTCACCCGTGATCTGATCTTTTCCTCGTAACTTTCTAAGTTCCTGATTTAGAGTCTTTTTTACACATTACGATGCCAAGGGGTTCGGAAGTTATTGGCCTTGGTTTGCTTCTGTGGTTTTTATTTTGGGATCCAAATTTATCAATTAGACTTATGATTGTCTTTTCCCAATTTGCCCAATGCTCTGCCGATCTTTGTACTTTTCCTTTTATCTGTACGTTTTTTAAATAGGTCATTATTTCTTCGGCGTTCTTTCCGTTCCACGCGAGTCTTTTTAAGTTATATGGGCTGGGATTTCCAACAAGTCATTGCTTGCTGGTGCCCTAACGATTTGAAGGCTGAAGTCAATCGATTGCGGACTATGATCACTCTCGAGTCTATGGATTATTTGATAACTGATGATCCTTTGCAGTATCTCCAGGTCCACTATGGTGTAATCTAGTACTGACTGGGCCTGCGTGACTATTCTGGTCGAAGCCGCTTGCTGGTCTTGTGGAAAACGTCCATTTAAAATAATCATACCGATTTCGGCCAAATTCGAGGCACACAGCTGGCCGTAACTATCCTTTTTTCGATGGTTTGTTACTAGTGGAGGGATTGGTTTGCCTTCAAACTTATTTTGTTGTTTGTATTGTGTGTGTTCTGTTTGTAGTAAGAACATATTGAAGTCACCTGACACTACAATTCCTGCCTGTGGGAAAGTGAATTGCAAAGATTTAACCAGTGCTTTGAGGGTCGCAATTTTCTCTTGTTTCGTCTTTGACCCTGGGTGAATGTAGGTATTACAAATTACCATTGACCGTGCATCTTGAACGTCTTTTGCACGAGCGGAGAGATCTTGTGGTAGTACTATTTTAATGCACTGAATCCATGTTTGCCCAGACCCAATCAAATCATAAGTCCATGGTATACTTGTACTAAGGTAGATTGATAATCCGCCGGCTGCCCTACCAAAGGAACTGCCTTTGGTGGCATGTTGTTGAAATTCTTTAAAACCATTTATCTGAACAGGTGCTGTTGACCAGGTTTCTTGAAGTAATAAAATATCATTTTTTTTAGGAATACTATTAGATCTGCATCCTCTATTTTGCTGCCTAGACCATTTATATTCCACGAGCATAGTTTCAAATTGCATTTTCATGCTTCGTTTTTCCTGAATTCCATGGCACTTGGTGTTGGGGGTAGAACTTTCCGAGTTTGAATGATTGCTCCTAATGATCCTTGGTGGATGACACGTAAATTGGTCCAACCTTCCTTGGTGCTGGTAAGACCTACAGCCCCCCGAAGTAGTCCACTGTGATGAATGGGTTTCATGGCATCGATGTTGAACCTCTGGGCTATAGGCGCTGCATCGGTTGGAAGTCAATCAGGGCCAGGACTGTGTCAGAGTTGGGACAGTGCACCACGGACATCGGTAATGCAGTGTCCAAGACTCATGCAGCAGCGGTGCTTCGGAGTGCTGCGGCAGAGTCAGGCTTCGCTGAAGTCGAGGTCGTTGCTTCCCGCACTCAGCGAGTGGGGACTACAGCTTTGGTGCAGGCAGCAGCGATGCCTTGACAAGGTCGGGCTGCGTTGTAAGTCGAGGTCGGTGAGTCGTGCATTCAGTGAGCGGGTACCACGGCTCAGTGCAGGCAACAGTGATGCGTCAATTTCACAGGGATGCGCTGGTTCTGAAATAACGCTTTGGAGTTGATATGTTGGTTTCTTGGTTTCAGCACCATTACTCACTTCCTAGGGCCCAGGACTGGACTCGGCACCACTTGGCAGAGCAGGACTCCCAGCAGAGGAACCCAGGTGCTGGTAGCAAGATGCAGGTGAAGTCTTTGTTGTCCCTGAGACATCAGCAACAGGAGGCAAGCCCAAACAAGCCCTTGGAGAAACTTTAGATACAGGATGGAGAGAGTAAAGTCCAGTCCTCTCACTCCCAGGCAAGAAGCAGCAGGCAGCAGCCCAACACAGCAAAGCAAGCAGCAAAGTGGCGGTCCCTCCTGGCAGCACAACATCTCTTCTTCCTGGCAGAATGCCTTCAGTCCAGAAGTGTTCTGAGTATATGGTGTCAGAGATCCAGTAATCATACCCATTTTATCCTTTGAAGTAGGGAGACTTCAAAGAAAGGTCTTCGTAGTGCACAAGACCCTGCCCTCCATGGCACTGGCTCCAGACACACTACAGGGGGGTATGCAACTCTTTGTGCTGGGACAGGCACAGCCCTATTCAAGTGCAAATGTCAGATCCTCCCACCATTCTAGCTCAGGGAGGCTCATTAGCCTGTTGATGGGCCATCAGGGTATGCAGGGCACACCTCAGCTCCCTTTGTGTGTGACTGTCTAGAGTGAATTCACAAAGCCCAGCTGTCATCCCACCCAGACGTGTGTCTAGGGAGAGGCAGAGGCACAGAATGGTTGAAGTAAGACAATGCCAACTTTCTAAAAGTTTTCGTAGAAGGTGGTTGAGTCTTTTGAGTCAGCTGGGATGGGCCACAATAATGTCAAAAAATTTGCAATGTTCCCAAGCTAAAATTATTCCATCAAAACTTTTTCATAAGATCAAGTAATTTAATTGTCTTAATCTTTTTATGATCTTTCTGACTTCATATTATACAAGGACATTTCAAGAACAACTTTTCATATTAATCGGACCACATATGTGTATGAGGCACATTTCTTCAGCACTCTGTGGCTGCACAATACATTTCCCAAACAACTTTTTTTACAAAGTAATTTGTGACCAAAATATGGGTAAAAAATATTCAACATCTTAAACAACATATCCAACATAGACAAAGATTGACATATCCATGTTACATTTACACCAGTCAATTGATTTTATTGGTAGTGAAGTCTCAATTTTTAATCTCCTTTGTAACCTCTTTTTTTCAAGTCCAGCTATAGGGGTTATCCAGCGCACTTTGTTAACATAGGCTACCGATTTCTTTTTTCAAGATGGCCTACATGTGGTTGTCTCAATGATTACAAATAACTCCCCATGAATGGTGGTCAACGTATTGTATTTCGAGCCTCACACTTCTTTTGGGGTTCTCAGCAGGACCTGACTGGTTGATTCTTAAGCTCCCTGTCGAGCCTTTCATTGGCCGTTTTTAGTGAATTCTCTGGTAGGTTCCACTCAATTCCCTTTCCTTGTGAGATTTTAATTATTCTTATTCCGTGACTTTTCTTTTGCGTTGCAAAGGTTTTTCTGCTGAGTGCACTGCTCCAAGGGCGGCACATTCTTCCAAATATGACACACTGTCCCTATTTGCACCTTTTGAAAGGTGTGCCATAGCAGAAACAGGGAAAGTGTGCCCTAATCATAATATGGCCCCTGGAGTGTTATCACTTAGTACTCTCAGCTTAATTTGTAGTCATAAATGTCATACAGGAAGGTGACAAAGGCATAGTATCCCTCAGGGGTGGAAAATGCAGACCTCTCCTTGACAGCCTTGGTTATGGCAATGTGCCAATTTTCTTGGGTCAAAGCAGAAAGTTTTCAGTTATTTGGAAGCCTGAAAGCCACCATTGAGTTTGTCAAGACAATGTACGTGGAGCACATCTACATCTATTTAGGAGACAACTGAATACCCTGTAGTTCACATATAATCTGAATTCTGGGATACCTGCTTGAAGAGTAGCTTTGGAACAAACCATCAGACTGGGCCAAAGACTATTGGAGGGCTTGATGATGGCTACTTCTCACCTGAGTCTACCCTTCACCTCAAGAAACAATCTATACAGCTTACTTTGCACATGTTATTTACTGGAAAACAATGGAATTTGCTAATTATGGTTTGGCCAATTATGGTTAGGCCTAGGCGATGACGTAATGTGTGAGCCCATGAAGAGTACACGGAAAAACCACAGGTTATGTTTCTTTAAGTGGGCCATAAGGGGCATCCAGGCTGTCTCAATTTATCGGGCCAAGTTGAGAGGGATTTGACATTCACATTGCCAACAAGCGCCATTTCTAGGTTTTTGGTTAAAGTATGGAAGGATCAAGTCTGGCCGTCAACCGAATAGCATGTATTGGTTTAAAAGCATATGAACAGAGTTGCTGTTTATTCTTGGGTTGGAAACTACAATGAAAATGTATTGTCTTTTCCCCATGTTGTAAAGCTGATGAGGTACATATCTACTCTGGGCTGCAGAGATTCAAGTGATTGTAATTGTAGTAAATTTGGTTACTGGATTGAGGGTGCTGACACCCTTCTCATGCAGAAATCAAAATCCTTGTCAGGGTGAAGTCACAAGCAATCCCTAAATTAACCTGTGCTCTACCCTTGGGTAGCTTGGCACAGAGCAGTCAGGCTTAACTTAGAGGCAATGTGTAAAGTGTTTGTGCAACACTTCAAACAGTAACACAGTGAAGGCACACCATAAAAGGATCCCACACCAGTTTAGAATTATTGAGTAATTTTGAATAAATGAAACAAGACCAAAAGGACAAAAATCCAATCTGTAAAACCGGGGATATGCAATTTTAAAGAATTCAGTGAAAATAGCGCCAAAAAGCACCAATTGTGGTTATCTGGTCGCCCTGGACCGGGACACAGTCACAAGTTAAGGCCAACCACGGTGGAGTGCAGGTGGGCTAAAGGGACTTCGAACACAGTACCTTAAATCCTGGTGCGCATTGCTTTGCAAGACTTTGCGTTGTCCGGTCTCTGTTCTAATGAAGCTGTGAGGTAAGGCTTTGTGGGGCTTTGCATCGCTTCTCATTTGTTCCAGTGAGCTATGCTGTGTAGCTTGGCAGGGCTTTGCGTCCCTTTACTTTGGTTAAGATGAGGCTGGCAGTGGTGTGGCGAGTCCTTGAGGGGCTTCACATTTCTTCCCGTCACTTCACGTTGGTTCTGATGGGGACTACAGCTGGGCTTGGTAGAGCACTTTCAGGCCCACTTCCAAGGATCCAGGACTGGGGAGACACCGCTTGGTAGGACAGGACTCACAGATGGCAGAATCCAGGTGCTGGGTTCAAAGTTGTTGGAAGCCTGCTATGTCCCTGAGGCTTCTGAACAGGAGGCCAGCCAACTAGCCCTTGGAGTCAGTATGGGGTCCTGGATTCAGAGACGCAAGTCCAGTCCTTCCCACTCAGGCAAGAGTACAGCAGGTGGCAGGTCAGCACAGTAAGGCAGCAGTCCACAAGCCAGTAGTCCAGCAGGGCAACAGTCCAGCAGAGTGGCAGACCTTTCAGCAGCACAGCACTCCTTCCTGGCAGAGTATCCACAGGTCAAGAAGTGTATTGAAGAGGTGGTCGTAGGTCCAATATTTATACCTTATGCCGTTCCTCTGGAAGGTGGGAGAAGCTCCTTGAAGTTTCCCTTTGAAGTCCCCAGGCATCCTGTCTTTCCTGTCTTGGCTCCATACTAACTACAAAGGGTATGCAGCCCTTTGTGCAGAGGCAGGACACAGCCTATTCAAGTGTAAGTAAAGCTGTGCCCAGGACATTCCTCCCATCCTGCCGGTGATGACCCATCCAGGAACACCTAAGCTCCCTATTATTTGTGGCTATCTCAGAGGAATACACAAAGCCCAACTGTCAGCTACAACCAGTCATGTGACTCAGTGGCAGGCTACAGCCACTAAATGGCTAAGGCAGGAAAATGACAACTTTCTAAAAGTGGAATTTTCAAAATTGAAATTTAAAATCCGACTTTACTATGTTAGAGGATTTTTCATTACAATTCGAAAGACACCAAACATGAACTGGTCACCTGCTCCCATTTGGAAATTACAACTCATTAAATGTTATAAGGTGACTCCAATGCTATCCTATGGGAGAGGTAGGCCTTGCAGTAGTGAAAAACCAATTTGAAGTGTTTCACTACCAGCACATGTAAAACTTAAAAGTGCATGTCCTACTTTTTAAATACACTGCACCCTGCCCTCTGGGCTGTCCAGCTCCTACCCTAGTGGTAACATACATGTATTCAAAAGGAAGGTTTGGGCCTGGCAAAAGGTTTATTTTGCCAGGTCAAAATTGGCAGTTTAAAACTGCACACACAGGCTGCAATGGCAGCTCTGAGACATGTTTAAAGGGCTACTTAAGTGAGTGGCACAACTAATGCTACAGGCCCAATAGTAGCATTTAATTTACAGGCCCTGGGCACACATAGTACCACTTTACTAGGGACTTACAAGTAAATGTGCCAATTAGATACAAGACAATTTTACCATGTTTAGAGGAGAGAGCACAAGCACTTTAGCACTGGTAAAGTGCACAGAGTCCTTAAGGCACCAAAAACGAATTCATTAAAACTGGAGGGTAAAGGCAAAACGTTTGAAGGTGACCCTTCAGAGAGGACCAGGTCCAACAATATCTATATGCAGTGCTTAATTTAAAAAATTGAAAGTGCAGAGACCCAAAATTTTGCTCAGAAGGCCATGACTGGTGCTATTGAATGTCAGGGAGTCTTGATTCCGCCTCAGGCCTCTTTATCCATCAACAGACATTCCCTGCCTTTTTATTTCACCCTTTCACTTTGCTTTTCATCCCTGATTTCTTTATTTGTGACTGTTTTTCATCTTTTCTCTTCCTCAGTCAGTCAGTCAAAAAAACTTTATTTCGGCTGTACAGCCATAAAAGCACAATTGATTAAAACATTCATAATATACAAGAAGTTATGATAGAAAGGAATTTATACAATCAGGAAAAAGTGCAGAGTGTCCTTGAAACCCATATGTGGCAATGTACTACAAGTTTGTACAATGTATTCTGACCCCTGCGGCCACTCATCGCTCGATATTTAACAACCTACAGTATTACTCAAGTCCAGGGAACTATCATCATAATTTTAAAAACAATAAAAAGCATTTAAAAACGTAGCAATAAATACATTTTGTATTTAAAAGGTGTGGAGTAAAACTGTTAAAATAGCTGACAAGTTTTCAAATAGGAAGATGTACAGTTTTAAGTTAGCAGCATAGTCAATGGATAAGCACACTTAGATACTTCCTGAGCTCTTTTCTTTTATAATGCCTCTACGTATACACCACATCGCAAACAAAAATTTAGAAGTGGCAAAAACAAATAATGGGTGTGTCTCGTATTTTAGTAGCCTATAGGCCTCTGTGTGGTCTCTAATCCCCACATTTCTACACAACTGGAGGACCCACTTAGATCTTGACCTTCTATACGCAGGACAGAAGAGAAGAACATAGGGGCATATTAGCAATGCCTGGCGATAATTATCGCAAAGCGCAATTAGCGCTTGGATAATTATCGCCAGGCATCGCCGGTTTCTATCGCGGAGTTAGCGTGCAATCAGCAATGCTAATCTCCAAAGCGATAGAAACCTTGGAGGACAGTGTGAATATCGCCTGAAAACAGGCGATATTCACACTGTTCCCCAGATCTGCTTTCTGATAGTGCGAGGGGGACTTAGCCATGTAATCCACCTCTCATTGGATTACATGGCTAAGTCAGGGTGGGACCAGGTGTTAGCAAACCAGCGCTAAACGTGTTTAGCGCTGGTTCGCTAATCACCGCCCCTGCCTCGCTGATAGGCGTTAGCGGCCTCAGCGGCTGTTTCCAGTCGCTGTTCGGTGGGGAACGCCTACTTTGCATGCCATTAGCGATAAATATCGCTGGCATGCAAAGCGGCACCCAACCCGGTCGCTATCGCCTACAAGCTGTCGCTAACAGCAGTTAGCGACAGCTTGTTGATAAGGCGATAATATTATCGCCGCTTTAGCGGGAAAAAGTCCCGCTAAAGTGGCGATAATCGCCTTGCTAATATGCCCCATAAAGTTCTGTCTCTTCAGTTGACATGCACCCAGGGCAATCCAGTTTGGTGGCGCCCTTCCATTGGTTTGTAAATGCTCGGAGCAAGAGCACACCGTATCTGAATTGAAATTATAATTTCTTTGCAAGAAATGGCTGGATGTTATCCAGGGCTGGCTCTAGCTTGTATTGCTGTTTGACGTCCAGAAACCTGAAGGTCAAACTGCATGAGTTAATGTTCTGGGATAATTGTACAAATTTAAGTTCTTTGAGGGCAAGAGATAGGGACTTTTTAGGGATGCTGGGGCAGGTCTCTTCAGGAGTTAGCCATATGTTTGCCCTCCCCAGAGCATGGCATGTACTTCTAATATAGGATAGCCATGGAATGTTCCCTGCTCCCAAGATGGACATAACGTCCTTCAGTTCCTCCCTATAATTTAGTAGCTCAGGGGTACTCCATAATCGACGCCAAAATAAAATCGGTCGGGAGGCAATAAAATCAGCAATCGGGCCAATACTTAGATCCATCCTTAGCGGAGTTAGAGGAGTGCTTTTGGGAAGGGCCAAAAGCTGTCTGAGGAAGGAATTCTCTGTGATAGATAGCATATTAGATGGGCAGTGGCCCCAGAGTTCTGCTCCATAAATTGACGCGCCCCTTGGCTGGACTTTGTAAATTTCAGCAGGCGGTCCTACCACTTTTTGGGTGCAGTTTTTATATACTTTTAGGATGCCCCCGGTAGACTGTGTCAATTTTAGATTAGCTTTCTTTACTTGGGTCCCCCAATCCATCTTATCATTGAGTGTGAGACCCAAGTAATCAAAAATAGACACCCTTTCTAGGGGCCTGCCTTCCATTAGAGGGTGTGGGCAATTACTAATATTAGCGTGGAACACCATATATTTTGTTTTTTGGAGGTTTATCTCCAAATCCCTTTTCCTACAGAATTTGCAGAACTCCTCCAGAACCCGCTGCATCCCCATAGGGCTTTTGGACAGTAGTAACGTATCATCCGCGAACATTAACGCTGGTATTTTGCGGTTTGCTAACCTCGGAGAGTCTATATCTTTAATTGCCAGTAGAGTTTCAATTAGGCCATTCAAAAAGAGGGAGAACAGGGTCAGGGCCAACACACAACTCTGTCTCACCCCTTTCTCTACAGGGAAGGGAGCTGTCAATTCCCCTTTCTTACCATATCTTACTCTCGCATACGTGTCCTGGTGCAAACGCATCAGCTGTTGGCATAGATAAGCTGGTCCTCCCATATCATATAGGCGACCCCTTAGCTGGTCACGCTGCACCATGTCGAATGCGGATTTAAGATCCACAAAGGTTAGATAAAAGCTACCACCCTCCAAGATTACTGTTTTCCAATGGATCAGTTGCAATCTGAAAAGCTGGTCAATAGTTGAGATTTTGGTCCTAAAGCCAGCTTGCATAGGTGTTAATACGTTGTTTTCATCTATCCATGATTGCAGTCGAGCCAGGAGAACACGGGCAAATATCTTTTGAGTCACATCAATAAGGCTTATAGGACGATAATTTGCCGGGTTGAGCGGGGAGCCTTTTTTGTAAATAGGGATGATTTCCGCACCTGCCCAGGTCGAGGGCAGCGCCATCCCTTGCAGGATAGCGTTGAATAGTGTCCATAGGTAAGGTGCCCACACTAGTTGTTCATTTCTAAATAGGTCAACAGGGATTCTATCCAACCCCGGTGCCTTTGCTGGAAGCAATTTCCCTAATGCTGCAGTTACCTCTTTTATAGAGCAAGGGGGTGCACTGTTATCTAGGGGGATTTTATCCATTGTTGATTCCCTCTCAACTACATCTCCGTCCAGAGCCCTTGAATATAAATTTTTAAAATGGGATCTCCAGACTTCCTCCCCAGATTTGGTTCAATTGCGGAGTTGCCTTCAGATTTTCCAGTTTTCACTAGATTCCAAAAGCCTCTCATATCTCTGTTTTCTAAAGCTTTTTTTATTGCTTCCCATTTGTCTATCTCCCAAATTGTTTTAGCCTCAGCTAGGATTTTTTTATATTGTGCCCTGGATTCTTTGATACGTAGGTTGTCCTTATCTTTAACCCCCAGTAATAGGGCGCGCTTGGCCTCCCTGCACGCTCTATTATACCAGGGATGTTTAGTTTTGGGGTCAGTACCATTATTGGTTTGATCATTTCTCTTCCTCTTTCTTTACCCTTTTTGTGTTTTTCTCTCTCTTGCTCTGGTCCAAAGTCCGATGAGGAAAGTGTAGTTCTCCAAAAGTGAGGGCCAGTGGGCCCCACCTGCAAGTACAGCAGGAGCATTGTCCCTGATGCGGAAAGCCAGGTTGTAGGTGGAGATCCGCCATGAGCCACTGGGCATCGGAATCTAAGAACTTCTGCAGCACATCGGAAATAAGCAAGCCTTGAAAATGCACTGTTTGGATTGTTGTTACTGTGATGTGGAAGTCACATTACCACATTGAGTAATCAACCTTCTGAGGGATACAATGACCCCTACAGTATCAATGGTTGAACAATCTGTAAATGGACACTGCAAGGGACAGGCCTTGAGCCGAGCTCGAATACAAAATCAGTCTGCAGAAGGTTGATAAAAAAAACAGGATAATAAAAATGCAACAAATACTAAAACAAGTGTAGCTTGGCTTCAAGATCTCAAGCTACACAATGGATCAGATAGTACTTCACTCTATCACATGGTTTGAAATATTATCAATTAATTAGGCCCAAGATTACAAGGAAAGATGACTGATAAAATAATGGAAGAGAACAGTTATCGATGTCAGAAATCACAGCAAAAAGCACAAAAAAGGCTAAATAACTCCAGATCCTGGACTTAAATATGAAGTGGACAATTCGCAGAGGTTGATTCGGCCCAAAACTTAAGTTTATGACCATATGTCCCTCATTTGCAAAGTGAGTTCTGGCAGGCGTAAACCTATTTTTGTTGAGTGGAGACCCCTAGCACTATTGCAAAGATTTCCATCACCTAAATCCCACTCAGCGGGTCGGCTGGAGCTCGTTCCAAGGTCTGATTAGCCTTGGAAGTTTGTGAATGCCCACACACTAGCCTAGAAAGGGTCAGAGATGTACTCTAGCCATATTCTAGTGTAAATCCCTTTTCTGGGTGGAAAGGGAAATGGATCAGCCCCTTATGTGGTGGAGGTGGAGGGTAAAGGATTTCTTTACAGGGAAAACTATATTTTCTGCGGAGAAAAATAAATTGCATTTGCACAGGGATTCCATTCCGCCATTGAGGACACTGTAAAGAGACCATTGAATCCCAAATGGAAATCACAGGGTTTTCCCTCATTTCCACATAGAAACCTGCACGAGGTGCAGCTTTCAATGTGGATTCCAATCAGAATTCCAGAAGGTATTAAAAACCACTCTGGTGTGTAGATTTAAAATATGAGTGTAGTTTTTTCTGATTTCTATGTGAATAGTCCTACAAATGTGATGCGATTGCGGCACAGAAAGAATCGAATCGCACTGGTGAAATAATGGGGATGGAAAATGGAAACTCTGGACATCCTTTGAAGTGGGACATGAGCAAGGACATAAGAGACTTCCAAGAACAAAATCCAAGGAGCTGCTTTCAATAATATTCTGGTGAGAAATGAGTGACCAAGCAACTTTAGATGAAAGGGAGTACATAGAGGAAGGGATGGGGCCAGAGCTGGAATCTGAGCCCTGATAATATATATGACAATTACTTCGACAAATCTTCACTTGCAAACACGCAAAAAGGTATAGCATCTGCAGCAGCACTGCAAAAGACTCCTACACAGAACAGGTGCAGCAGAGTGGTTGGGGGGCATCTACCCTCTCTCACCAGGACAGGGTCAATGCACTCAGTGCAACCCTGGGTAGTGAGTGGCCAGAGGGATTGCCCAGGCAGGAGCAGCAGCGAACAGACTGAACCATGCACCTGCAAGGGGGGCTGCAGTGGAACGCCAGTGTTCCAGATCAGTGCCACAGAAAAACAGCTTTCACAGGAGGTAAAATACTCATGTATTACGTACAGGCCAGGTGTTTGTTATGTAGTCTTTCAGTGAAGGGACAATTTGAAAAGCACACAGTACCACATTCCTGAAGACTCACTCCATATTACTTCAAGGCATTTCTATTGAGCGGTGTAAAGCACCACTATGCCAAAATGTTACATCCTAGGCAAAGCCAACAAGCCACGATTTAATATACTAATCTGTACCCCGAGCAAATACTAAATGACGTCTCTTTTGAGTCAGAACCACAAGGCTGGAGTATTGCAAGCCATGCTAAATGTCCCTGTTGAGTCAGCAGCATAAGGGTGCAATCCTACAGGCTGGCAATAGACGGCCCTATTGAGTTAGCAGCACAAAGATGCAGTAGCACAGGACATTTCTAGATGCCCCTGTTGAGTCAGAAACATAACAGTTCAACACTGCAGGCTTCGGACTACTTTTCTTAAACAACATAAAATGGAAACCAGAATAAGCTTTCTTATTTAATGCTCGATTTGTGATTCACAATATCTTAATGAACAAACATAAACGTATTTGTAAGCAACTAAGCTTATGCAATATATTCAACAGGGGATACAGTACATGCAAGGCCTTGGCAGACAATCCTCAATGTAATGTCCGCTTACCTAGAATCATTTGCACAATTCCAAACTCTTCTTTTTTCATTCTCATAGGAAAAATACATTCTTTGTTAGTATTAAGTACACACATATATTTTCAGATGCTGCTTCCTAATACATTTTGTGAAAGTGCATTGTGCGTAATGGTCTCCTAATACTGAAGGTGCCTTAATTGTCCTTGTTAGTACCCATTATAGATATGGATAAAAAAACGCTCCTCTTTAGGAATACTTGTTACTGAAAAGTGAGTAATGGAGTTAGGGCCATAGTCATAAAAGAGGTTATAGTGCTGAGTGGATCAGAAAATAGCTGCTATGGTTGGAATTCGACTGAAATGTAGTAAGTGGCTGTTTGCGAAGGTAATGTGTATAAGAGGAAGAGCCGGTTCTGCTATACAAGAGAGAAGGCCTTGGCAAAACATACAGAGACCCACATTTCTCTCTGCTGTTTCTGCATATTCAGAATCCTTTGCACTCACCCAAACACTACATGTCTATTTCCATAGAAGAAATACATTTTCTAATTGTATTGCGTACTAGGAAGGGATTTTAGCTTTTTTATACCTTATTATATTTGTGGTAGATCATGGTGCACAAAGATTTCCCTAATACTGAAGGGGGTATATTCACAAGAACGTGTGATAACTACCACAAGAGTAGCGTAACGCAACTTTCAACATCGCAGCCTATCGCGGGAAAATAACCCCGTGCCAACGTGGAATTCACAACAAGGCGGTAGCATGCGATAGTCACCAGATAACGCGTCAAATATCAGCGTGAAAATCAACGCCAAGCCGAAAAAATGCGAAACGCGAACGCGAGAAATCATGCAATGAGGCCAATCGTGGTACAAAAAGTAGCGAAAAGCAGCCACAGGCCTGCAAATCCCACGCATCTGGAGGGAAATTGCACCATAAAAACCACAGAAACAACACACCAGAAACAAGCCAAAGCACGTAGCAACATGGATGCACCATGACCCAGCGCAGAGGTCAACGCGAACCCCACAACCGCCACAGACCACCAGCAAGGAACAACTGGGTCGGGGAAGGCCAAGGAGAAAAGGGAGTGGAAGACGGGGTGCAGACCGCAGGAAAACAAGACCAGCGTCACGGAGGTGACAGAACACTACCAGCAACTGACCCACAAGCAGACCACCTGGAATGCAGTCGGAGTGCCGAGGAGGCCAATCCAGGAGGCCAAGAGGCGCCGGCAGGATGTGACAACCTAAACCAGGTACAAACCCGCTGCCAACAGGAAGGCAGCAACGGCGACAGGAGGTGGCAGTACTGCGCCACAGGAGGAGCTGGAGGAAACCCAGGCCACAGTCATCAGTGTGTAGACGGTGCAAGGAGTAGGGAGTACGGACACAGCTCGAGAGGACCTGACACAACATCAACAGGGAGTGGAACGAACAGGGACTGGGGAGACGGGGGGAGATGGGCACAATGGCACACATGCACAACGAGGTGTAGCACACTGCACACCCACAATTATCCAGGATCATGTCCCAAATCCCCTTGGCACACTGCAGCACACACACATAGCAAGAACAGCATACCCACATCGACGATAATGTGGTACAATGCGCATAGCCGACACTGCAGAACAGAGGACGCAACTGGCTCCGCACATGCCCAGAAACATGCCTACTACACCTGACAGAGCTGGAAAGTGTGAAATGGAAATGTACGCATACGACCTCATATCCGTCATGTAGTCCAATGTACACTGTCCCGCAGAAGAACCCAGCACCTCCCAAACAGTCACAATGTACATTGCCAGACAGTCTGCATGTAAACCAGAACAATGCGCCAACATACATTGCAACACAATGTCAACATGCATCTCCCCTGCACATTGCAGAGGGGCACACAACACCTCCAGCAGAGCACAGAAGACAACCCATCTGCGATGCCGGGGAGGACCACCACACCGTCGACACCTACGCCCTACAACAGCCCATGGATATCCCACGCAACCCACCACCAGGACCCGGGCAGCCGAGCTACTCAGAGGAGAACACAGAGCCTGCAACAGACCACACAGCAGGAAGCACACGCAAGCACAGCTGGCTCACGACACTTCACCCACCCACACATGGCACCCCAATGCCAGGTGTCAGAACGCCAAAAGGAGGTGGCCCAACAGGCCTGGGTGGGGGCCGAACACCTGGAATGCGAACTAGAACACATACGTAGGTGTCTATCACCCTTCAGGGACCACCCACACCCCACAAAGGAGACCCACACTGCCATAGAGACACATGCAGATGCACATTCACAGTACAGAACCACGCCCAGGGGCGCGCAAATAGCAATCACACATCCATGTTGGCTCTGCGTACGACGGCCCCGGCCACTCCCCTTACGAATTGAGTGGGTGACGACAAAGCTACATGTCCAAGCTACAACCCGCTGCCTGCGGTGACGTCTGCATCTGATGTACACAGCACAATGTAATGTCCTAGGGTCCAGGGCCCTCATGCATACAACAAGACCACAGGGACACACGCATATATCATGTTGAACTGCCCACGGGCATGTGCGCCCGGCCCCTTTATTGGCAGGGCCACATGTACAGTGACGCCTGTGCTGGATGTGTGTGGGGTGAGTGTAAGCCAGTCCGCACGGAATGCTTGGTGCTGGCAACAACTTGAACATTGGACACCAGTACAACGGAAACAGAAAACACATGCATAACAGAGTCAACAGCTGAGCAACATGGAGTGAGCCGGAGAAAGTCCAGAGGACAGCCAACATGCAAACAGAAGTGTCCGTGAGTTGCAGTGCACTGGGGTTGGGGCACTAGAGATGAGCATGCTCATGTGAAGAAAAAGTCTCGGATTGTGTCCCTTCGATATATACTCCTGATGCAGGTGCAGTGGGGTGTGTCAGACCTGCATCATCTCCCCCATCAACGTACCAGGGCTCCCACACTGTTTGAGGTGACATTGCTGCGCAACCTCTACACAGCACACAACTCAATCAGTAACGGACAATGGCTTGCGGTGCACTGAGTCACTGACACCTGGAGTGCTGAGCAGGGTATCAGGCCGATGATGGCATCCACGACAGGTCTGAGCAACTCCGTAGGTCTGTCAGGACCACAGTTTCGACTCTGGCAGATGGCGGTTGGAGGTGGTGCTTGCGGTGGTGGCGTGTGCCTCCTGCGGTGATGCGACGTCCGGGCCGGTCAGGACTCGATGCTATGTGTGGGCCCTGGTGGCCCGCAATTGAGGCCGGAGGCTGCGGACAGCGCAGGGCCACAGACACATGGCATTGATGACCCCAAGACCATCGCTTCAGAGGCCATCAAATGTCTCAGAAGAAGGGGTCCCAGACCTGACAAGCACAGAGTAAGTGGCCCCGGATGCACTGCGGCCGGCACAGGCACCCAGCCACGGGACGGTGACTTGCGGTGCAGTCAGATGGGCCATGCTACCTGAGCGGGTCCCCATCAATGTCCGAGGTATATGTTACGGAGGGTTGCGGGGGACAGTGGAAGGTGTCCTCCAGGGCATGATGCGGAAGGTCTGATGTTATCTGGAAGCAGCAAATGGAGGAGTGGAAAGCGCAACCCTCGTCCACACCAACAATTCGGTATCAGCTACATGAGGATGAAAACTAGCCCCTAGTCTATAGACTCAAACGCCACCAATGTACGACCAGTGAGTGTCCATGAATGTCGGGGAACAGACTTAGTGGCACAGGTGCTGTGAGGGGATGCAGTCTGCGATGATGCCGGTACACTGATATGAACTCCACCATTGCCAAATCAGGACTGTGACCCACTGGAACGCAGTGTAGGCCGGAGGCAGCGGTCAGCAGTGGCCCACAGCCACGTGTCGTTGGCTCGCGAGGCACAGAGTTAGTGACACATGGGCAGTTGTCGGTAGTGTCCGATCACCTCCGTAACGATGATCCTGTTCCCTCCGGACTGCAACGCGTCATCCTCTCACGCCTCTCCATGCGTGCGATGATATGTATTCTGCCTTTTGGATTACCGATGTTCTGTTCCAAATCTGTGATCCCACTCGTGCGCAGCGTAGGCCGAGGGCAGTGGTCCACGTAGGCCCACAGACACGTGTGGTTGTGATGCCATGCACAGACTTGTTGGCACCACATGGAAGGGAGTATAGTGAATTGTTCTCTGCCTTAAATGATGTTCATAGTGTAATCAAGACTCAGTTCCAAATGTGTGACCTACCTGACCGTGGTGTAGGCCTGAGGCAGCGGTCAGCACGGCCCATTCACCTAGTGTCGCCGGCATAGGTTGGATGGCCCCACCGGCCTGCGTTGTTCAGGTTCAGTGGCACCACGTGTAGCCGGCTGGCGTTGAACAGGGTTAGTGGCACCAGGTGTAGCCGGCTGGCGTTGAACAGGGTTAGTGGCACCACGTGTCGCAAGATGCCCATATGGAACTATGCCTCACTGATCGGGGGGGGTCTGGTGCTATGGCCGCTGGCCCGGATTTGGGGTCACTGCCATTTATGACTCAGGACACAGTTTCACATATGGGACCTACTGGTCCGAAGAGTAGGCCTAAGGCGGCAGTGGTGTACGTCAACGAGAAAGGAATAAAGCGGGCCTGTGTCGTGGAGGCCGTGATGGTCTGAGGTGGCTGCCAAGGTCACGGGACTCGGGCTTGGAGCTTGCGCCGGCACGTGGTGGGCCCTCCTTGACACACGCCGGTGTCGGCAGGTGATCAGTGTGGCCTGGCTGCGCAGGGGCGGGCCTGATGGGTTCCTGGTCCAGCGTGCCGGAATCCGGCAGGCGCACAGCATTGCAGGCAACTCCACTCACGAGGACGGCGTCAGCCTCGTGGCAGGGTGGGAGGCACCGCCCTGGCAGAGATGTGGGTCTTTCCGGAAGAGGACCACGCCCAGGCCTACGAGCTTTTTATTCACACCCCTACGCTGGCGTGGCGTACGCCGGGCCATCCCACTCAGGTGATGCTTAGGGGGGGGCGTAACAGGCAACATTTCCGCGAGGTCCCCCACTGGCTGGGGTGACATGGTGGTGTCCACTGTCCACTACACTCCATACACCAGTAGTGTATGTCGCCATGGATAGGGGTGTGTTCTGCATACTGCGGTGTGTCCAGCACATCTCCGCCACTCATGGCATTGTGTACTTTCCCAATCATGGTTCTACTGCATCCTTCACACATGCCTGGTTGCCACCTCTCCACACATTCGGCTATTATGTGGCTGTGGTGCCATGTCGTTGCTGGCTCATGTTCAGGGCTTGCCCATGTGAACATTGTAAGTTGTTCTGTCGTGTTTGGTGGGTGGGCATGTTGTTGTGCCTGTTGTATGTGATTTTGTGACGTGTGCATTGCCAGAGTTGTGAGTTGCATGGTTGTGGAGTTGAGGTGTGTGGGGTGTTCATTTGGATATTGCCAAGGGGCTGTGCATTTCCCTTGTTGCCATCGTGGGAACGCTGGTTGATGATGGACTGTCGGAGGATGAAGGTATCATGCACACTGGCTGTGTATTTGAAGGCGACATTGTTGGGGGTTCCACGGTGTTCTGTTGTTGCCTGCACATTGATGTGAGACGTGTGCTTCCTGTTGCGGTGATTGTGTGCTGTGTCACCAGGGGGCACAGGTAGTACATGTGTGCTGTGTATTGCCCCCACCATGTGCGTGCATCCTGCTATGGCGTATGGTCCTTGCTTGGTCTCCAGTGGATCCTGCGCATTGTGTTGTACGTATGGGGACTGGGGTACCAGGGTGATGGTGATGTCCAGGACAGGTGTGGGGGACTTGGATGTGGCTGGCTGTGTGACTCCTCCGACTCTGGCGGGTGTTGTTTGGGGGGTACCAGGGGCCAACAGGTGCAGCCAAGCCAGCAGCTTTGTGTGGGGTGGGATGTTGGTTGTCCGCTGTGTTGGTGCCGTAGGACTGTTAGGCGATGATGGTCAGGATGCATAGGATGGTTGTCCCTTTCAGCCTGTAGTGGACGGTAACATTGTCAGATGTTGGGTCTGTGCGGCTGGTACGTTTCCGGGGGTTCTGCTGTCTTTGTCTGCGCTGCGTCTGTGGTGGTCCGGGGGGGGGGTGTTCCGGGTGTGGGTTGGGGTCCTGGAGTGGTGGCGGTGGGTGTTGTTGCCCTCTTGGGTGTCCGCTTGATGTGTGGCTCCATGGCATCTGTTGCCCTTCGGATGTGGCCCTGGGCTGTGCTCCCTTTTGTGGTGCTGGCTGCCGTCCGACTTTACACCAGGTCAGAGCAGGTGTAAATTTCCTGGTGCTAACGCGCCATATCGCCTGTTTTGTGCTTTTATCGCCGATGTGGCTGGTCGTTGTGAATGTTGAGGTGTGCTGTTGTCTCAGCTTTTGGCACGGGAACGCCTACTCTGCATCTCATTAGCGATATTTGCGGGGGTCCTCTGTGGCGATGTTTTTTGAGGCTGCTATCGCGGGTAAACTGGCGCTGTGGGCTGTTAACACCGGCTTGTGAATGGGGAGGTAAATTTATCACGACTTTGGCTGCGATAAAGTGCAGTTAATTCGGCGATCGCTCCTTGTGAATATGCCCCTAGGATTCTTAATTTCCTGTGATAGTATCCTTTGTGTACATTTTATGAAACAAAAGAATGGCCTTGTTTCAGAATGCTCAAGGGGCATAAACATGAAAGATAATTTTAGTGGAACGTTATCTTTTTCTGTAGTGCTAGGGTGGAAGTGGATATATTGTGGAGCCCAGTGCAGCTGTTCGAGAACGAAAGCAGGAGGTAAAAGTCAGAATTTTCTACAGGGCAGAAAGTGGCCGCTGGAACTTTGCTGAACATCTGCAAGCCCACAGTCCTCTGAACAGTGTTTGCATACACAGAATCCTTATAAAAATCCCAAACACTTTTATTTATTCGCATCAGAAAAAATCATTCTTTATTAGTGTTAAGTACTTGGAGAAGTTATTGGCTTAAACATTTTTGTGGAAGAGCATGGTGCATAAAGACTCCCCTAACACTGAAGGAGTATTATTTTCTTTGTTAGTACCCATTGCATATAATTATGAACCATAAAATGTATTGCTTTGCCAATGGTAGGTGCTATTGTAGGGTTACAATGCATGCTTTTACCAAGCATGCCTTTACCATGCCTTTACCATGCAGTTTTTATCACGCATGCTTTCACCAAGCATATTGTGAAGTTATGAAATCCAGGAGATGCTTCTTGTAGATAAATCAAAGATAGTTCGTTATTAAGCAGGAACTCCAGCCACAGTAAACCTTCTCAGCCAAAGCCTCCGACAATATCTGAAATTCCTAACATTCAAAACCTAACATTCCAATTAGAACAGTGCTGGAGACAATGTTAAACGGGAAAGGAGGTGGGAAACAAAGGAGAGAAAAGGGACATACCATAACATAAAAGTATATACAGCAAAAGGTAAACATGCACAATACAATGCACCTTCCCCCCTAAAATGAGCACACAGGAGGGAACATTTATAATGGATGAGAATTGCATTGTAATACATTTCATTCTACCTTCACTATTCTGTTAAAGTTTCAAATACAGCCATCATCCATTTTGGCTGCACTACGAAATACTTTAATCGCCACTGTAGGTTGTACTAAAACATGATGACTTTGACCCTTACCAGGCATCTTGATTTTCACCACATCCCCAACCTGAACAGAACTTGGCTTAACTGCCTTACGAATATCATAGTGTATTTTCCTTTTGAATTGCATCATCCTCTCTCTCCAAAGCAACTTGCACCTGTTCATGACCCTTTTCCACAGCTCCATTGTAACCTTTAACTAAGGGAGGACTCAAAAAGGTGTTTGGGTTGTGTTTCTTAAAAGAAACAGAAGGAGTAACACCAGTGGTGAAATGCGGTGTAAACCTAGACTCCTCAGCTCTTCTCTTGACTGCTTGTACTTTACTTCCCCCATTACTTTTTGCAATCTGAATGGTTTCTTTGAGAAACCTGTTAAACCTCTCCACCATCCCATTGGTTTCGGGATGATAAAGAACGCATTTTTCATGTCTTATGCCTCTGACTTTCAGAAAATTCTCCATTTCTTTGGATGTAAACTGCACACCATTGTCAGTTAGCAAGCATTTGGGATTCCCTTCTCTGGCAAATATTTCAGACAAGAAGTTTATTACAGATTTAGAGGCACATGCATCAACCTAAATACCGGTCGCAAACAGGCCGATTTGCAGAATCTGCCCCTTTGCGACCGTTATTTAGGCAATTGGGATGCATCAACCCAAAACCCCTTTCGCAATATAGGTAATCGCAAATTTTGCGATTACCTAAATTGCGAATGCTTTCAGGGAATTGCAAATTGCGATTCCCTATTTGGGATGCATCAAGCCTTTCCTAAATGCGACTTCGCATTTAGGAAACGCTAATTAACATCAACTGCAAGTTGATGGTAATTTGCAAAAACTTTGAAAAATGCACAAAAGTGCATTTTTCAAAGTGCCATGTGGCGCACACATATGCCCTTAGGGCATATGTGTCTGCCACATGTGCACACATGCCGAATTTGGGGGTGCAGCAGGGTGGCCTTTAAGGCCCCCTAGCACCCTTCAAATTTCATTCGCAATTTGCGAGTACCTATTTGGTACTCGCAAATTGCGAATGACTTCCCATTCATTCCTATGGGCCTCTAGGCCCATAGGAATGAATGGGAAGGTATTCCTTAATAGCGAGTTGCAATTTGCGAGTCGCTATTAAAGAATATGTAGGAATCGCAATTTTTGTTGCGAGTCCTACATGCATAAGTAATTGCGATTCCTAAATAGCAAATTCTTAAAAATCGCTATTTAGGAATCGCAATTCCTTACTTTGATGCATGTGCCCCTTAGTACTTATCTCGTGTACAATGCCAACCTCTGGCAAGCTGGAAAACATGTCTATAGCTACCAAAAGATACCTGCTAGATTCCCCGGAACAGACCAATCGGAACTAGAGCCACTTCCTCCCACACACCACAAGGAATCTCTCTGCATACCATGGGGACAGTCCTTACCTTCATAGTTTTATCACTTAATCTGCACTCCACACAATCCCTCACCATACTCTCTATCATGGTATCCATACCTGGACACCACTAAATGCTTCTGAGTCTTTCTTTAGTTTTAGAAATACCTTGGTGTCCTTCATGAGCCAAATACATCAGTTGAAGTCAGACACCCAAAGGTGGTACCAATCTAGTCCTTCTCACTACAATTTTACCAACCATCAACAGTTCATTCTCAACTTTGGCAAATCCTGTAAATGTTTTGACTATAACCCAACTTTTATCCCCTGTCTTAGTGAATTGGGAAACACGATTCAACTCTTCATCCAACTCCAGCTCTCGTAACCACTCCCCTTCTGAGACACAACCGTGTGTTACATTACAAACTTTCACTTCATCGTCCATCCACCAGGTTTCATCATTCTGTTCGTGATGATCCACATCCACCAATCTTGAAAGACAATCTGCCACTTTGTTATCTACTCCTGGTATAGATCAGAAAACAAACTGAAAATCATGTAAACCTACTAGCCATTTACAAATTCTGGATGATATGTGATCTAACCCCCTTTTTTAACACCTCCTGCAATGGTTTATGATCAGTGTGCACCACAAACCTGATACCCCACACAAACTGTTTGAATTTCCTAATCACTCAATAAACAGCTAATGCTTCTCTTTCTATGGTTGAGTACCTTTCTTCTGCACCTCGCAATGATTGCAAAGCAAATGCTCTTGTAACTTCACGACCTTCATGGATCTGTTTCAACACTGCTTCCAGCCCCTTATCACTCGCATCCATTGTAAACACTCAAGGCTTCTCTGGAACAAAAATCCCTAAATTTTGGGCAGAAAACAGAGTGTACTTAATATCAACAAACTCCTCCTGACATTGTCCCAAACATTAAAACAGAGCATTTTCCCTGAGTAAAGCTGTTATGGCTTGGGTACGGCTAGCAAAATTTGGGACAAACATCGAATAATATTTGGCCAACCCCAGGAAAGTCAACACTGCTTCCTTCTTTACTAGAGAAGGCAGGTTATCCATTGTCCTGACCAAGTCATCTTTAAGTTTAACTCCCTCTCCAGACACCACATGTCCAAGAGAGGAAATTTCTGAGAGATAGGAACAACACTTTTCAAGCTTGAGCGTCATGCCTTTGAAAAATTACTAAAACTTCTTTGATCTTTTTAACATGTTCCTCAAAAGTCTCACTATAAATTAGGACATCATCCTGAAAAATTGTAACTTGAGCTACCCCCTCAAACAAATCTGCCATGAGTCTTTGACATACTGACACCACCGAACACAGTCCAAATGGCATCCTGTTGAACCTAAAAACACTAAATGGTGTGATAAATGCTCTTAGGTTCTTAGAGTCTCCATTGCAATCATCTCCTCAAAGTGGGGAGAGGAAATTTGTCCTCCACAACCTCTCTGTTCAGATGTCTTAGGCCAATGCACAGACGTATATTCCCTGAGGGTTTAGTTGCTACCACCACTGGAGCAGCCCAGCTAACCGCTTCAATAGGTTGAATTATTCCCTCACATTTTACTCTTTGAAGCTCAACTTCGACAGCTGGATGCAAATTTATGGATATGTTTCTCACTTTGCAAGCAATCTGGACAGCATTTTCTTTCAAGACAATGTGGTGAGAGAAACCCTTTACGTATTCACCCGTATCCGAGAATACAACTGGAAAGTCTTGGCGGAACACGTCAGATATATCCTCCACCTTCCTAACTTGCATCTGGGGAGCATGATTAGGATCCAGGAATATTCCAAGAAGCGTTTAATGCAGCCAACTGAGGATAGTATCGCCCTTCACAGCAACATATACCTTGCTTGAGACACGATTTCCTTTAAATTCAAACTGCGCTTCAAAATACCCCACCAGCTCAATAGGGTTTCCACTGCAACTACACGGTTTCACATCAGGGTCCATAATACTAACCTTTCCCTCAAATAGGCTAGCAAAATCTCCATCTGACACCAGTGATAACTTGGTACCTGAGTCCATAATCATTGACAAATTACTGACTGACTAAAATTGGACCCTAATGAGGGAATTCACATTAGTCAACTGACTAGAATTGGACCCTAATTAGGGACTCACATTAGCCTACCAGGGCACCTTATGACCCCATCAGTAGCATTTACCTGAAAAGGTTTTTAATCTGAAAGGGGAGTCCCGTTATTAGAAGTAGTTAGTGACTTCCCTGACCAGTTTTAACCCACATCATTACACATGAAATACCACCCCACCCAGACTCTACCTTGCATTCATCATACAGCATATCAATAAAAAGATCTCCACCAAAGTGACCCTTCGGGGGACCCGTTGGGCATTGCAGCGCCGGCCCAACGAGGAGCAATAGCCCTATGATGAAGCATGACATCCCTTTGGGATGTGTGAGGGCAACATGTAACAGTCCTGCTGACTGCCACTCTGCACATGCCCGAACCCTGTTCAACCTGTCAATACCTCTTCTCTTTAGGAACAGTGGCCCTATTTTTTTTTGTTGTTGTTTGTGTTACAACCCAAGGAGCATGGGCCCTGGCCCTTTCATCCAGCTCCTAGTCCTCCTCTTCCTTTCTCTAGGAAACTTTTGATACACCCAGAAGAGAGGCCAGGCCCAAGGGATGGGTCCTGGGACCAAAGTCGGCCCAGGAGGGGGGCCGCAAGGCACCCCTCCCTTTAATTTTTAAAAGTAAAACCCCCTAAAAAGGCAGGGCCCTGGGGGATGGGCCCCCGGGGCCAAAATCGGCCTGGGAGTGTGGCTGTGTGACCCTCCTTCCCGATTCAAGAAAGGCCTAGCCCTGGGGGATGGGGTCCCCGAGGCCCAAATTGGCCCAGGGTAGGGGGACCCCGCGCCCCCATCCCAAATAAATAAAAAAAGAAAAAAGCCAGATTGCGAGTTGCTGAAGGCCCGCCCCCTTTCTCCACATTCTGCAGATGCACCTCCTGGAATACTGCTGGTTGGGGGATGAAGTCCTCTTGGATGCAGAGGTTTCTTGGGAGCCCAGAAGCCCTCCGGTTACCTCCATACGTCCGATACAGCAGGATTCCTGAGAGTTGGCTAGCTGGAGGCCCCACCCCTTTTCTGCATTACTCTGCAAATGTGACTACTAGTTAAAAAAACCATAGCAATTCACTTAAAAAAACAAAGTTTACAGGGACGTTATAGTTAGGAAATAGAATTTAAAAAAACCTTAGAAATTCACTGAAAAAACTAAACGTGACAGGGACGTTAAAGTTAGGCTCAGATTTCCCTCGTACAACACCAGTGAAATTCAGCAGTTATACTTACCTATAATAAGATTAACGACCCTGTAACCTTATATATCCTTCGGCCCTCAGGAGGCAAGGGGACTTCATCACCCAGCCAGCAATGCGCCAGGAGGTGCGTTGGCAGAGTGGTGGAGAAAGGGGGCATGGCCTCCAAAGACCTTTCGGCAATCCCACTGTGTGGGACTTACTGAAGGTAACAGGAGGTCTTGTTGGCCGCCAAGGACCCTCAGCAGCCAAGGGGACTTTATCCCCAGGGCCAGGTATTTTTTGAATGGGGAGGGAGGGCAGGTGGCCCCCCTACCCCCGGCCGATTTGGGCCCGAGGACCCATTGCCTGGCCTTTTTCTTTTCTTAAAAAAAAATTAAAATACAAGGGGCGGGGGGCATGTGGCTCCCCTACCGGAATGGTTTCAGCACCGGGGACCCCATCTGTGGGGCCCAGCCTTTTTTTTCCAATTTGTTTTTTTTAATAAAGGAAGGGGGGCCGAGTGGCCCCCCTCACTGGCTGATTTCAGCCCTGGGGACCCCATTCCCCGGGGCCCAGCCTTTTTGTTTTGTTTTTCTTTTTTTTAAATATAAAAAACAAGGACTGGGGATCTGCCTGGCCCCCTTCCTGGGCCGATATTGGGCCCGGGTCCCCATATCTGGAGCCCGGCATCTAGTGTGGGTGCCCTGGTCCCACCCATGGCACCCACTTACCAAGGATATGGACTGCAGGGTGAGCCTCAAGACTCCCGCAGTCCCTGCCGGCTCTCCACCTCCTGCGGGAGCCGGCATTGCTTTTGGACAGAGGGAGCTGCTGAACATGCAGCTCCATCTGTCCAAAAGCAATTCTGCTTATTTTACATGCTCGAAAAAAAAGGAAAAACAAAATGGTGGCACAAGGCTGCCCCCCTCCTTGAGCCATTGTATGCCCCGGGGAGCCCACCCCGGGTGTGCATTCCATATGGGGAGGGGGCACACGGCCACCCTCCCCAAACCATTATAGGCCCAAGGATCCCACCCATACGGCCACCCCTCCCAAAGCCTCGAAAAGCCCCAGGGATTCAATCCCCTGGGGGCAATTTCATTAATTAAGGGAAGAGGCACCACGGGCCCCCTCCCCAAGCCATTGAACCCCCCAGGGAACCCAACCCCTAGGGGTGAGATGTGCCAAAAAGGGGAGGGGGCCAACAGTCTTCCTCCTCAAGCCATCAAAGGCCCCGGGAATCCCATCCCCTGTGGCCAATTAACGTTTTAAATGTAGGGGGCTATGCAGCCCCCCTCCCTGAGACTTAATGGACCTGGGACGCCAATCCCAGGGGCCACATTACTCGCTGTGTCCCGGGGAGCCTACTCCTGGACACAGTGGTTACCCCATCCACACCGGTGCAGACAGGGAAACTTGTGATTGCTCCTGTTTGGTGGGAGCATTTCGAAACTCTTGCCAAACATAAGCAAACACAAAGTCTGCTCCCAGCTGGCGGGAGCTTTAAAAATGCTCCAGCCAGCTGGAAGCAGACTTCAAATCTGTTTCCCCGCCCACACTGATGCGAGCAGGGAAAGAGAATAAGATATTGCCCCCTTCCGGAGGGAGCAGCATAAATAGCTGCTCCCAGCATGAAGGGAGCTGGATGGGGCCACGGGGGCCCTGGGCCTCCTGCTGTGGCCCCAAACATTGTGTATGGTGGTTGTCCTGGGTGGGCACCAGGGCACCCACCTATACTTAATGTAGACCCTATGGGATGGGGTCACTGGGGCCAGAATAGTCCTGGGGATGATGGCTGCGTGACCCCCCTCCCTTTAAAAACAATACCTGTTCTGGGGGATGGGTCCCCATGGCCTAATAAGGATTGGGGAGGGGGGCACTTGGCCACCCTCCCCTTTAAAAAACACAAGTCCCTGGGGATGGGGTACCCAGGGCCTAATGAGGCTTTGAGAAGCGAGCCACGTGGCCGCCTCCCCTTTAAAAAAAAAGGCTTTGGGGGATGTGGTCTCCAGAGCATAATGAGGCTCGGGGAGGGGGGCCACGTGTAGAGAATAAACTCACTTCTAAAACATTTTGAAAACCTACAGCGGGCAACACCTTGCTCCATGCTTTAAGTTTTCACCCTAATCAGCTCAAATGGAGCATACTTTATGGCGAACTTATCAGGGGAAAGCGCAGCTGAAGTATTGAACATGACTTCATGGTTGAACAAACACATGGTTGCTAGATTTAAACATCGTGGATACCCTTAGTGGGTATTAAACAAAGGTATAGCCAGGGTGTACAATGATGGGCCTCATTACGAGTCCATAGTGGGCCCACCTGCTGGATTACGAGTGTAATCCATGGCGGGCGGGCAGTGCTGCGGCGGTTGCACATCGGTGGTCTGTTAGGCTCATAGGAGAGCCTTGCCAGCAGACCCCTGCCGTGACAGCACCTGCAGCACGTTTCTGCACAGTGTGTCATGCACCATGCCATGCATGTCATACTGTGCAGGAACTGGGGTGCAAAAGTGGATAGGGAAACCCCTAGGAATCTTTACGAAGTTGGTTAGAGAGTAGCCAGGAGTTTTCCCCATCCACATACTTGCATTGAGCATAAATGTAGCACCCGCAGTACACTCCCCAGATCACTTCCGAACCTGTGGAAGAACAGAAGAGTACCACCTTCTGTGACCTGAGAAGAGCGGAAGGAACTCCAAGGGTCATAAGGTTGACCTCCTGCTTGGGCTAGAAAGACACAACAGGCTCAAGAGGCCCTTTTCTTGCATTTCAAGCTGACCTGTTCTAACTGGACCTGCCCTGGCCCCTGCTGCAGGCCTCTACTGGAGTGACTCTTGGCCCCCCAAATGCTGTGCCCAATATCCTGGACCCTTGCCTGGTGTCAAAGTGTCCTCTTCCTAACAAATCCTGACACCTGAGACTTTGAAATGCTTTGCCAACCTTCTGGCCTGAGAACTGAAAGGAGACTGAGACCAAACTGCCATGCTGATCCAACTAAGGCACATTGCTGTTGGGAAAAAGATTCAGGTTGATCCCTGTATGTTCTTCTCCGCAATAGCAAATCAATTCAGCTGGACCTCGTGGAGAAGGTATTGAGCCTTGTGGACCCCTCTTCAGCTGCATCCTGCAGCCTTGCCCGCTGAAAGAGTCTGAGATTTAAAAAAGTGACTACGTTTGAAAGTAGAAATATTCACTGGGCAAAGGAATGAAAAGTATCTGCCAGAGAGGGACTTTCTCTAGGACCAAAATTTAAATTTCTCCTGCTCAGACCTTTCCCACCAAAAGTTAATGGCTTCACCGAGGCCTCATCCAGTGGTTATCGAACTATGTGGAGCCCTCTTTGGCCACAGCCTGCTGCCTTGCCCCACTGAGGATTTTTGACTTCCATTCCAGAGAGTAATTCCAAACGAAAACCTCTTCACCTTTTCTCTGTATCGACCCATGCTCCATCGCCTTTGGCCTTAAACCTTAATTTTGGACGGTAAAGCACAACCAGATGACAGTGGGTTGCACTTAATTTTTTCTCTTTGACGCTATTCTGAACTTTAAAAATTCATAACTCCAATTCTACCTATTGTACTGTTTTTATTTTATAAATCTGTTTATTGATTTTCAGATAGCATAACAAAGGAAATAGACACAACCAAAGTTAACAGTGCTGCATTAAGCCCAGTCTCGCAGGACCCAGCTAGCAAAGAGGCGGAAGTATAGACTAGAAAAGTCCCTTTGCAAAAGACAGAGGGCCCGATTCACAAAAGTAATCTGAGACAAGAGCCTAACTTTACGACTTTCGGTATTCACAAAGGGCATTTAGGAGTAGTAAAGTTAGGAATCCTAACTTTACTACTCCTAAAAAGTTAGGATTCCTAACTTTACTACTCCTAAATGCCCTTTGTGAATACCGAAAGTCGTAAAGTTAGGATTTTGTCTCAGATTACTTTTGTGAATCAGGCCCAGAGATTCCGAATATGCCAACCATTCGCCCCATATTTTGTGGTGTTTTTCCGGACATTCCCTGGATTTGTAAACATATTTTTCTGCTGAAGGGCAGGCAAGGTTAGAATGCCAGTGTTGGGCAATGTCCCTCTATGAAATGATGAAGCCCAATCCAACAAGCTGCCGTACATAGCAAAGCATCCATCAGACCCTAAAGCACTAGTTTCGGATATAATGATACTGACATGTTTATGATAAGGGAAAAAGTAGTGCAAATGAGTGACCAGTACGTTTGGATGATTGGGCAGTCCCAGACCCTATGGAAGAAGGTGCCTGTTGGGTGTAGGCACAGACAACACCGGGGTGCAGAGTGCCTCCCAAACCATGGAGCCGTGAGGGACTTTAGTATGCATGGTGGAGATATTTCAACTGAATGAGGCATAGCTTCATTGATATTGCCAGGGATCTAGGGGCCATTTTAGCTTCTAACCAGTCATTATCATCAAAGGGGCCCAGATCCCATTCCCATGGCTTTCTAAGAGGAATTAAGGGGTTGGGAGTATTATTTACTAATGAGCAGTAGAGGCAGGATATGCCTTTCTGACCAGCCGCGAGTCTAACAGATGTGCTTCCAGGGGATTGAAATGGGGGAGGGGTTCTAAGGAGTCAAGGGATGCCTCAGGGCATTTCCTAACTGTAAGAAGTGAAAGAATTGTTATTTGTGCATAGTGTAGGTGTCGGTAAGGTATTGAAACGCACACGTAAGCGTGCCTTGCCAAACATCCCCCACAGTTGTGATGCCTATGGAGTCCCATGCAAAGAATCCCAATAAGGTAGTAGTCTGGGAAAGCCAGGACCCAGCCCATAGCGGTGTCATTGCTATCGGTACCCCATGCTGTCACATCCTTTTCAGCAACTAGTGCCAAGCAAGCAGGGTTGAATGGGTGTCTGGAGGCAGGTTCAAGGAGATGGTACAGAAGATTGAGGGTGCTGTGTTATTCCAGTTCACCGAGTTCTGCCGCTATGGCGGGGTCCCCACAGTCTACGAAGAACTAATCAGTAATTGGGGAGAAGGTTGGCTGGCCCAATAATATAAATGAAGGTCGGAGAACCCCAGCCCACCATTGTATGGATGTAGTATGCATTTGCGAATGGAGATTCATGGCGGGTCACCAGCCCAAATACAACGTGTCATCTTGGATTGTAGTGTGCAGAAGAAGGAGGGGGAATGGGGTAACGGTAGTTCTGTGAGATACAAAGGCATCTCTGCAGCAAGATCATTTTAAATAGTGCTCCCCTGCCAGCAACATTAAGAGGGAGAGTGGTCCAGTGGGCCATGTCTCTCCTAGCCCCGGCAATAAGAGGTGCGATGTTGAGGTCCCAAGCTTGCTGCTGGGAAAGGAGATCTGCATCACCAAGTATTGGAAGTAACCTGCAGACCATTGTAACTGAGTTATGGCTCTGATGTCGTTGTGAGGGCTCTGAAGGGGACTGTAGGTAGACTTGGACCAGTTCACCTGAGGCCGGAAGATTCAGCGTAGACTTACAGCATGTGTAGGAGGCAGGGGATTGAGGTCTCAGGGTCACCCACATAGACAAGTGAGTTGTCCGCGTAGAGCAAGACCCGTTCCTCATGTCCATAAGGACAACAGAAGCCACAGTCCTGTGCTTCCTGCCAGATCCATTCTGCGAGTGCTTCGATGGTGAGGGCAAATAAAACGGGCGAGAGAGGTCAGCCCTGTCTTGTGCCCCGCTCAACCTGGATAACCTTGAAGGTTACTCCATTTACACCGACCTTTGCCCAGGGGCCTGAGTAGAGCGTTCACACTCCAGCAAGAAGAACAAGAACTGCCCATGAACCAAATCGAAAGACTTCTCGAAGTCAGTCAAGACAAGGACTTGATTGTCTGTCTTGCCTTCAGAAAAGGCAATGGCGTTGTGCACCCAACGGAGGCAGTGGTGAGTGCTGCATCCTGGCATAAAGCTGTTCTGGTCAGGGTTTATGAGGGAAGTGATGACATTCACTAATCGGTTTGCTGGAACTTTGCAAAGTATCTTAGATGTTGTGTTTAGCATGGAAATGGGGTTATAAGACCCACAGTCACCGGGGGGTGTCTGTGGTTGGAGGATAACAGAAATAGTGATGCCACAGAGATCATAAGGGACTTCGCCCACCTCAGTGCATCTTCGTACATTGCAAGCAAGGGGGGGAGGCATATTTCTTATACTTTTCCAGTGGTAAGACGTTGGGACCTGGCGATTTTCATTGGGAAGTGCTCCTGTAGCTGCAGTGATTTCGGCTGCCATGATGGGTTCTTCCATGTCCTGTCTGTTTGTGTCAAAATCAAATCATCTTTAATCGATTCAAATGGAGAATCATAAAAGTATACATTACAACGATAAAAATTGAATCAGAATTTAAAAACAAGTGCAGCAAAAACAAACACAATTTAACATACATCAGTTAAGATCTTCCTTCTGGTAATAACAGCCCTCAAGAATCTTGCTAGTACCACATATGTGAACAAATTTGGAAGCAGTTGTAAAAATAAATACGCCGGTCTGCATTGTCTAATGTTTTAGGATTTCAATAGAGGCTTAATAAAAATAATCCTTAAATCAGTATAAAATTTACAGAAAAACAGTACATGGATGGTCGATTGACTAGACGTCTTATCACAGGGACAGTATGTTAATTGACGGGACCAGTTATTAGTGTTAGGGAAGCTCATCAAACGGTCAAATATATCTAGCGTGAAGGGCGTCAAAACAAACCTGTGTTGAGCATCAAGAACACTGGTTAAATACGGTTGCATCAAGAAACTGGTCAGAACCATTTGGTTATGATGTACAGTTGGCTTGACCAGTTCCAGCGTCAATCTCACTTCCTCTAGTATATTTAGACATTCTCTCTTTAATGATTTCCTTGTAATATACCGCAAGGCTTCAGGATTATCATAATATTCGGGGTGGCAGATGTCAGACATAAGATTCTTAATATATTTTAGCCATGAGATTTTCAAGGCGTACTCAGAGCCACAAAAATTCTGTACAATTGCACGACTAAACTCCATACGGTCCGATGTCCATAGCTTATGCCAGAGAAGAATTGGCTGTACCTTTATCAGATCTGCTAGATAAGATGCTCCCAATTCCGCGTGACACAAGAAATTAGAACAGCTGGTTGGGAGCCCAAGGAGATTTTTAAAAAACCCGTTTTCTAACAGCTGTAATGAGTCCACATTTACATGCCCCCACAACTCAGAGCCATACATCGCAATTGACCGACATTTGGCATTATAAATGTTCAACATTTCTTTAGGGTGTTTACGGCCCAATTTCCTTGAGAAGTTGAAGAGGCCCGTGATTGATCTATAAAACTGCACCCTTCTCGATTTTACTGCACTTCCTTTTACTGCACTTCTCCAATTCCCATCACCATCAAATAAAATTCCCAAGTACAAAAAGGTGGATGTTTGAGGTAAAATCGCATTTCCTATTAAAATATTACGCCCCTTGGATAACTTTCGGCCAGCTTTCATAACATAGGTTTTGCTTATATTAATTAATAACCCCAAATTCTCCATAAAATGTACATATTTATCTAAGAGGTGCTGCAAAGCCATGGGGGTGCGGGCCATAAGCACCGCATCGTCTGCATATAACAGTACTGGTATAGGCCGATGACTGATTTGGGGCAGATCGGTACATGTGTCCGCAAGGGTGCTACTCAAGCTGTTGATGTATAAATTAAATAAAAACGGTGCGAGTACGCACCCTTATCGGACTCCCTTTTTGATATCAATAGATCGTGTGCATTCACGTCTCGTACCAAAGCGGATCTTAGCAGAGTTAGTTGAGTACAAGTATCTAAGGAAATTAACAATGGCGCAGTCGATTCCCATTGAGGTCATAATAGACCAAAGTTTGTCTTGAACAACACAATCAAATGCGGAGGTCAAGTCCACGAACACCAGAAACAAATTGCCCCCTTTTATATGCGTATATTTGCTCGCCAATAAGTTCAGGTTGATGGCCTGCTCCGTAGTCCCAATTCCCTGGCGAAAGCCATATTGAAGATCGGACATAATGTTATTACAGTCTGCCCACTCCTGTAATCTGCCTGAAACTATCCGACCCACCACTTTAACTAGAGAATCCAGCAAAGAGATGGGTCTGTAATGCGCGGGACAGTTTAGATCGCCCTTTTGAATATTGGCACAATATGGGATTCGGCCCAGGAGTTTGGGAATCCAGCATTCCGGCAGGATTTAAAAACCAAAGTCAAAAGGGGGCCCCATAGATCAGTGTTATTTTTAAAAATATCAATCGGGATCCCATCCGGGCCTGGTGCTTTTCCTCCCTTACTTGATCCCAATGCCCGATTCACCTCCTCCAGTGTAAAGTTAAAATCAAAATATGTCGACAGATATGTAGACCCAGAGGGTACATCTCCGAACGCTGACACTAAGCTATTTTGACCGTTTTCGGTTGAACCTGTATATAATTTGGCAAAGTGAGCTACCCAGTCTTTTTCCATGATGGCGACCTCAATTCTGGGCTTATCATCATCACTGAAGAAAGGGGAGTTTATGACACGCCAGAATGCCGTGGTGTCTTTATTAAGGCTTGCCTCATGCAGGTTTTCCCACGCCTCCTCTTTGAGGTCTTTTTTACGTTTTTTTAGTGCTAGCCTGTAGGCCCGCCTACAGTTCTGTACTTCTATGGGGTTCATAGGTGTCTCTTTCAAGGCCCCCTTTAATGTTTTGTGGGCCTGGGTACAGGCATGATCAAACCACTCTTGGGTTATCCTAACCCCTCTCTTCTGGTTGGTGGTCAGCCCAGCCTTAATTCCCTCGCTAATTTGGTTAAAGACCTCCATACCCATACTAGCTTTTGCTGACTCATCCAGGCAAGCCTCAAAGGCCCTTCTCTGCTGACGGGTCAACCATAGACCAGTGCAGGGTTAAGCCATTTAAACGGGAGAGTTCTATATTCTCCGCAGCTAAGATATGGTTCCCTACCCCTTGCTTGATTAGGGAGCTAGTATCCAGTGTTAGACTCTGGGGAAAGTGGTCGTTCATTGCAAAATTATATAGTTTAAAGTTGGTGACTAAGGCAGAATGGCGCTAAGGGTATAGGAGGAAATCAATAACACTTTTTCCCATGGTGCCATCAAATGTACAGGATACTTCAACTGGACTATCTTCAAATGATTTATCACCCATTTTTCCGATATAGTCAGCCCCATCACTAAGTTGTTACGGAAAAAATAACCTTTTCTATGGTCATAAGAAGCTGAGGTTGCCTTCCAGCTCGAAAAAGAAAAATTCACCTCAGCCCCAGTATTAAGACACCCTGACCCTTACCAACCCTACTTTGTGGAAGCAGATGCTTCGCAAGTGGTGGTTGGAGGTATTCTCTCTCAGTGAGACAGTACTACTGGCTACATGCCCCCATAGGATTCTTTAAAAAAAACTATAGCCTGCAAGCAGAATTACATGGTAGCTGAACTTGAGTTACTCACCATAAAACTATGTTTCCAGGAATGGTACCAATATTTGTTTGTGGCCCAGCAAATCATTGCCACACTGACCACAAGAACCTCCTAGTTTTTTAGATCCTTGAAGGCACTACCTCCCAGACAGATAAGGTGGTTGCCATTTTTAGCGAGTTCAACTTCATCATCACATAGTGCCCTGGTACTCAACAAACTAAGGTTGATATCTCATCTCGTTGGGGACACAACACCGATAATACAACTCCTTCAACACCACAGAACATCATAGCCCCCGATCTCATCCTGGGACTTAGTGACAAGAAATCCTTCCTAAAAAGAGTGAGGCACATCACTAGACAAGAAGACATGGACACTTGGGCATTGGACAAAGACAACCACATACATGATGGACTTCCTTATCAAAACAACGCTCTATACCTACCTACTCTCAACCTTACGTAGGAGGTTTTAGTGTGGTGCGACAACACCCCAATACCAGGACATCCTGGGGTACAGAAAACAACAGCAAACCTCAAAAGATGGTTTTGGTGGGAAAACATATCCAAGGATGTGCATGACAATGTCCAGGGGTGTCCCATCTGTACACAAAACAAGACTTCACACTGTGCCCCAGCTTGGTTATTACGCCCACTACCAGTACCCCCTCAACCCTGGCATCAATCTGGACTTCATTACAGACCTACCCAACTCTAACGGGTACACCACGATATGGGTAACTGTAGACCAATTCTCTAAAATATCGCATTCTCTAGCATTAAAACAAATACCCAGAGCCAAGTTACTAGCAACTTTATTCACAATCAGGTTAATGATGTTGGTGCTATCGCGTATGATAGTGTTGGTAAGGGGGACACATTCTTCCAGGGTGGCGAGTGCACGATAGTGAGTAGTGTTGGAGATTGTATGTCCGTGATTTCATGGAGTACAAGACGTTCAAAAGTCAAAGGACTCTACTTCGTCCCGCACTGACCGCAGTAATTTTTTCCAACTTTAGGAGGACTTGCTACGCTTCTTCAGACGTATTAGGTTGAAACAATACTTCGCAGACAGACCGAGTAGGGATAACTTTAACCCCTCCCCTTTCACCCTCCATCCTCCTTCCTCCTCCCAGCAGCATCCATGCCTCCTGAAATACTGACTTTCGAACGTCTTGTATTCCATGAAATCACAGACATACAATCCCAATTTGAATTTGTCCCATACAACTTATCATTCGAAGAAAAAACTGCCCTCAATAACCTTCGGGGCAACCCCCACATCATTATAAAACCAGCTGAGAAGGGTGGCGGTATCGTTCTCATGGATACTGATAAATATGACACAAAGATCAGGAGACAACTCTCCAAGACTACTCACTATTGTGCACTCCCATCCGATCCACTACACATCTGTGGCCTTTTACAAAATGTCACCAATCAAGCTTTACTCTTGGACATCATTTCCAAGTAGGAACATAGCTTCCTCAACAATTCTCACCCCCGGACACCAGTGATATATATCCTCCCCAAAATTCACAAAAATACCACCAACCCCCCAGGCTGCCCCATTGTTTCAGGCTGTGGCTCCATTCTGGAACCTATTGGCAAATACATAGACGCCATCCTGAAAGAATGTGTCCCCCTTGCCAACACTTTCATACGCGATAGTACCGATCTCATTAACATGATTGAGGATAGACCGTTCAATATTGAAACAGACCTGATGGTGGGACTGGATATCGAGTCCCTTTACACCAACATTCCCCAGGATGAGGGCCTACAGATAATCCGTAGTCTACATGACACACGCCCAAAACCCATCCGCATCCCCACTGCATTCATAACAGACTTACTTCACATTGCCCTAAATAACAACTACTTCTTGTACAAGGATGCATTCTTCCTACAGATCAAGGGAGTATCTATGGGTGCTTGTTTTGCCCCCAACTTCGCTATCCTCTATGTCCACAACTTGGAGACCAAACAGATCCTCACTCCGTCCAACCCCTTCCTTAATCAAATCAACTTCTGGTGCAGGTACATAGACGATATCTTGCTACTTTAGCATGGTACTGCAGAAGATTTATCGTCCTTTACACATTGGCTCAATAATTTCCAGCCTCATCTAAAATTCACCTTAGAGTCCAGGTCCAATGATTTAACATTCTTGGATCTCACCCTCCATGCCGAAGAGGGTAGCATTGGGACATCGCTTTTCAGAAAACCCATAGAACGCAACGCACTCTTACTTTACTCGAGCTACCACCCCAGGGGTCTTCGTGATGGTCTCCCATATGGACAGTTTCTCCGTATCCGAAGAAACTGCAAATGGAAAAAAGATTATTTCAGGGAAGCGGCGATACTTTCAGACAAACTCATCACCTGTGGCTTTCCAAAACTTTTAATTTCCAGAGCCAGTAAACGGGCCTGGTATTGCCCCAGAGATACCCTGCTTTCTCCCAGCCATAGAAGGACCAACACACGCATTCCCTTTGTCTCCACCTTCAGCCCTAGCAGCAACAAAGTCAGTTAAATAATTAAACGGAACTGGAGTATCCTTCGGACACAAACACCATTTAAGAAACCTCCACTGTTCTCCTGCAAGAGAGGCAATAACCTATCTGACCAACTAGTGCTGGCGGTCACATGGCCAAAAAAGAACCAAAACATAAGCCCCATCACTTCCACCTGGGGCCTTTCTCCGACATTAGGCCACTATAGGTGTCAGAATTATGTTGTCTGTGCCCTGACTTTCAACATGAAAGAGTTCAGGTACAAGAGTCACATATACCCACTGAAACAATTTTCCAACTGCCGCACCACTAACGTTATATATGCCATCCATTGTCCATATATTGGTCAAACAATTCAAATGGTAAAGCAGCGTATCATACAGCACAAGATCCGTATCAAATGTAAAGTCGAGACTGCTCCCTTAGTCACACATTACATGGAGAAAAATCACATGAAACTGATTTGACTTGGCAGGTTATCGACCAACCCACATTACCTCTGCGTGGAGGCGACCTACAACTACTCCTCAACAAGAGTGAATGCAGGTGGATCTCATGCTGTGACACTGTCACCCATGGGCTGAACACATTTGACGAATGGAATTCCACCATTGATGTTCATTAACCCCCGTGGCTAATCATGTGGATCCATGCATCTGTCCGGCTGCCCACCTTCCCTTCGGTCAATCCTTACCCTACATGGGTAGTCCCCTTGTTTTCCTCTCCCCTCCCTGTGACCCCGGGGTTTTGTTGTTCTCCAACCCCCCCACGTTGCACATCATGAGAGACACGTACATGCAGGATGGTTTGGAGTATTTGCCACCGTGCTTGCCTTAGTACATATGTGCTTCCTTGTCATTGCAAATGTATTCATTGTTTATATTCATTGTTCATATTTATTTTTATATGCCTTTCTGTTTTAAATACTTTTTGACATGTTTGCATTGTTTATCTGTAAATATAATGCCAGTCCGGATGTTTACCTAATCCCTTCACATGATGTATAATTTGTTTAGTGTTGTTAATTTCCTTCGCCTTCATAGGCATTGCCACCTGTTAAAATACCCTGGTCTCCCTTGTCCAAAATACCCTTATCTCCCTTGTCAATTTAATGTACTCAATAAAGTTTTTGTTGCCCGGCGCCCGGTTAGTAGCCCCTTTATTGCTTTAGCCATCCTTGCACGTTCCCCCCGGGTCACCTCGCCTCCCCTAGGCTGCCGCTCTAGTCCCTTCTCCTCCACTCTCAAGTGACCACCCAGCGCGATTACGAAGTCCGCCTGTAGATCCGCTTCTCCCTTAGGCGACCGTGTTCACGGTGCACACAGATTCATTCCGCCTCCAAGAAGCCTTGAAATCACTTCAATTGAGGTAATTGGCGCATCGAGATGCCTGTCCTACACGCGCCCGCTGCAGCTTCCCTTTCCCCCACTCATCACGCTTTTTTCATTCATACAACTACAGATCATTTTCACTCCGGTTCCGCTTTCTGGACATAACTGAACCTCCCAGCCCATGGATTATTACGATATCCGAACATACTGAATTTCTACCTCGCCCTATTTGGCTCTACACTGTTTCTTTCAGCCCAAGGATTTACTCGATACTGGGCTCCTCTGCCTTTGTATTTCACGTCTTACCTACCATTCTGACCCGGTAAGCTTCCCCACATGAGCACTTTCCTCCTCTCATTTATTCTCGTACATGGTTTTATGCTCTATTCCTGCATTACCATTACAAAATAATGGGGTAACCCAATAATCGCCACAAGACCTGGGTACAATGCGATATGAAAAAAATGGTCCGTGACTGACTTTAGAAAATCAAAATACAATTTGTCATATGTGTGTTGCCATACCGGTCAACCACTAGTAATCAATACAAATTAGAATGCTCCCCACCCACCCACCCAGGGCCTGTACCGCGTTTCATCCCTACCTTCTGATGTTGCATTTATGCACTTACAAAAAACAGTAAAATATGTTGTAAATAATTCACTTTGGACAGGCCGCTTTGTACTGGTCTACTTAACCAGTTAGTTGTTAAAAGATTGAAGAGTGTGTAATTGTGAACTTAGTGACTTTCACTTCTCCTTATCCATCACGAGCACACCCCTCCTCCACCCCCTTTTTTCTTGAGCAACCCCTCAATTACCTTGATGATAAAGAATTCAAGTTTTCAATTAACCTTGAGTAAACTCATGTATATAAAATGAATATACTGAACTAAAGTGTTGGCGCATCCTTTGTTTCACATATATTGTATGTTTTGAGTTATTCCGTTCTTCCCTTCCACGGTATGAAGTTGCATTCTTATTTGTATTGATTACTAGTGGTTGACCGGCATGGCAACACACATATGACAAATTGTATTTTGATTTTCTAAAGTCTATTCCTTCATTGACTGGTCCCTTTCCTTTCCCATAGAACGTATCTGGATACCTTCCAATCGTGAATTACCCTCGTGCAAAGCCAATCGAGTTACCCGTACCACAGGTAGCCCTTTCTTGTCCTCCACCGCGCTTCTCTCCCTGTCCTCTCCCTGTGCCTGTCACCTCCTTGCGAACACCCTCCCTTTAATCCCCTGTACAGCACCACTACTTAAAGGAACCCAGTCCTGATGATGACCTGAAATCATCTGGGTCGAAACGCCGTCCACTGTTCAGCGCTTCTCTAGGCATCATCATTGTTCCAAAAAACTGTGAAAATCCTGAAAAAATGTCTTACCTACTGTTTTTGTAACCATCTACTATCATTGCCCTTTGCGCCGTTGTTCGCTGTTATCTCACCTTTTCACTTGTCACTTGCGCTGTTCACCTCTCCACGAACACCTTTGTGCATAGTGTACTTTGGGTTACCATAGAAATAATGTAATGTAGTGCTGATACAACTACTGTTACCTTAAAATATACTGACCACTTTCCTGGTTTTCCTTAAATCTTTGTTGTCTCCCTTTTCTATGTGCTTGACATTGACCTTAAAAACATCACAGCACCGTTATATACATTTTTGTATGCCATTACCTGTGAGTGTTATACTGGTATACTGTCACTGAGACGTCCACATCAGTGGTTGGTGGTACATGATGGTCCCCTTTTGAAAGCACATATCACTGAAGCCCAAGAGTGCAGGAAACTCTCCGAAGTGAGATAGAATTGATCATGAGTTCTATGCAGCAATAGAGCATCTTGCTTGTAAGTGAATAATTGCATGTGCCACTGTATCCAAATGTTGGAAGTGTTTAAATAAAGTTTAACCTCTTCCTCTTTTCTTGTAGCTTACTTCACCACACCGTCCAGCAGAACCCACGTTCAGAGATCCAGGGGACTGGACACTCAGGGGTGACGTAGCAGAACTTCAGCAGACTGAAAGTTGCAAGTCTCTCTTTATCATTTTCTCCAGTCCCCTCTTCCCTTCTGGGGCAGTATCTGATTAGTGATTTCTAATTCCCTAATAGGGCATGACCCTAGGGGATATAGGAGGTCCAGCTTCATGTCCACAGACAAACCAGGTGAGCGGCATGACATGAGGGCCTGAAGTGTAGGGGACACAAATGTGGGGGGGCTATAAATGGAAGCGATCATCCAGTGGACGCCCTCCTTGTCACCCTCCACCAGAACAAAGCAACGGAGGGCGTCACTATTCAATCAGTAGAGGAAGTCACTTATGTAAAAGAATGGAAGGGTCCTGGGAACTGACTGTGTATCTGGCATGGTAGACTCGGGTGTAACCTACCTGCTGAAGGTTGGGGCAATGATTGCCGAGTAGGTGGGTTTCTTGCAGGAGCACCACTAGGGGGTAGTGGCGTTTAAGGTATTAAAATTCAGCCCCAAGTTTGATTTAATGATTGAGGCCGTTAACATTCCAGGAGAGGGCGCTAAGCAGTGTGCCAGTATTTGTCATAGGGGGCAAGTGTTAATGTCAAAGTGCAGCAGTAGCCTAAAATAAGAAAGAACAGAATAAAAAACAAGTCCATTCAAACTTTTGAACACCCCAACCGGACATCCCTCACAAGTAATAACTAGGTGGAGAACAATACCTATTGTACTGTTATTGTTTTGGTGTCATTTTATTTATTAAAATGTTCTCTATTTGTCTTGGTTTTGGTCTTATGTTGTGTTTTGACTTTATTACTGTTTGAGTACTGTATAAATACTTTGCACATTACCTCTAAGTTAAGCCTGTCTGGTCTGTGCCATAGTTGCCAGGGGGTTGAGCTCAGATTAATTTAGCAAATGTTAGTAGTTTGCACTGAGAAGGATTGTGGCTAATATTTGAAGTGGGCACTCAACTCCCTCAACTAATACTACAATTTTTTACTGTCCCTTTTATTACACATTTTCAGCAATTGAAAGCAGACACAAACCGGGCTAATACGCCTCTACTTTTAATAATGGATCAAGAGAGGGGGTGAAGCACTGCTTGCTCTAACTCTCCTAACTGATGAACAACAGTGGGTTCTAAGAGTAGAAAAGACATTGCCCTCGCAGAGATGGATTACGCCTAATGTTACCACAACACACATCATGGAGAGACAGGTGAAGAACCTATACAGATTGGGTCCACAAGAAGGCCCTTTACTGTGGAGAAACAATAGTGTTGATAGAAGGCCAAGGTGGCATTTTGTAAGAAGCTGCCCATTGCTGCAGGGAAACTAGATGGCTTGTCTTTGAAGAGCCTATCCCAGACAAGCCTCTCCTGCTCTTGCTGTTAAAATGTCCCATTTCCATCTGAATCTCAGTTTTACCACTACGAGCGGGCCTGTTTTAATGCCAACGCTTATTGACTCTGGAGCCTCTGCAGTTTTATGTATAAGGAATTCTATGGCAAACAACAGATTCCAGTCTTTCAAAAGACTCTACCTGAGGCTGTTCTGGGGGTAGATGGTACTCCTTTGGCTGCTGTAGATGTTCAGTGGGAGACTGAAGCAGTGATAATGGCTATGAAAACATCAGGAATAAGAAGGTTGTTGGAGTTTTTAGAAAGACTAAGAGAACATTTATAAAGCATTTCCCCTTAAGATGGTGGCTTTGGTGTACTACTGCGGCTTTCTTCCTTTAATGCTCTTTAACCTTTCGCCTGATTACTGTGACCTTGCTCTTCGGATTCTCTTTTGGCTCTGGCGTTTCCTCTTTATTTAACAGTATAACTCTCTGACCTTTTTCTCTGTTATGCTGACCTTGTTCTAGGGTCTCTAATTTGGCTTTGTTGTCTGGCTGTGTTTCTTCCATTCTCTACTCCTGCTCAGGTGTATCCAAATTTCTTGCCTAAGTTTGGGACTTACTGACTTCAAGCTATCACAGTTGAGCTCTGACATCATAATGCAATCATTATGGTCCATGACTTGCCTTTCACCTTGGCTGCTCTGGCCAGAAACAATGGTCAAATGCAAGTCACAACGTAATTACAGCTGCAGTTTAAACATGGAAATAAGAACTTGCTGTTAAACCTGACAGCCTTAGGGTGGTCTTCCCCAAACATTTTGCCTGCTTACCTTCACTTTTTGCAGTATTCTTTTTGTTGGCCTTAGGACTCTGAGCACTTTACCATTGCTAACCCATTCTAAAGTGCATGTGCTTCTCCCCTAAACATGGCTTCATTAACTTATCCACAATTGGTATATTTAATTTATGTGTAAGTCCCTAGTAGAGTGCACTCCCTGTGCCCCAGGCCTGTAAATTAAATGCTACTAGTGGCCCCGCAGCAATGAATGAGCCACCCACACAAGTAGCCTTTTAAAACATGTCTCAGGCCTGCCACTACAGAGCCTGTGTGTGCAGTTTACACTGCCATGTTGACTTGGCATTTAAAACCCCTTGCCAAGCCTTAAACTGCCCTTTTATTGGATATAAGTCACTCCTAAGGTATGCCCTATGTAGTCAATAGGGCAGGGTGCTGTGCAACAACTAAAAGCTAGGACATTTAAATTTAAGTTTTGCATGTCCAGGTAGTGAAAAACACCTACATTCTTTTTCACCACTATGGATGGGAGGAAGGAGCTGACACTTACACCTGAATGGACAGTATCCTGTGAAGCAGAATCTATATATCGACGCTGTTGCGGGAGAAAGAACCGGCGCATCGCACTCGGAAGTAGCGCATTGTCTAAAGAACAAACTAATTGGAACCACTGCATTGCTGCAGTGTGAGAAGATCAATGCATCCCCTTGACTGCATAGAGAAACCTGGAGCATCAAGTTTGGAACCAATGCAGCTCGGCTTTGGGGCTTCATCTTCGGAACCAGCGCATTGCCATCGTTAAGTGGAGAGAATCGACGCATCACCTGGACTGCATTATCAACACCAAATGTTCACTCAGCTGCGCCCCCGTCTCGCTGTTGCAACCAGGCTCATGATATTTTGTTCAGTGGGCCTTGCATCGCTCCTGTATCCGGTCCACACTCCAGCGCGGTTGGACTGAACTCTTGACTTTGTCTCGGTCCAGCATGCCCAGATAACCCCCATTGCCGCTGATTACTTGTAAGCGCTATTTTTACATTTAATCTATAAAAATTCATATCTCTGTCATTTTAGTCTTGTTTTATTTATAAAATCATAATCTATTCTTCTAAACTGGTGTGGAGTCTTTTTGTGGTGTTTTCACTGTGTTATTGTTTGAAGTGTTGCACAAATACTTTACCCGTTGCCTCTTAAGTTAAGCCTGCCTGCTCAGTGCCAAGCTACCAGAGGCTGAGCACATGTTAATTTAAAGTATGTTTCTGACTTACCCTGACTAGAATTGTGGTCCCTGTTTGGACAGGGTGCATACCTCTGCCAACCAGAGATCCAATTTCTAACATTGGCTTTTACTGCTTCTGATTTTGTTTTTTTTTAAAGAAAAAGTAAGCAGCAGAAAAGAGATATTTATGACAATATGTCATTTTTTTCCTTTCTATAGGGCGTTAGTTGACTTGCATTAATCAGATTCTAGTATCTTTCTCCAAAACTTTCTGACTGCATTTTGGTGTGTTTAATTTCACAGTATAGGTTCACCTTTTATTTTTCATGTCTGTTATGAACAACACAGAATTTGACACCAAGGATTTAAGTGGTTTGCGGAAAGGGTGCTGGTATGACCCTGTGTTACAAGGACTAAAATATTATCATCCACACATTAAACGGATATTGCAAATCACCTCAGTTCCATGACCTAATAAAGAACCTCTGCCTTCAGCCTCATTCTTTTGCAGGGATTCTATGGAGTCACAGAACTATGCTTGGAATCATAGAACCTTAATATGCAGGGACTGAGTCATGCTACCACCTGAGTACCAATGAGCCCGGGACTGACTAGCTATAGTGTCTCACTTGTCCTCCTACTCACTCACAGAGGAACAAGTGATTAGACACCCCAGAACACAACACTCCTGACCCTCTCAGGAATCACAGTTGCAGGATACACCCTTTTGCTCTCACGATCGTACCGGTCCACAATAAGATCTGACAGAGACACAAGAAAAGTTAAAAATGTGTATTTTAACTATTGTGCTCTAGTATGCAGTATACGTGCCACAATACATAAGAAGATGCCTAACTCAAATACGGTCAGCATAATAAGTAGTCCATAAATCATAAAAGGAGCTGCCATTATAAAGGACAGGGTAGCCTAATCCCCTCCCCTTTTACAGAAGCAAAGTGATTATATATCAGAAGATCTCTGGATGTAGGCAGCAGACACCGTACCTTAGCATGCACAGATGAAAGTTCTACATCTCAGGTGCTTTTACGATCTGTTCCCTGGAAAGATCCCTCTCCAAGTGTGTGTTACCTATTCTGTGCATAGCTATATGACAAAGTACGTGTTCCCAAACAACAGCTGCATTTGTGTGTTTTGTCTAGGTGCTAAGGCCTGACAAGAACCAAACAGCAAGGGGCATCGTTGTTTGACCTTGTCTACCTTGTGCAGACTAAATCACAGGAAAGAACAGATTGCGAAAACAACAGTAGGTTCTGTGTAAAAGTACAGTGTGGCACAAAGCAAAATACGTTTGTAACGTGCTCAAAGCAGAGGGCAGTCTGCAACTTTCTCATGCTAACATAGGCAAAATGACAATGGGCCTGCACGGGACATATGACACACTTCCCTTGGTCAGGATGGTAGCTCCAAAATGAAGACAGAAATCAGGTGATAAGCAGAACCAAATCGTTCAAAATAGTTTGAAATTAGTATTTCCTATAGGGACTATGGTCAAACTGGAAGAAAATATTTTTAGTGAAAAATGTATCCAATTACAGCGTATCACCGGGGCCCAGGATGTAGGATGCCAAGTGAAACGACAATGATTCCAGTAAGAAATCTGAACCTTCCGTGTTAGAAATGTCAGCCATCCAGTTGAGCAGGTCAAAGGAACAAACATGCTCCTTGTATCCAGTTGCTGACAAACCATGAAAAGACAACCTGTGTTGACTTTGATGAAACTGAGATCCAGTAGACGCTGCACAGTTGCAAAGGGATCACCTCCAACCACTGGCTACAACAACGGGTTGTACACGAGCCGCATACCCAAGGAACAGTCCTGGGTATGGGCAACTAAGGGACCCATCAACAGTTTGAAATCCAGGGCAGCGTGTGATGGTGTTGCCAGGCAGACGACCCGGGCCCATTGAAAGGGGCACCGGATGCAATGGAACACAGGTTGCACTCAGGTGAAGTAAGCATAGCAGAAGGTTATGCAAAATTCGTCATCCAAAGCGTCCATTCCAAAAAGCTGTAGCATTCGTTCACGGTACAGTTGCAGCGATGCCTATCCAGGCAGGACCACAAATGGAGCATCCATTGCGGAATAGCAGGAACAGCACGATGATAATGCACATGAACACGAGCACCAGCGGGAACCCACTAAACACGCTGGAAAAAATAGAATGTATAAAAGCGGGGATTACTCCAAAAATAGTCTGAAACGATGTCACAAGGCCAGAGCCCACAAGTTTTGAAAAGTGTGCCAGGCCTGTGGTATCAGACGCTGTAAATATTTGATGTATTAATTCACCAAAATGTAGGGGGAGATTTGTGTTTAACAATGACATTATTTCACTAGGCGTTCTCGCCTCCTGCAATTCAAAGGTCTCACATGTCAAAGTGAGAGCTACATCTTGTTGAAACAATAACGCTTTGAGTTTGCTTAGCTTATTGAAATCTGTTTTCAAAGTCGGAATGGAAGGCCATAATCAACTATCTACACTCCCACGTGGAGGGGGAAACGGGACGTTGTTGCAACAATTTACTAACTGGGAAACAGACACCACATACGGGATTCCCACCCGCAGACCGCAACAGTCCTGATTATTAAGGACGAGATAACTGCCATTCAAAAGCAATGTGAGTGTGGGAATAATTCAAATAATAAGCCTGTTTTGGGGCAGAAACATTAGAATGCGGCATGGATTTTTACTTGTTGACACACAAGGGAATGACCGGCAGTGGAGTCTCACCTTTGCCCTGTAAGAAAAACTTCCCTCTCTGCTTGTTGACAACGATATATAAAGGGCAGGGACCATAAGTCATGTATGTAGCTGCTCCCAAGGGGTTCATATCTACCTAATGGGAAGTGCTTTATGCAGGCAGTGAACTGAAACATTGAGATGGGCAATGAGATAACACCATGTATTAACCATACTGCAGAATAAGTTTCATCTACAGTGAAGGGAAGTCGTTCAAGTTTCTCTATATGTAGCATGGTGTAACTAGCATCTTTCATAGCCTTTGATTGTTGTTTATGTGTTAAAGTAAATGGTAAGAACAATGCGCTACAGTTAAAGTAATGCCAGGAAACACGTCTGCATAACTGATCTAAGTTGATTTTGACCATTATACAAGGTAGACACTTCAGTTTGTACAATATCAATTACAGACGACACAATATTGTCTAAAGTAAAAATACGAGATGACAGTGTATTAATACTGTTGTCAACAATTGTAAGCTCTTTATCTAAATTATCTTGGTGAATTTGGTGTAAACGTACTGCAGCTTCAGTTGCGACAATTTCCAAAGTTCATTATATGCAGCATAAATAAATAGTTTCGAATGTGGGGATTTTGGACCCAAAAGGAAATCAGATAGGTTTATATCTTCAGATAGGAATGAAAGATGTTGTTTCACGGCAGACAATGTGGAATGTTCTAGCCATTGTTCACATAATATTACCTAGGGAATAAGTAGTAAAAGTGTTGGAATGCGGTGTTTGTGGATAACGTGGATCAGGACTATTTAATTTGAGCCCAGAAGTAGTGTTCACGAAACGAGAATGACAAACATTTGTGTTCAAAGGCCATAATGACCACCCAGTCGGAGCTATTATAGAAGAATTAAATGTACCGTTCTGTATCATGCTATTTAGTTGGCCTTCAGTATAATTTGTACAAGATTGCTAGTTATCAAAAAGGGCCAAGGATGGGATAGTGGGAGTATTCAATTATTTAATCTTAGCCAACCCCAGACAAGTAGTCTGTTGGACCGTGTCATTAAGAAAGATAATTTGAGTAGGTATCAGACATGCATGGAATAAAGATTTTGTACTTTGGACTTGCCAGGATTTAGTGCCCCATACTGATTTCAAGTCAATGCTGTCCTTTCAGTAATCAAATCCTTTCAGGGCTAGGTTATTAAGAAAAAGGGATGCATAGATTAACTTGATCTGAGTAAGCATATATTTTTTCGACAGAGTGGAACCAATTTAAAATAGTATGATGCCAGGTCTGAATGCTCATAACCAGTGAAATAGGTGTACTTCAACTATGTGTATTGGAACTACCCTGAGATGGAGTTGGGCAATGTTCCCATTGAGTATAATTTATTTAGGGACACTGTCCATTAGCTCTATGCAGAAAATGGTGCCCATAATGTTGATAACAGAAGAAATCAGCATAGTTAGCAGAATTTAAATATAAATCCTAAGTGTCAAAACCAGTGTAATATTGTAATTCGGAAAACATAGAATTTACAGCATCCACATCCCAATCATCCGATTGAAACCCGGCACTATCACATCACCCTTGGAAACACGGAATACATATGGTATCTGCAGGGTCTCCGTAGGACCGAATACATCGAATGGTACTTTATCCCATACAAGTCCATCAGTGACTGGGACCGCTGAAATGTTAACAAGGGACTGGTCTCATTTCATTTTATGCGAAGAAGAATGAGGGGCCAACACCCCGTCGCACAATTCTTCAGCAGAACTTTCTGGGAAGTAGTGGCCATTCATCAAAAGGAAAAAAACAGTCATAAATCCAATCCACATGATCAAAATACCATGGAAAAAACAATCCAGACATAAATCCAGAGTCGAACCAGAGAAGTGCATTTCAACCAGGAGATAAAAATACAAATCCCTGCTAGTGGTGGAGATAAAATAGAAGACAATGAAGAACTGTCTGAAGAAAAGATATTTTGATCGATATAGTAACCAGAAGAAGTCAGCTGGAATAACGGAGGCTCGGATTCTGGATGTAGACCTGAGGCTTGCACTCCCCAAGGGGCCTCGAGGGGTGGATCAGGATAGACGATTTCCATTGTTGAGTATGAAGAAGGTAAAACAGGTACCAGGTCAACTGAATACTCGACATCCCTCTCCGACAGCCGGGGAGAATCAGTAGACATGGAGCTCACAGGCTGTAAAGGAATATCCTGTGTTGGGACACCCAGAGGCATACTATTGAGGATTGGCCAAATGGTGTAACTTGACATGATCAATGGAAACAAAGCGATTGTCTTTGTATCCTGGTAGTGGAGGTAAAATCACAGCTCGGGTATCCTGAAGACAAGCACTGGAACAGGAGCACGGTCGGAGGGAACAAATTCTTTCTTGATCGCCACCTTTTCATGAACCAGATCTCCAATTTTAGGAAGCGAGCCAGAAACAGGAATCAGAGCTGCTGCATCAGATTGCTGAGCCAAAGGCAAATGGGTTTTAGCAAGAGCGTCACAACACTTTTGTAGATCCTGTAAGACAGCACAGTGGTTATCTATGTCAAAGGATGCGGCAGCCGCCACAATGTCTACAACATCAAGGTCTGGAACAAACATCTTGATGCCAAAAAGCATTTTGTACGGGGTCCACCCACCCAGAGATCTTCTTGGGAGGTTATTAAGAGCACGTTGAACTCCATAAAGAGGAGTTAACCAGCCATGGCCCATACATAATACCCTTGCCATTAAAGATTGCTTTAAGTTCATCCGCTCCACAACAAAATAGCCCTCGGGCCTATATGAAGACGAGCAATGCACCTGCACTCCCATTGACGTCATTGAATCGAAGTACGCCTTAGAGGCGAAAGCCAGACCCTGGTCTGAATGGAAAGTGCCACAGGCATAAGTCCTGACAAAGACATGGATATTTTTTATAACAGTGCGAGCTTCAACGGAGCGCTGTGGCCAGACCCATAGGAACATTGTGCAAGAATCCACTGCAACCAAAATATATTTGAAAGCATTATTGGATAGAAGAGGACTACAATGATCAAGATAAATACAGCCAAATGGCTGATTGGAAATAAAAAGATGTGTCAGAGGTGGTCGCGACACAGTTCAACTCTTAATCTGTTGTCAAACATTAGAACAAAGGACATATCGACGAGTCTGCTGGTATAAACCATGCCAGCAATAGCGTTGCTGTAAAAGAGAAACAGTGGCAGCCACACCTGCATGTGCAGAAGCGATACCTTCATGAGCGACCACTATCAAAGACTGTCCGCGGTCAAGGTTGGGAATCAGACGATCACCAACCCCAGGAATGGACACAAAAGGAACTTTATCAGTAGTTAACTGATAAGTATATCGAGAAGGAAACCTCTGAGTAAAGGAAGTACAATCCCAAGTTGAGGCGATGACCGCCAAAATGCCAATATCAATTTTAGTCATAGAACGCGTAACTGTGGATACTTTAACTGTGGTTACTGCAGGTTTGGCTGTTTCATCAGCCACTGAATTTCCAACAGGGTGCGCTCCTGCACGTTGATGGCCCAATGTAAGTCCAACATGTGTAAGTGGCAGGTGCTCTTTAAGAGTGGCCAGTCAAACCCAAAGCGTTTTATGCTTTATCGTGCTACCTTTAGAATCCCGACAATCATTTTGTTTCCAAAAAAACAAGTTGTCATTTAACGACTGTACACAATAGAAAGAATCACACATTTCAAGTATGGGTAATTCAGGATCAGCATATTCTAGAGCTAAGAGAAGAGCTCTCAATTCAGCCAGCTAAGCCATGCAGTTCTCAAGTGACTGGGTATGAACTAAGGTAGAGTGAAAAACTCCATCTTTCATTGAACCTGCGACAAAGCGCAAGCTGGGTAGTAAGCCTGTTTAGAACCAATGGCCGGTTGAGCCGAACCATCAGTGTAAAAAATACACTTGTACTGATCAAGGGGAAGAACAGAAGAAGGCAGAGGGTGAATGTGTTCATACTGAAGAAACTCTTTCGTTTGCAAGGAAGGGTCAAAAAAGAAGCTAACATGAACGGATGTTAAAGATGTAGCCCGTTGAATGCATCAAGGATGCAGAGCCCTAGAATTAGGAAAGCTAGCTTTTGTGACTGCCTCTAAGGTCAGCACAGGCGAAACAACAAAAATGTGTTTACCTTGAGCAAGGGGGCATTCTTTAAGGATGGCCATCTGCACAGCAGTCAGAATTTTTTCAGTTCTGCAATAGTATACACATGCGGTTTGTAAGCAATTGGGACAGTGTCGCCCTCATTAAATGTCTCATTAGTGAAGCTGATCACACCAGGTAAAATCCGGATGATCAAATTGGTAGTATTCAATCTAGTCTGTAAGTATTACATAGCAAGTAAATCTGATTGCAAACTCGTTACACCACAGTGTGTTCTGGAAGCCAGGAGGAAGCAGAAAAGGATGGGTGTATCAAAGCATACAGAGGTTTGATACGCTGAGCATAGTCAGGAATGTAAGTCCTGCTGAAGTTCAGAAAACCAAGCAGAGACTGTAGTTTTCTAAGGGTAGATGGAGGTTGCAATTGTGCACATTTCTCAAATAAATGGGGTGCCAGCCCCTACCCTCATTCATCAACTCATAACCAAGAAAAAGAACAACTAGAAACGCAATATGCGACTTCGCAAAATTGAACTTTTAGCCAAGAGCAGCTAATTGTGTGATGATGCGATCCTCTTTTGCAAGAATGGGGATTGAATTCATCATCTGTCAGGTATATGTCATCGACATAAAAGAAAGCATCAGGATTAATATCATGCAAAAGGGACACAATACTTGCAGCAAAGACCCCAGGGTTATTCTTATACCCCAGGGCTATTCTTATACCCCATGGGTAGTCTCACGTATCGCCTCTGAGAACCGGGGGCGCTAAACGTGGACAAATCCCAGCTCTCAGTAGCCAGGTTGTGACTGAAAATCCATTAGAAATATCAGGTGTGGTTCTAAAACCTTTTACGCACTATATTATTTATTAAAGCTGTACTATGCGTGTTTTGCACCACTAAAGTATGAGTATGACTATTCAAATGTTTGTAATCCAAAACTATGCAATATGAACTATTAGATTTCAAAACAAGAAAAAGAGGATTATTCATCGCAGAAACACAGGGTTCAATTACCCCCTGATATGCAACTGAATAAGAATTTCTTTGACGGACGCTTTAGCGTCATGTTTGATCGGATATTGAGGCTGTGGCTGAGTAATAGAATGCATGGAAACAACATGTAAAGGAGAATCCTTATCCCAACCAGCCTGGTTGCGAAATAAGGCAGGGGCCAAAGCAAGAGCCCATTCAGAAGCATACTGTGAGAAGTTGGCCTGGCATATGCTGTCCACTAATTATAGTGGGCACCTTGCACCAGTCCAAATCGACTCTTATGGTAGGTAGGTTAAAGACAACCTTATTGAAAGCTATCCTAGTGGTAGCTGTGGAGAGCAGCCTTCAGGCTAAGTCTTGAAGGAATGTAAAGCAGCTTGTTTTACCAGTCTATAATCTCTTGAGTGACCAAATGAAAGAGCACCACACCAGGTATATATTCAAAATATATGTATTTATTACTAAACACACCCCTCTAGTCTCTTTATGAGGCTAGAGTTCGAAGTACATAGGTTATAAGATCTTAAATCACAGTAATAGCACAAATACACGTTTGGGCCCTAGGGGCGTACCAAACCATATACCAATAAAGTGGTATGCGAACCACGACTGAACTAGACACTAGGCCTAGAGCCTCTAGAAGTGCTTGGACCACAAGGAACCACCCAAGGTAGTGACACAGGGGACCCACGGGAGACGCGTGCAGTGTAAATACACAACCGCGATACGCCGTTAACTTCTATGGAGAAAGTTGGGATCGGGAAAATAGAGGAAAGGGACACTTTAAAGAGGACTAGGACAAAACCCTTTGAGATCTAGGACTTTGAAGAGTCTCTACCCACGGGAGCACCGGAGTACTCGTGTTACCTCACCCAGGGAAGCCGGGTGCATAGGTGCCTTTCGGGGTCGGGTTTCGTCGTCGGTTCTTATGGCGATCTGCTGCAAAGTGCTGCTGGCGACCAGGAGAAAAGTGTCCGGGTGGATCCAAGAGTGGATCGGAGTTCTGAAGAACCTGAAAGCAGAGGGGACAGAGTCTGGGTCACTAGCCAGTGACCAGGGAGGCGATGGACAGATGCCCACCGATGTCGAGTGCTTCAGGTGCGTTGACGGTCGTCTCGTTTCTGCAGCCACGAGGTCCAGGAGGCGTTGTCGGCGACCAGGAGCAGGATTCGGGCTGGTACACGATGTCTGTCGAGTGCTGCGGTGTCGGCGACCAGATTGGACCCAACAAGCCTTGGCAACGGCAAGTCTCGATGTAGCTGAAGATCGTCGATGGTGCAGACCAGCAAGGTCTGGGGAACTCACCCAGCAAGGGTAAGTGAGGGCAGGCCTGGAGCAACCAGACTGCCAAGTAAAGAAAAGATTGGCCTTCGGTAAGGGCTACTAGCCAACGGGCTAGCGACCGCAAAGGAGCCTCGTGACGCCGCACGTGGAGCTGGCTTACAGGACACTCGTGGAGTGGGGGCCAGTGATCTTCGGTGCAGGTGGTGCTGGAGGCTAGGGCTACTCGGAGCCCAAAGCACGACTTCTTGGGAGACCCAGAAGATGGTGCACTTGCAAGTGTGCTCGGTGTCCAGGGGTCACGGTCTCACGTTACCCACGATAGCCACGGGCCTCAGCTTTGCTGGGGACTCAGGGTAGCCTCGGGAAGTCTGAGAATCCACCTCTGGTGATGCGATGACTTCGGCGTCCGACGGGAGCTTCAGTGATGCGAACCGGACAGATGCTTCTTTGGTGCCTGCCAAGCAGGGGAGTCACTCCTTGACCCCAAGGGAGATTCTTCAGTCCTCTAATCGTGAGTAGAGCGTCGAAGGTCCAGGATTCTGTTTCAGAGTTTCGTCCAGGTATAATCTAAAGTCCTAAGGACTGGGTTCCTACCTTTATTCCAAAAATAGGGGATGGACTACTCTGTGGCCCCACCTATGGGTGGGTCAGGGCAGAGGGGTGGCTACACCCTTTCCCTTTGTCCAGTTCGCGCCAAAGCAGGGGCTGCAAGCCCCTGATCCGGTTTGAACTGGGGTATGCACAGGGACACCAAATGTGCCCCCAGTGCAGGACTTCAAAGCACCCGAAAGTGCTCCCGCCCAGCCCCAATACACATTGTCCTGTCTGGGGAGGTGGTCACACCTCCCTGGGACAGGAAACCTATTGTCCAGGCCTCCCCTGCCGGAGTTTCGTCCAGCAGCAGGAGGCCAGACTCGTGTCTGTGGCAGCAGCATCCATTTTGTGATGCCAGGGCTCTGGAAAGAAGTTACCGGACTCGTCAGAGTTAACATGCCTTTCCCTCTAGAAGGGTGGAATGCTACCCCCGCCGCCAGAATTGGCGGGGGGTAGTATTCCAAGATGTTTGACACCAAACACGACATGTTTCGGTGCAGCCATTCCATAGTTAGCATTTTACCGCGAGGATATAATGCGTTTAAGAGTATATGGTCAGGCTGCACTACAAACAGCATCAGAGATGGTCTCCGAACGCTGCAGAGGGGCCCTGCTCATGCAGGGGCACCCTCTCACATAGGAACCATGCACTCTGCCTTTAGGATTGATAAGGCCTGCCTTAGGAGTGACTTATAGGTTTATATGTGTGTATGCATTTAGTGATATAGGTAACCTATACCACAGCAAGGGGTGCATGCACCACCTTACCCAGGCTGCAGTAGCAGACCTGTGGTGTCAGTTTGGATGGCCTACCAGGGGTGGCATAATATATGCTGCAGCCCCTGGCAGGCCTCTGAGGTACCTATGCCCTTGGTACATAGTATACCATATACTAGGGACTTACAAGGGCACTCCAGATCCCAATCAGAGATGTGCCTAAGGCACATGGAGACCCTTTTAAAGAGGAAACAGCTAGGCTGGGGTTCTGAATAGCAGGGCCCCAGCCAGACTAATGTCGAAAACCAGTGAAGTATCAGCAAAAAGTGGGGGTACCCCTGTGAAGTAGATCCTACTCTCCTACACAACCCCCCCAAACGTAGGGACATTAAACTAACCTTGCCCAGTTAAGTCTTCATGTTCTAAGTGGAAATACCTAGAGAGTCCATCTGCATTCGCATGGTTACTCCCAGGCCTATGTTCCACTGTAAAGTCCATCCCCTGTAGGGAAATGGACCACCTAAGCAGTTTGGGGTTTTCACCCTTCATTTGTTTTAGCCATAAGAGGGGCTTATGGTCTGTCTGAACCAGGAAGTGTGTACCAAACAAGTATGGCCTCAACTTCTTCAGAGCCCAGACCACAGCAAAGGCCTCCCTCTCTATGGCTGACCAACGTTTCTCTCTAGGGGTCAGCCTTCTGCTAATAAAAGCTACTGGCTGATCCTGACCTTCTTCATTCAATTGTGACAGTACAGCCCCTACCCCCAATTCAGATGCATCAGTTTGAACAATGAACTTCTTGGAGTAATCAGGACTCTGCAGAATTGGAGCAGTGCACATGGCCTGCTTGAGGTCATCAAATGCCTTTTGACAGCTAACTGTCCACTGAACCTTTTTGGGCATTTTCTTAGAAGTTAAGTCATTCAAGGGTGTCACTATTGATCCATACCCCTTGACAAATCTCCTATAGTACCCAGTCAGGCCTAAGAAGGCTCTCACCTGAGTCTGGGTAGTGGGAGCAGTCCAGTCCATGATGGTCTGGATCTTGCTCTGCAAAGGTTGAACCTGGCCTCCACCCACAAGGTGGCCCAGGTACACAACCTGACTCTGCCCTATCTGGCACTTAGTGGCCTTGATAGTCAGGCCTGCCTTTTGCAGGGCCTGTAAAACATTCCTGAGGTGGACCAGGTGATCCTCCCAGGTGGAGCTAAAGACAGCAATATCATCTAGATAAGCTGCACTATAGGCCTCCAGTCCTGTGAGAACTGTGTTCACCAACCTCTGGAAAGTGGCAGGTGCATTTTTCAGACCAAAGGGCATCACCACAAATTGATAATGCCCACTAGGGGTTGAAAATGCTGTTTTGGGCTTTGCAGCATCAGCTAGTCTGATCTGCCAGTAGCCAGCTGTTAGGTCAAATGTGCTGAGATATTTGGCAGAGGCCAAAGTATCTATGAGCTCATCTGCCCTGGGTATTGGATGGGCATCAGTCCTAGTGACTGCATTGAGGCCCCTGTAGTCTACACAAAACCTCATCTCTCTTTTCCCACCACTGGTGTGAGGTTTAGGTACTAGGACTACTGGACTAGCCCAAGGGCTATCTGAGGGCTCAATCACTCCCAATTCCAACATCTTCTGGACTTCAGTCCTGATACAGTCCCTGACATGGTCAGGTTGCCTATAAATCTTGTTTTTAATAGGCAGACTGTCCCCAGTGTCCACTTCATGAGTGCACCAGGTGGTCTGACTGGGTGTCAGAGAAAACATATGTCTAAACTGATTGAGGACTTGCCTGCAATCAGTTTGTTGCTGGGTAGTGAGGCTGCCTGCCAAGGCTACACCATCAACTGACCCATCGTCAGGGTTCTGTGAGAGCAGGTCAGGGAGTGGGTCACTCTCTTCCTCCTGCCCTTCATCAGTAGCCATGAGCAAGCCCATGTCTGCCCTGTCCACATATGGCTTAAGTCTGTTGACATGGAGAACCCTGTGGGGACTCCTGGGTGTTCCCAGGTCTACTAAGTAAGTGACCTCACCCTTCTGCTCAACAATAGTGTGGGGTCCACTCCATTTGTCTTGGAGAGCTGCTGGGGCCACTGGCTCCAACACCCACACCTTCTGTCCTGGCTGGTAAACAGTTAGGACAGCCTTTTGGTCATGCCAGGCCTTTTGAAGTTCCTGGCTAGCCTCAAGGTTTTTGGTTGCCTTTTTCATGTACTCAGCCATCCTGGAGCGGAGACCAAGTACATAGTCCACTATATCTTGCTTTGGGGGCTTGAGAGGTAACTCCCATCCTTCCTTCACCAAGCACAGTGGACCCCTCACAGGGTGGCCAAACAGAAGTTCAAAAGGGCTGTAACCAACCCCCTTCTGAGGCACCTCCCTATATGCGAATAAAAGGCAGGGCAAGAGTATGTCCCATCTACGCCTAAGCTTTTCTGGGAGCCCTTTAATCATGCCCTTCAAGGTTTTGTTGAATCTCTCAACTAAACCATTGCATTGTGGGTGATAGGGTGTGGTGAACTTATAAGTAACTCCACACTCCTTCCACATTGCCTTTAAGTACCCAGACATGAAGTTTGCACCCCTGTCTGATACCACCTCCTTAGGAAAGCCCACTCTTGAGAAAATTCCCAAGAGGGCCCTTGCCACCACAGGTGCTGTAGTGGTCCTAAGGGGTATAGCCTCTGGATACCTGGTGGCATGATCCACTACCACCAGTATAAATCTGTGCCCAGATGCTGTTTGGGGATCCATGGGACCAACAATGTCAATCCCCACCCTCTCAAAGGGCACCCCCACCACAGGTAGTGGTATCAGGGGGCCTTTGTAGTGCCACCTGCTTTGCCACTGGCTTGGCAGGTTACACAGGAGCGACAAAACTCCTTACTGTCTTCAGACATGTGGGGCCAGTGAAAGTGAGGGACAATTCTGTCCCAAGTCTTGTTCTGGCCCAGGTGTCCTGCTAAGGGAATATCATGGGCTAGGGTCAATAGGAAGCCCCTGAACTTCAAAGGTATTACCAACCTCCTGGTAGCACCAGGCTTGGGGTCTCTACTCTCTGAGTACAGGAGTCCATCATCCCAATACACTGTATGGGGACCACTAGCTTTCCCAGCAGCCTCAGCAGCAGCTTGCTGTCTGAGGGGTTCAAGGGAGGGGCAGCTCTGCTGCTCCTGGCTCAGATCTGCCCTAGAAGGTCCCCCTGTCCCCAAGAACTCAACCTGGTCAGGCTCAAGTTCCTCTGGGACAGTTCCTTCTTCAGGGCTGAGATCATCCCCCTCAAGGGACTGATCTTCCTCCTGAGCCAAGGGGGAAGGCACTGCCTTAACCCTACTACTCCTCCTCTTGGAAGGCACTTGGTCCATTCTTCCAGAATCCAAGGCCTGTTCAGTTTTAGACAGTTTAGCTTGTGACCTGGTCACAGCAAACACATCTGCAGGGATCCCCAGCATTTCTGCATGGGTCCTGAGCTCCACTTCTGCCCAAGCAGAAGTCTCTAAGTCATTGCCAAGCAAGCATTCGACTGGTAGGTTTGCACTTACCACAACCTTCTTAAGGCCAGTTACCCCTCCCCAGGAGAAGTTAACAACTGCCAGAGTATGGTCTGTTCTGACATTGCTAGCATTGGTCACTTGGTACATTTCACCAAGTATAACTTGCCCAGGTAGCACAAGGTCTTGTGTCACCATTGTGACACTTGCCCCTGTGTCCCTAAATGCCAAAGCCTCTCGTCCATTGATTAAAGGCTGTTGTCTGTACTTGCCCAGATTACTGGGACTCACAGTGGAGGTCACATCCATGCCTCCATCACAGACTAACACAGCCTGAGTCAGCTCCCTGACTAAGTCAGAGCCCAACTCAGTTCCCAGGGTGAACCCTACTAAACCCTTTGCTGGAGCACTTCCACCAACTGTACTAGGGGGAACAGGTGCCTTAGGGGCATTGGTGGATGCTGGACTGGAGTCTTTGGACTTGGTGCAATCACTGGTCCAGTGGGTCTTTTGCTTACAGACCTTGCACCATGGTTTTCTTTGGCCTTTACCCTTGGTAGACTGGGAATCCCCACCAGAAGAAGATTTTTGGGGGCCTGATGAAGACTTTTGATCTTTACCCTTCTCCCCACCCTTGTCAGAGTTCTTAGCATCTTGCTTCTTGGTTTCCCCACCTTGGTTCTGTACCTTCTGCTTCACCCTGGTTCTGACCCATTTGTCTGCCTTCTTTCCCAATTCTTGGGGAGAGGTCAGATCAGAGTCAACCAGGTACTGATGCAACAGCTGGTTTTGACAGTTATTAAGAATCTGCTCCCTCATTATCAGATTATACAATCCTGAGAAGTCACACACCTTGCTGCCCATCAACCAGCCTTCCAGAGCCTTGGCAGAACAATCCACATAGTCTACCCAGTCTTGAGTCTGTGCTTTTTGGGTGTCTCTGAACTTCAACCTGTACTGTTCAGTGGTTAGGCCAAACCCATCAATAAGAGCACTCTTCAAGACCTTGTAATTGTCAGCATCCTCCTCTCTAACAGTGAGGAGCTTGTCTCTACCTTTGTCAGCAAAGGAGAGCCACAAGATTGCTGCCCACTGCTCCTGAGGGACCTTCTGTACTTTACAGGCCCTCTCTAAAGCAGTTATCCATTTGTGGATATCATCCCCACTCTGGTAGGGAGGGACAATCTTGCTCAGGTTCCTATGGTCATAGGACCTTTCCCTATCTCTAGGGATATGGCTGCCACCATGGGACTCTAGTCCCAACTTTCTTCTCTCTTTAAGGAGATCTAGGGATTCTCTATCTAAAGCCAATTGCTTCTTCCTGATCTCCAGTTGAGTTTCCTCATACTGGACCAGTCTCTTTCTTCTCTCATGAGAGGATTCCCTCCTGTGAGAAGAAACAGAGCTCCCTATTGAGGTGCCAGAGTGGTTAGACTCCTGAGAAGGAGACCTAGACTTTCTGAGCACACTCATAATCCTTCCTGGGGGACAAAGGTGTGGTTCTCCAGATCCTCATCTTCATCTTCCCCAGAAGGGATTGGGTTTTCCAGGTCAGGGTCATTGTCACCCTCCTGGTCAGTTTCAGAGGGGGGCTGGGGGTAGTAGTACCCCTGGTCCCTTCCTCATCTGCTGGCCCACCCTCTGCTCCTACCCCTTCAGTCTCTGAGGACTTACTAAGATCATAAGCCACCAACAACTCCTGGAGGTGTTGGGTGGTGGGACTTTGGCCTGTCCTTAATTTCCTCACGTTACACAAAGCTCTCAGTTCCAAGAATGGGAGTGTGTCATACTTGGAGGGGGAAGCTCAATGGCTTCCTGCAGGGCATCTTTGGATCCTGCTTTTAAAGACATTACTAGTGTGGTGTGGTGTATGCACTACCTACTCTAGTGTGGCCTACTAAACTCTCTTGAGTTGTAGAAAGGGTTGTGCTATCCCTTAACACACAACTCTAAGTTCAGTAGAACTTACTGATATTCTAAGCTTAAATTATATGTACCTTAGGTACCTTTAGTGGTTTTCAGTTGATCAATTCAATTGAGATTATCTGGTAAAACAATAGCAAGCTGGAATCCCACACGCTGCACACCAATGTGAGAAGTTGGCCTGGCATATGCTGTCCACTAATTATAGTGGGCACCTTGCACCAGTCCAAATCGACTCTTATGGTAGGTAGGTTAAAGACAACCTTATTGAAAGCTATCCTAGTGGTAGCTGTGGAGAGCAGCCTTCAGGCTAAGTCTTGAAGGAATGTAAAGCAGCTTGTTTTACCAGTCTATAATCTCTTGAGTGACCAAATGAAAGAGCACCACACCAGGTATATATTCAAAATATATGTATTTATTACTAAACACACCCCTCTAGTCTCTTTATGAGGCTAGAGTTCGAAGTACATAGGTTATAAGATCTTAAATCACAGTAATAGCACAAATACACGTTTGGGCCCTAGGGGCGTACCAAACCATATACCAATAAAGTGGTATGCGAACCACGACTGAACTAGACACTAGGCCTAGAGCCTCTAGAAGTGCTTGGACCACAAGGAACCACCCAAGGTAGTGACACAGGGGACCCACGGGAGACGCGTGCAGTGTAAATACACAACCGCGATACGCCGTTAACTTCTATGGAGAAAGTCGGGATCGGGAAAATAGAGGAAAGGGACACTTTAAAGAGGACTAGGACAAAACCCTTTGAGATCTAGGACTTTGAAGAGTCTCTACCCACGGGAGCACCGGAGTACTCGTGTTACCTCACCCAGGGAAGCCGGGTGCATAGGTGCCTTTCGGGGTCGGGTTTCGTCGTCGGTTCTTATGGCGATCTGCTGCAAAGTGCTGCTGGCGACCAGGAGAAAAGTGTCCGGGTGGATCCAAGAGTGGATCGGAGTTCTGAAGAACCTGAAAGCAGAGGGGACAGAGTCTGGGTCACTAGCCAGTGACCAGGGAGGCGATGGACAGATGCCCACCGATGTCGAGTGCTTCAGGTGCGTTGACGGTCGTCTCGTTTCTGCAGCCACGAGGTCCAGGAGGCGTTGTCGGCGACCAGGAGCAGGATTCGGGCTGGTACACGATGTCTGTCGAGTGCTGCGGTGTCGGCGACCAGATTGGACCCAACAAGCCTTGGCAACGGCAAGTCTCGATGTAGCTGAAGATCGTCGATGGTGCAGACCAGCAAGGTCTGGGGAACTCACCCAGCAAGGGTAAGTGAGGGCAGGCCTGGAGCAACCAGACTGCCAAGTAAAGAAAAGATTGGCCTTCGGTAAGGGCTACTAGCCAACGGGCTAGCGACCGCGAAGGAGCCTCGTGACGCCGCACGTGGAGCTGGCTTACAGGACACTCGTGGAGTGGGGGCCAGTGATCTTCGGTGCAGGTGGTGCTGGAGGCTAGGGCTACTCGGAGCCCAAAGCACGACTTCTTGGGAGACCCAGAAGATGGTGCACTTGCAAGTGTGCTCGGTGTCCAGGGGTCACGGTCTCACGTTACCCACGATAGCCACGGGCCTCAGCTTTGCTGGGGACTCAGGGTAGCCTCGGGGAAGTCTGAGAATCCACCTCTGGTGATGCGATGACTTCGGCGTCCGACGGGAGCTTCAGTGATGCGAACCGGACAGATGCTTCTTTGGTGCCTGCCAAGCAGGGGAGTCACTCCTTGACCCCAAGGGAGATTCTTCAGTCCTCTAATCGTGAGTAGAGCGTCGAAGGTCCAGGATTCTGTTTCAGAGTTTCGTCCAGGTATAATCTAAAGTCCTAAGGACTGGGTTCCTACCTTTATTCCAAAAATAGGGGATGGACTACTCTGTGGCCCCACCTATGGGTGGGTCAGGGCAGAGGGGTGGCTACACCCCTTTCCCTTTGTCCAGTTCGCGCCAAAGCAGGGGCTGCAAGCCCCTGATCCGGTTTGAACTGGGGTATGCACAGGGACACCAAATGTGCCCCCAGTGCAGGACTTCAAAGCACCCGAAAGTGCTCCCGCCCAGCCCCAATACACATTGTCCTGTCTGGGGAGGTGGTCACACCTCCCTGGGACAGGAAACCTATTGTCCAGGCCTCCCCTGCCGGAGTTTCGTCCAGCAGCAGGAGGCCAGACTCGTGTGGCAGGGCTGGACTGGCCGTAGCGGGCACCGGGCATTTCCCTGGTGGGCCGGAGGGGCGGGGGCCGGTTTGTGGCCGCAGGGGGCCGCTTTTCTTACAGGGTGCCGTTTTTGCAGTAGTGCTGCAAAATAGGCCCTCTGTAAGAAAAGCGGGAGCACGCGGCTAACAGCCCCCTCCCCTCCCGTTCCAGGGCCGGTGGAGCTGGCAACCTGCCAGGGCTGGTTGCTGTTCCCAGTCCGGCCCTGGCGAGTGGATAGTAGGGACATTTGTGAGCCCGTCTACACTTTTTATTGCTTCCTGTAGCTCTAAGATGTTCTCGCTCAATACTTGCCTAATGCCATCTATTTTTAAGTCTTGTGCAGCTACCTTGCACCATTTGAGGAACCTTCTGCAACTTGAGGGGACCACCTCTTTAGTTGAGGGTAACATGTCGGTGCTCGAAGGAGAACAGGGGAGGGCCCATGGAGTCTTCATGGTCACGCAAAGAGGATTGTGGTCACTATCAGTTGTACTACCTACTACCATATCTATTACATTTCCCCATAGTCTTACGTCCTAACAAGACGTAGTCGATGCGTGGAAGGGCAGCTGGCTCTATTGTGAAGTATTGGCTCCCTGAGCGTCTGATATGGTTCTACCATTTGTTGCCCTCAGGCTAAATTCCAGGGTAAGTGCATTGAGTTGGATTGCTATCTGGGACCATCTTTTAACAGGGGTATGCTTAATGGGGGACCGGACCATTTTCTGTCATCTTCCTCGACCCCGAGCATATCCTCTGGTGCTTAAAGGCTCGAAGGTACAATTAAAGTCTCCTGCAACCACAACTCTAGAGTGGGACAAGCAACTAGATAGACCATGTTCCAATAGCGTGACAATAGGAGAAGGTTTACCCCCTGTAGTCCCCCTTATATAAACATTGAATAAGTTGAGCATTTCGCCCCCCCTTGGACCCTTGATAGTGAGCCTCATGATGTCAGGACTCATGCTTTGTTGTACAGTAATTCTGCAATCCAAGGCGATGTTAACCCAGATAGTCAACCCTCCCGAAGGGCGCCCTTTCCCTATGGTGGTAGCTGCTGAGTGAAAACAGCTATAACTCCGATTTGTTGGTAAAGGAACCAAACTCCAAGTTTCCTGGAAAACACAAATGTCAAAGCCCTCTATCAGTCTCGTTCCAATGGGGCAATGACAATTTGCTGCTGAGCCCGGCCAACATTCCAGGAAATGATCTTTAACTGTTGAGGGAAAACTGAATCATGGATTGTGCTCTGTGATAGGAATGTGTTGGCAGGGAGACGCTAGGGCTGATGGCGAGACGAAGGAGATCAGAGGCTATTGAGGAATTAGCCTCGTGAGCTCCTCACGATGTCCATGAGATGGTAGTTTTGGGCAACAGTTTCTGAGCTATTTGTCAGTGGCTCGGGACCAGTACAAGGGATTAGGTTGTTTTGAGGACTACAGTTAGTTGTTGTGGGGTAGCTTGTGATTCCTGATGTGACTGGGGTTCGCTTTGCAGTCAATCGATGGCTTCCAATGGAGTCTCTCCACTTGAGGCCCTCGATGGATGCTTGTCATTTGGTCTGGCTACTGATGTGATTGGAAAACTCCTAAACTGTATGGCTGAGGAGCCGGGGGAGCAAGTGCGAAACTCCAGTGTTAGAAGATTTTCAGCCAGATCGGCCTTAGTCAGAGTGAGCTCGATGCAGTCCAGAGGTTGGATAAGGGACGTGCATCTCCGTGCCCTGACAATATCTTCTCGGATGACTGAGCGGCAGCCCCTGACGTGGCAGATCCAGTGTATCGATTTGTTAATTAAGGAATCTTCGTTTTCATAGCCACCCATTAGGTCTAGCTTGGGAACATTGACCATAAAAACATTTTGAGCCTGCGGGGGGGGAATACTGGAGAGGCTCCTCAGGTGGAGATCTTTTACATAGGGGCGTGTGGCTAGTGATAGGCTGGGTGGTCTAGTGCAATTTGTAGTGGCCTGAAAAAGACCTTGATTCTGAGGATTAGCTTTGGAATTGGCAGCCTGTTTTAGCTTGGAGGTTAGTGGAGCCTGCTTGGGTGTTACTGAGGGGGACGAGGAAGGTCCATTCCCTGTTGGGCCTCTTTCTTTATGGGTGAGTAGGCAAGCTCGATGGGCCTGTGGGCGCTGTTCGTACAGGGTGTGTGCAGGCTGCTTGTGCTTGTGAGGTGTATCTCTTGGAGATAGGAGTTTGACCGTGGTAATAAGCTCTTCGATCATATTCATCATGGTTCCTATCTCTAACCTAAGGGAGCTAACGAGCTGATAGATGTCTTGAGGCGACGGAATTTCCTCTTCACTGATCTCAATTGGAGTTATGGGCGGTGGTTGCGACATCTCAACCACAGAGGCATCGGGCATGTCTGCCAAAGCTGCAAACCTGTTCAAACAGGTATTGGAGGGGCAGGTTGGCTCTCACCGATGCTAGTTGAGAGATTTGGAAGTTGAGAAGAAGAGTCGTGGGAAGGAGGGTCATTCACCTGGTCTACTCTAAGCTCCAGTGGTGTTTCTTTACTATGTGTCAGTGCTCCCTTCCGGGAGCGCTTCCGGAACATTGTGGGAATGGTAGTTGTGCAGGGTGGGCTGGCGCTTTTGGGGGGCGATTGGATGTTGTTGTGGGGGGCTATTGGTTCTGCTTCTAGGATGCCTTCACATTCGTGAATAAGGGTGTCTATTCTATCCATCACGCAGTTATTGACGGCATGTTTGTGTGCTTTCCTTGCCTTTTTCCCCTTTCCTACCCCCCGTTAGGGCCATTTCCCGCCCCCGCTCCCTCCATCATTTTCCTTTTACCCATCTTTTACCCCCTGATAGGTTTGAGTGGCACGATGTTTACAATGGCCCCCAAGATGTTTGTGCCCCCAGTGCCCAAAGTCAGATATTCGATTTGCAGGAATTACCTACTAAGTCCAAGGGCCCTGCACAAAGTTTGTAGTAATAAAATCCTGCTTGTACCTTCTAGCAGCAAATGGTCCCTGATACAATTGTTAGCTCTTAGCACAGTACCTTGTTGGATTGCAGGTAGTTCTGCGTCTCAGTTCAGAAGTTGAATGAAAGGGAGGTGGCCCTGCCCTGCCTCTTCCTGGCAATGACGGGCAAGGATGGGCCAGCCCTTGGCCCGGGCTTTGCCCGGACGCCGCCCGCGCGCGTCCTGCGCCGCGGGGTGCGAGGCAGTGCTTTGAGCGCGATGGTGGCGCCTCCTCCTCGTGAGCGGCGGCAGCGGGAGAGAGGGCAGTTGCACCCTGGGACTTGTGGTCCCACCAGGGTGGAGTGCGAGATTCAAGGAATGCGGGCAAAAGAATGGTGGTGCTCCCTGGGACTGCGGTCCCACCAGGGAAGAGTCAAGAGTGCCAAAATGCCCCCAGTACCAGATTGTCGAAGGTCCCGCGCGCGAGTGCGAGGCAGCGCTTAAGCGCGATGGTGGCGCCCTCCCCCTTGTGAGCGGCAGCAGCGGAGAGAGGGTGGTGCACCCTGGGACTTGTGGTCCCACCAGGGGTGGAGTGCGAGATTTAAGGAATGCGTGTGCAAGAATGGTGGTGCTCCCTGGGACTGCGGTCCCACCAGGAAAGAGTCAAGAGTGCCAAAATGCCCCCAGTACCAGATTGTCGGAGGTCCGCGCCGCGGGTGCGAGTCAGCGCTTTAAGCTGCACGGTAGGCGCCTCCCCCTCGTGAGCAGCGGCAGCGGGAGAGGGCAGTTGCACCCTGGGACTCTGTGGTCCCACCAGGGTGGAGTGCGAGATTTAAGGAATGCGGGCAAAAGAATGGTGGTGCTCCCTGGGACTGTGGTCCCACCAGGGAAGAGTCAAGAGTGCCAAAATGCCCCCAGTACCAGCGTGTCGAAGGACATTAAACCTGGGCTTCTATTGGAATTCAATAGCGCATATTATCAAGCCTCTTATCGCCGCTTTAGCGGCAGTTTCCCTGCTGCTAAAGCGGCTGATAATGTTATCAGCCCGTTCTTGATAATATGGCCCCGAATTTCTTTCTTCACGGTCATGAAAGTCACCAATGATAGAAAACATGAGCAAACTGGTGAGTACCTACCAGCAGCTCCCTTGGTGATGCTTACGTGAGGTACTTTCTGACCTTTCACACATTTTTTTGTCTTTGATTATTTCAACAAAGACTGCTCACTCCTTGGTAGTTTGACAAACAGTGAGATTTGTACACCCAGATCCGAATGTGATTAGCATTCCAGAGAAGCTAGCATTTAAGCAGGGACATTATTATACTGCTCTTGGATACTTCGGAACATGGCGGGTGTTTAAAGGCAATCAGGTCTTTTATATATGGGGAGTCGAATAGACCTGCCAAGAACTCGGAACAGAGACACCAGGAGGCGGAACGTCCTGAGGAGTCGGAACGCCAGACCTCTTTGCCGAAATTATGTGAAACCCATTGGCAGATTCGGCCTGGAAGACACTGAACTTGTGGTAGGCTACCAGCACCACTGAACTCTATTCAAGAGAATGACAAAGAGAACTGCTCTGATTCAACAGGAGATAATCGTCTTGCTGCGTTGGTAAAATGCTCTGGTTCCTGAAGGAGATGGGAGAGTGGGAGGAGGTAAGGGGTGGGTCACAGTCCTCCATAAATCAGTTAGGGGTAGGGCGACAGGCAATCTACAGAGTTGTGGAAGTGGGTGGTTTTTGACCCGGGAGGCAGAGAGGGGGGTGTTATGGTTTACAGTTCTTAGGGTCAATCGCCTGAATCTCAAGGAGGGAAGGGAGGGGAAGGGATTATACTCAGTATTCCTTAAGTTATATTCGCACAGTGTGACATGGGAACAGTTGTGATCTCATTCAGAACAAATACAAAAGAAACAATTGATGGACGGAATGCTGGACAATGCAAACATTCACCCCCAGTCACAAGGATCTGGGTTAAATCCATCATTCTTTTGCTCACCACACCACCCCAGTTTGGACCCAGCCATATGCAAATCAGTCTTGACCCTGTTCCTTGTGGGAACAGTCCAGCCCGAACTGCCAAGCCAGGTCCTCCCTGGACCAGAAACAAGAATCCCGTGCTCTCCATGCCACTGGAGTCAAGCTATCCTGGCTGATGAGGGCTGAAAGCCCGAAACCGGTCCTAGGATGCTTGTTTCCAGTCCAGGGAGGACCTGGCCTGGCAGTTCGGGCTGGACTGTTCCCATTGGGCGCAGGGTCAAGACTGATTTGCATATGGCTGGGTCCAAACTGGAATGGCATGGTGAGCAAAAACGATGGATTTAGGCCCAGATCTCCGTACTGGGGTGAATGTATGACATTGTTCTTCATTCTGTCCATCAATTGTTCTTTTTGCATTTGTCACCCTGAGTGGGACGGGTATGCCCAGACGTGGGTCCCGTGCTCTCCATGCCACTGGAGTCAAGCTATCCTGGCTGATGAGGGCTGAGAACGAAACCGGTCCTAGGATGCTTGTTTCCAGTCCAGGGAGGACCTGGCCTGGCAATCCGGGCTGGACTGTTCCCATTGGGCGCAGGGTCAAGACAGATTAGCATATGGCTGGGTCCAAACTGGAATGGCATGGTGAGCAAAAAAAAACGATGATTTAGGCCCAGATCTCTGTACTGGGGTGAATGTATGACATTGTTCTGCATTCTGTCCATCAATTGTTCTTTTTGCACTCATTCAGAACAAGGCAAAAGACCAGAGCTTAGAGCGAGTTTACCAATCTGGGTCCGACCCCCTAGATGGCGAATGGAAAAGGAGGCAGCCTCCTAGAGACTATGGCTGACTCAAAGATGAGCCCGGGATTGCGACTGCTTTCCTGGAATGTCAATGGATTGGGAGACAAGCTAGAACGAGGGAATATTTCTCCAGTACATCAAACGGACTACTCCCCAGATGTAGTATTACTGCAGGAGACTCATTTAGTGGGCAATACATGCAAGGCGTTAGACCGTGGGGGATATAAACTAGTTGCCCATGCTGGGTTTACCACAGGGTCAAGAGGGTCTGGGATACTTCAGAGGAAATCATTCCCCTCAACATAGAATGGACCTGGACAGATACACAGGGCAGATATGCTGTTGTGTCCGGCACATGGGAAGGGAAGACGGTGACTATCCTTACGGTGTACATTCCCCCAACACTGCACAACATAGCCTGTCAGGACCTTGGGGAGGTGTGATTAAGTTTCCCGGACGGCAGACTGTTAATAGGAGGAGACTTTGATGCAGCATTGTCAGACCAGAAGACCGATTCCTCCCTCCCCGGGTTTTCAGATTTCCTCACTGCGTTGGGACTGGTCGATGTATGGTGAACCCCAGCCTGGAGACACAATACTATACATTCCACTCAGGAGCACTATAACAGTCTATCCAGAATAGACTAAATTCTCACCCTAGCCGACCAAGTGGCAGACTTTAGTGAAGTACGGCACCATGCAAGAGGCATAATGGGCCATTCACCGATGTGGGCAACGCACACTACAAGTATGCCGATCCCCGGAGAGTCATATCATTAAAGCAATGGTACCTGAAAGTTCCACAGGTTAAGGAAGGGCTAACACAAACAGTAGAGAACTACTTTAAAGAAATTGAGGCGTCGGTGAAATCCGTTCTGATCCTAAGGGAGGCCTTTAAGGCGGTTGCTAAGAGGCAGGCACTTTCCCTTATGGTGGGGTATAAAAGGGACAAGAGGGCGGCTATGGAAGGAGATCCTAGACCTAAAAAGGGAGCTGACTGGGAAAGACATCAAAACCACCAAACATACCCTAGGCCTCAAGAAAAAGGAGTATAAAGATTTAGCCGAGGAGGCAGCAAAGACTAGGCACAAGGCCACACAATATAGAATGTATGAAGTGGGGGACAAAGCTGGGAAATTACTGGCTTGGCTGGACAGGCACGAGCAAGCTAGTAGACTGTCACAGCCATTAGCACCGACGCCGAAGAAGTACTCTGGGATCCGCAAGAAATTGCAGGGGCCTTTGCCACCCATTATTGTCACCTGTACACTCCAGCCACAGCAACTACGAAAATGGAAGCAAAGGAATTGCTAGCAGATATGCCCCTTCCCACCCTTACTCCAGAAGATCTAATGTTGATGAGGGTGGCATCACAGATGAAGAAGTGGCCAAGGCGATTCGCAGTATCCAGTCAGGAAAAGCGATGGGACCGAACGGCCTCCCAATAGAATTATATACATTGGCTGCTAATAAGGTAGCTCCATACCTGACGAATATTTATGTGGAAAGCCGGGAGTAGGGATTGCTCCCAGAGGACCAACGGCTGACATCAATTGTGGTGATTTATAAGGAGGGCAAGAGGAGAGATAAATGCGCCTCCTATTGCCCCATTTTCCTCCATCACGCTGAGGTCAAAATACTAACCAAGCTACTCGCATCTCGACTCGTGCAGATCATCCCGAGATTAGTACAAACAGATCAATACGGCTTCATGCCGGGGCGAAATACGACACTCAATTTACGCAGACTACACGTAGTGTTGGGGAGAGTCGACACACTGCAGAAAGATGCAGCTGTCGTGTCACTTGATGCCCGTCTGGCATTCGACACAGTTGAATGGCCATACTTAGTCGCAGTGCTGGAGAAGATGGGCTTTGGACCTAAATTTCGGGCTTGACTGCAGCTCCTGTACGAGAAGCCCCGGGCACAGGTAGTAATGAATGGCAGGATGTCCAGGTCATTCTCCTCCAAATAGGAACGAGACAGGGATGTCCATTATCGCCACTTATCTTTGCCTTGGTACTGGAGCCCCTGACTACCTGGATTCGGGCAGACCCACTGATACGGGGACTGCGCTGGGCAGAGGACTGGGAGGATAGACTATCCTTATATGTGGATGATACACTCCTCTACAGAGCAGCCCTTCGTCCCTCATTAAATAGAGTGCTGAGTATAGTCACAAACTTCAGGAAATACTCCAGTTACACTATAAATTGGTCCAAATCCATAATTTATGTACTACATGGCACCCTACCAACCCTACCCAGGGAATGTAAGGCGAGGGTGGTGACTGAGGGCTTCCACTACCTTGGCATATTTGTAACCAGGGACCCAGATCAGTTTTACACCCACAACCTCCAGCTAACATTGATGCTACTGAAGGGAGATGTTAGACACTGGAGATCACTGCCACTCTCCCTACTAGGGTGAACTGCCCTATTTAAAATGATGGCGCTCCCCTGGTTTCTATACATATTTCAAAACACACCTTTCGTGGTCCCCAAATCTTACTTTGGAGCATTAGGAGAATGAACAAACACTACTACTGTGGGATGGGAAGCCTCCGCGGATAGCCACGAAGAAATTGGTGCGGGATGGTATGATGAAGGGATTGCGCCTGCCAGATGTACAAAAATATTACTGGGCAGCGCAACTAATGGTTATTAATCAATGGGTACACCGGCCACCAGACGAACTGGCATATCGATTGGACAGATATGTCCTACGGCTGGAATGATATACAAGGGCACTGTACACTAACCCCAGACATCTCCATCTCACAGGCCCAACACACGATACAGCTCTGGCACATGACCAATAGAAAGATGGGGTGGCACAACAAAGTCCCTCAAGCCACGCCGCTGTGGGATGCAGAGAGGCTGGGCACCGTATGCAGGGTACCCGGCTTTGACAGCTGGGACCTTATAGGGATTTACCGAGTAGGTGACCTGTGGTCGGAAGGGAGAATAATTCCCTTCACCACATTACAGCAGGACTACAATCTAGCGAATGCAAAAACCTTTCGATATTTGCAGATCAGACATGCTCTCCTGACTGCCATCCCAAAAGGTGAGGATCTCCCGGAGACTTCCCCACTAGAAGACAGACTACATGCAATGGAGCGCAACCTCCCTGACCTACCAAAAGTTGATTAACAACCTACCGGACCCTCTCCTGGATCTTGAAGGGCAGAGGGACCTGGGGGAACTGGAGGACGAAGACTGGCTGGAGGCACTGGCTTCCCTTAGAGAGGTGGCCATATCGGCGAGATTCAGGTTACTACAACTCAGGATATTACATAGATCATATCTTTCCTGTGCAACCATAACTAAGATGGGCAGAGGAATGGACTCTAACTGTCGTAGACAGAGTGGTGAAGTGGGCACATTTTACCACATAATATGGGATTGCCCAGTAATAAAGCACTTCTGGGAAGTAATTATACACTGTCTGTGCGGGGTATTGGGAGTTGAGATGGAGCCACTGCCTCAAAGGTGTCTATTAAATGTGTGGGAAGCCACCGACCTCCCTAACAAAGAGAGGAACTGTGTGTCTCTGGGGATGATAATAGACAAATGTAACATTGCCCGATTGTGGGGCGCTGCTACAGCACCAGCACTGTGACTGGAAGAAAGATATGGATTGGTGTATCGTGGCGGAGAAAGTAGTATATGAAAGCAGGGGCTGCCCCAAAAAGTGGGATCAAATCTGGGGCGAATGGAATGTATATCGAGGAAGCCCATGTATGGGGGGATCTGGAGATTGTACGAATCTGAGAGAGAGGGTGTTCACGGAGGTGGCCGGAGGGGAAGAGTAAAGAAAGGTAGACGCATTATATTTGGGGGAATGAACGTATTCCAAAGCTCTAATGGTCTCTGAATGTTCCGATGTAATTGCTGCCACATGCCTTGTTATATTGTTAACAAAAAGGAATTATAAAAAAAATCTGCATACCATTATGACACATTCTCAACATATATGTGTAGTTAGATAATGATGAGTAATACTTACCAGTCTCCACACCACCATGGCCTCACTCCGCCAGCACAATGGGAACATCTAAATTGGCTCAGCGCAAACCCGCTGGGATGAGAGCGACGGAGTACTGCTTGCCAGCAGTGAAAACCGCTGCCGTGGCGGTCAAGTGTCTATTTCTGCAACATCTAAATATGGCGGGCAAACCGCTGTCAGCTTGACGGAGTACTTGGAACAGCCGCGGAACGGCGGTAGTTCCACCAAGATCTAAATCAGGCCCTTTGTTTTTTTAGGCTGGCCACATAGCTCACCCCCTTCTGGACTATGGTGCAACAACCCACTTAGGGGTGTTTTAGTGTGGTAAGTGCAGTCAATTTAATGTACAATTTCAGTTACAGTTATTTCCTTGGAAAGGGAAAGTTGGGGTTTTTGCCTTATGTGAATGGGGGTGATGGCTTATTGAAGGGTGGCACCTTTCAGCATATCTCCTGATCTTTTAACCCTGGCAGAGGCTCCACTTACAGCCTCCCGATCTTTCCATTTGGTTGAAAAAGGTTGAAAACGTATACATTTTTCACCTGGAATGTTTGGGCTGTCTACAGTAACTAAGCGATACAAAGTGTACTCATATCTTCGACGCGGAGGGATACATTTGGTAATGCTCCAGGAGACTCACCTGACACTAAGGGAGGGATTTAAGCTTCAAACTATCTGGAGAGGGCGAGTGGTCTCCACTGGGTACTTGTCATTCACTAGACGGCCACTCGGGGTTAATTCTGAACTTCCGTTTGAGATCTGAAACCAAGTTGTAGATGATAATGGTAGGGACATCTTTGTGGAGGGCAGGCTGGATAGAGGATCACTACTTTCCGGAAGCATTCATTCCACGAATGTAGGCCAAGTGAAATTTTACTCCACCCTCTCCCTCTACTACTGCCCAGCTTTCATAGGTAGAGACTCCAATGGGGTATTGAAAATATATTTAGATAGATCTCATCCACCACTCCCAAACACCCCGTACATACCGCAGTTAAGGCCCTTAGAGATTGGTTGCAGCATTGGTTCCTCTGGAAAATATAGTGTCATAGACATCAGATACTCCAGGAGTTCTCTTGACAGTTCATGGCATCCATGTCTGCTTGGATCGCTTCATTGAGCATTGGCTCTATACCAGTAAAGTTGGGGGCCCTGATTCTCGCTTAGACGACTCGCTCAAGGGTATCTCATTACATAAATTGACGCCCCAGGATGGAACAGAACTGGGGTGGCCTGTCTCCACGCAGGAGGTGAATGAGACAGTTATTTTCTGGCATGAGGGAAGGCCTCTGGAGCAGATGGGCTCCCCTTGAATTCTATGCGACCTTTGCAGATCCATTAGTACCTAGGCTCGTCGCGCTCTATGACGAAGCTTTTGACCGTGTGATACACCCCACCACGACATGGGAGGCACTGGTAGTGACCTTCCTGAAACGAGAAACATTCTGATGAGCTGTCAGCACACCGTCCCTTTTCAATATTGAATGTGGACTACAAGATACTCTGGAAGATTCTTGCTAACAAAACTTCTGCCCCATGTGTCACGCCTAATTCAACCCAAACAAAACAGTTTTATAGTGGGTCGAAATACATTTCAAAATATAAATGGCTATTCTGAATAGCTGAGTCGGCCATATGGACATGGCTTAAAGCAGCTGTATTGTCGCTAGACATGGAGAAGGCTTTTGACCCATTTAGGTGGGAATTTCTTCACAAAGTACTGGATCGGTTTGGAGTTGGAGAAGCCTCTCATAAATGGATCGAGGTATTCTACACCCTCCCAATGAGAGGGGGAACTAGACAAGGCTGTCCTATTTCCCCACTCCCATTCGCCCTGGCATTTGAGCCTCTTGCAGCACGACTGATCGCTTTGCAGAGAATGGGGAATTCCCAATGATGCATCACATGACCCAGTTTCGCTTTACACGAACGACCTCTTGTTATTTTTACGGGAAGCTGAGACCAACATTGGAGAGGTGATTAGGCAACTTGAAGCCTTTGGTGGTATTTCAGGCCTCGGGGTGAACTGGGATAAAACAAACATTTTCCCATCAGGACCCAGGGCGTCATTAGGATGGGACAACTTCAGGGATAATCTCTAAATGGACACTTCCACTTTTAAATATTTAGGGGCTCAATTCTGCCATGTCGATGCTGCTGTCATAGAGGGAAATACAGGAAGGCGGTAAGATCTCTCCACTCTCAGATCACTCTTTGGCACTCCCTCCCCCTCACAGCGGTGCGACAAATGTCATTGACTAAAATGGTAATGTTACCTGGCTCCTTTATTATTACACAAACCTACCTTGCATACTACCTCCGAAACATTTCAAAGTACTAGATGGGATATTACTAGATTTGATCTGGAACAAGTCATCTCAGGGTGGCTCTAACCGCTTAAGACAATTCACCTATCAGGGGGGCCAGGCCTACCTCATGTTGAGCTGTTCTACCTAGCAGCGCAAACTCAATTGCTCTCGCGATGGCTGGCTTGCTTACAAGATTTGGGCCCGCTCCACAGCCGCTAAAACGGTCTCAACTGATCCTGCTCCCAGCTAGGCCAAGGAATAAATCATCCCGTCTCCCACGAGTGGCACAATATGGTCATTGGAGCACCCCGAGGCGTTCAGTGGGTGTTACAGCGCAGGCTCCTAATGTACCGCATTCCCTTATATTTACTCAGTTATCAATGAAGGCCAGCACAGCCATAACCCGAGGGGAGCGGCCGGACTCACCACAGTGGGGACTTGCCTTAGAACGGGGCCTTGATCTCCTTTGACGCACTGATAGCAAACTCGAGCCTCTCTCCAGGTGAATTCTTGACCCTCCGAGGGGTCTTGGCCCTGATGCCTACTCTCTGGCACAAAGCAAACGCTGAAACACATCGACACAGTTATACCCAAACCCTCTTCAGCACAGGGACGGGCCACACGCTCATCACATGGATACATGAATCCTAACTGGCCTTATTCACTCCCCCTGAACCAAACTGAGGTCCTGTTGGGAGACACACTGAGGCCAGCCTCTAAGTGATAAGGACTGGAATAAGTTTCTTGAATACCCTAAAAGTCTCTCGTAATGCCAGACTCCACACATACAGTATTATCAGTCACACAGAGCTTACGTGTCCTCACACAATCAGTAATCTTCAGTCTAATGCAGCAGCTTCTCGTCCCCATTGTGACGCGGACTACGCCAACTTTTATCATATGATGTGGGTTTGCCCTGTTGTAATCCGTTTTGGTCCAAGATTCGGAATGTACAAAAAACTATCACAGGACGGGATTCCTCGGCTACGAGACATGCCTTATACGCCAGGCACCTCGCCCTCAGTGAGGTAAAACCTGGAACTACATTCGCTGATCTACTATTAATATTGTCGTAAGGGGCAATTACTATGAACTGGAAATCCCCCTCAGGCCCGCACAGTAAACAGTGGGAGGCGGCCCCCCAGAGCTTCACGACTAGTGAAAGTGTAGCATAACACCCCGAGGAGGCCGTGGGCTCCGTCAATCATCAATAGATAGACATTGGGACGAGCTGTGTGCGGCCCGAGATGCGGACAACAATTACGATATAATGCTCCCTTGAAAGTGTGGAGTCTTGGCTCTCACTAGGTCAGGTGCCCCACAATGGCTGCCTTTCTAGGGGTCACAGGAGCAGTTGGTGAATGTCTTAATGCGACCCTTAGACCGCGACTGACTAATATCCCTAATAGATCCATGTTGTGAATGCTGCCCCCGGCATAGTATTGGGAAGTCTGTGTATTAACCCAAGATTACAAGACCCACTCATGACATCAGTGTGGGCTCTTGAGCGTGTCTGTTCGCAGTGAGAATGAAGCTTGGAGTCCCCGTGTATGAGTTTCACAGGTCTGATCGTTACCCAATACGCACCTTCCTCGCATAAAGGTTCAGTGGTTTGGCTGGTTTCAGCCCACTGGGGTCCCCGTCTCATGCTGGTATGGGGACTTAGGGCCTGATTACAAGTATAGGAGCCATTTACCACACAGCGTAAATAAAGATACCACGGGGTTTGTTATTTACCAGGTGCCATAATAGTACCTATTATGAGATTCTGTGGAGTAGCGTGGATTTTGGTGTAATTCTGTAATTCCAACCTTGGCATAAACAGGGGTCTGGGAATGGGTCGGAATTTAATGAGCAACTTGTAATCAGAGCCAAAGTCTGTGCTGTCGGATTGTCTAGCGAGACCTTAGCTCGCGCCGGTTTCGGGATAAAATGCAGAAAACATACCATCATGGTTCAATAATATGCATATCGAGGACTTCTACCTTTGTGTAGAAAACACGTCTTTAAAACTTGATGCTAAACACAAAGGTGATGCTGAGCAGCGGTATTAGCATCCCAGTGAGGCGTTACCACTGTGTTTCGAGATTTACCAGAAAAGATGGAGAATCCCACGGGAAGATGGGGCTATCGATGGTGGATTTCACATCTCGTCAGCAGCAGCCCCAGCCTTCAGCTGCTGGTAATCAGTGATGGTATTACTGTGAGATACCAGCGATGACGTCATTTATTATAACACACTTTAAATGTCCAGTGAACCGATGACTGGTTATTTTTACCATTTCCTGCAAGTTCTAAATGAGGGCTGGTGTCTCACATTGATGTTGAATTGAAGACACCCCTATCTTCCTCTGCACCCCCAGTTTCTCAGAAAGCCTCAATGCTGAGATACCTGTTCTCTGCCGCCATCTCTCTGAGAGGACAGACACCAGGCGCCCGCTGCAGACCGACCGGACAGCAGCCTGCAGCACAGCGTGCAATGCCTGAGCACACTCCAGAGGTAAAGTCCAGCTTTGAGCCTCTCACTGCACCTGATATTGGATTGGGTGGTAATCTAAAGCACCCCGATCTTCTGAGCAAATGATAACATCTGAGGACCCTGCACTGATGGAATTTACTTCACCTTGTATAGTACCATTTACCAGGGAATAGCTTCTATGCCAAGATGTCACGCCAAGTTTAAAGACTGTCCTCAGCTTCTGTTAAGCAGAGTCTAGTGCTCAGGGGACTAATGAACCTACTACAGAGATCTGTGTCTGACTTCAGGGTCACAGGTTTGAAATAGGTTGGGTTCACTCGGCCTTTCATCTTCCCAAAGCTGGTAAAAGAGTAGCACTAAGACGGACATCAACACATTCTTCTATCATAGCATGGACACCCTTGGGTGAATGTGGACTCACATATGCCCTCTGTGACTGCCCCAAAAGTGCTATATGTTTAGTACCATTATTGGCAACACACCCCACCCACACCACAACAGAGTATGCATGCATAAATAAATACACAACACAACTTTTGTTTGGGAAAAATATTGCTGCAGGTTTATTCCATACAAAAGTATGCAAATATGGTGGGTTATCCTCCGGGCGATCCAAGGGCAGGCAGCTGTACCAGCCTATGCTGCCCTGCCCGCCTGATGAGCCAAGCACTGTGGAGAATCCAATCAGCGCTACCCTTATGGGGGTGATCCCCTTACTGGATCACGTGACACATTGGTCCCTTATTACTCACGCCCCTTTCAGGGCGGAGCGTAGCAAGGCAAACCCCCGGTTGTTCAGGCCCACCACCGCCCGAAGGACTAACGGGGCGCCGACGTAATTGTTCCAGGACCCTCCCATGATGCTCCTGGGATTTGGCCTTGGCACCCCTATTGTGCCCACGCAGAGGTACCCTTCTGTAACCATCTGCTTCCAGATCGCCCTGTAACTCCGCCTGCAACGACAAAAGAAAACATTACAACGTTCTATGTACTTCGCCTGCCAACCCCACGCCGGGTAAGCGGTAGGGTGGGAGACGGCGTGTCCGGCGCAAAGAGGATGCCAGGATGGCCGGGGGAGGCATAAATACCTCCCCACCTCCTCTGCGCACCGGAAGTGACGCGCCTGGTAAGGGGACTCCTCCTAGAGTCCCGCATTAGTAGTGGGGTGAGGAAGTGCCCAAATGGCACCAAAGCGCCGCCCGTTTAGGGTGACCCCCTGCGGGGCCGCGGGCAGCCGCATAGTACCATTATTGGCAACACACCCCACCCACACCACAACAGATTATGCATGCATAAATAAATACACAACACAACTTTTGTTTGGGAAAAATATTGCTGGAGGTTTATTCCATACAAAAGTATGCAAATATGGTGGGTTATCTTACGGGCGATCCAAGGGCAGGCAGCTGTACCACTCTATGCTGCCCTGCCCGCCTGATTAGCCAAGCACTGTGGAGAATCCAATCAGCGCTACCCTTATGGGGGTGATCCCCTTACTGGATCACGTGACACATTGGCCCCTTATTACTCACGCCCCTTTCAGGGCGGAGCGTAGCAAGGCAAGCCCCCGGTTGTTCAGGCCCACAACCGCCCGAAGGACTAACGGGGCGCCAACGTAATTGTTCCAGGACCCTCCCATGAGGCTCCTGGGATTTGGCTCTGGCACCCCTATTGTGCCCACGCAGAGGTACCCTTCTGTACCCATATGCTTCCAGATCGCCCTGTAACTCCGCCAAAGCTCTGGAGGCGGCCACCGTCGCCTAAAGAGCCCCCCACCAAAACAGTTCCTTTCTCACTGCAACCTGCAATCTCCCGGGCCTCATTCATGTCCAGTAGGAACAGATCCAAGCCCGCCTGTGCCAAGTGCACCCCAACTTTTTCAAAATAACCTTTGGTGTTCGCCCGGCATAGCCCATGCCTGATGCAGCCAAAGCCCCTTGCTCTGCGAACTTGCGCATGGAGCGGTTTATCCTTCTCTGGGAATGTACCAGTGCCTTGCATGACCTGCAAGAATGTGATGGCCTCCCAGGCGGGAGCTCTACGCTTAAACATCGCTATATTACCCTTCAAGCTGATGTGGCTCCCACCTCCTGCAACCTGTAGTTGCAATTCTTCTAGCATTTCGTGCTCCTAACACGCGTTTCCCCAATTTATGGAACAGCAGCACACTTGCTTAGAAGACCGCTTCCACAACCAGCCCATATACTCTGGCTATGCGGAAGGGGCATTTCATGCATCACTGAAACAACCCGTAACCTGCCCTGGGAGCCGAGTGCACCTACGTTGTTGAAGTTGACCAGACATGTGCACCGACCTTTGTGATTAATAAACCATGGCGAACAGGACTGTCCGCATTGCGCCCACTATTGCAGTCACAGCAACCATTAGGAGTGACAACTTACGCCACCTACCAGGCTTGCTTAACTAAAGCTTGATCACAGATACACACATACCTGCTAACCTGCTGTGACCCTAGATGCTCAACCAGCTAATCACCTAGCACTTTGTTATTCCAGGAATCATTGCCCTCCACAAGATCAAGCCGCACGTGAGCATATGGCCTTCACCTACTGTACCGAGGTGCAGTGTGTGCCCTTGAATTGTCAGCGATGGTGCTCCAAACCTATCTTTCAGGCCGCTATTGGAGCCACGGCACACATTCTGGCCTAACCAACTGACACATGTCACTTGGCTGACTTGCCGCTGCGAGATTTTGATCTTAACAATACGCTCTTGCGGTTACCGGTGCACATCGTCTATAGGTCTTGCCCCCACTCTATTTATGCAGATACCTGCAATGTACCCTTCTGCCCCAGTATAGGCGAGAAAATACCTGTAACATTGCAAATCCCACTGCCCTCACATTCTCGGGAAGTCCGGTGGGGAAGAGGGGTCCTTAGAATTGGAACACTGCCCACCCTGAGCAGCCCCAGCGGTGGAAACTTACCTCCTCCGTTGATTTTTTTTTTTTTTTTTGTGTTGGGCACTGGAAGTGCCAAATGCTCTATTAGATAGTGGCCTTTTGCGCTTGGCACCTTGGTTCCCCATTTCCTGGGACAGCAGCACACTATGTTGGCTGACAGTGTCCCCACCCAGCAGGGCTAGTGTAGCTAACCGGGCGGGGCATTTGAGCTTAACTGCAGGAACATGTTACCTACCCTTGGTTCTGGGGTGCACTTACTTAGATGACCAGATGCTTGCACAAACCCCTTTGCTTGAAAATCCCAGGCGAACACCTTAATGGTGTCAAATCTGGTTAGAAACAATATATGTCTAGTGCCCACTATTGGAGGCACCTCACCCTTCCGTGCAGTGACAACTTACGCAGCGCACCCCGCTTGCTTAACTGCCAACGGATCACAGATGCACAGAACCTGCTGTCCATCTCTGACCCTGGATGCTTCAAACCCTCAAAAGTGTCGGAATCCCAGATCCCCAGTTTACTGTTTAGCTGCAGTACACCTTCAGTGGATCCGCTAGGAGATACTACAAACCGCATTGGTCATGCGAACATTATGAAGTACGCAATTTCCACTTGGGCGCACCTCTAAATGAGGCTGGCTCCACACAGCTGTAAGGCCAGAGACACACATAAGTGTAATGAGCCTTTGCCTGCACAAGTTGCCCAACCGACAAGTTGGTCCTGACTACCTAGTGTTCTGGTGCCAGGTTTGGGAAGGCGTTTCCTGATCAACCAAAAGAGCAAATAATGTGTTGACCAGTTCCAGTGAATGTTTGTCTTAAGTGTATCTGCGAGTGCGATCGCTTAGGTGCAGATGGGTCATCAATGTTGCCGGGCAGTGATGCAATACCTCTGCCCAAGCACTCTTGACACGATGTGCCCGCGCAGGTAGAAGACAAGGGATGCCCTACCCACCTTGCTTCCACTCTAGTAGTAACATGCCCTTAATTGTATGTGACATTCTACAAGCACTGCGCAGGAATCCCCCTTTGACCTGCTCGAGCCTGTGGCCATTCTGCTGAAAGCCCTGTGGGCCTTGGGGGGGGTAGGGGGGGGCGGAGTGCTACTAAACCTCAAGTCCTAGGCACTCAGGAAGCATCCTTCACTGCTGCAGGTGCCCCAAAGCATTTATTATAAAACATTTAATGGGTAACAACCCGGTTTGCGCCCACCTTAATGTGCCATGCTGTGAGCAATTGGATACCCCACATATCTCTTCCCTATGAAAAGATTAAACAAAACCGGCCAAAGCACAATGCACGGGCAGTGCGTGTGCCCACTGAGACACCCCCAGCTCTGTGTGGTACAAACCCTAACACACCGCGTGCCAGTTTGTACATATCATTCTGGGGGTGACTAAGCCCTAATGTGCCCTTTTCCCTGGATGATCCCCAGTACGAGGTACAGACTGATGACCAGGTGCTGCGCCAGCCCATAACCATGTCAAGTGTGTAAAACCCAGCCGTAGCCAAATCCCCAGTACGAGGATACCGACTGATGACCAAGTGCTGCGCCCAGCCCATAAACTTGTCGACGTGTGTAAAACCCAGCCGTAGCCAAACGAAACCACTAGAAGCAGTTTATCGGGGAAATGTGGAGACCACCGGAGTCCCTCCGCGCCCTCCGTACTTCCACAACGGCCAGACAGGTCACCTGCACGCATGCCAGGTGCCGAAACCAGCAGCCCTTTTGCAAACGGAATGGCGGAGCACAATCACCGCGTTGGAGACAAAATTGACCTCGTTATACCACGAAAGAAGCACGTGCGGCACTCGAATGAGACAAAGTAACTATTCTTTGCAAAAACAGAGCCTGTCCGTAACTATTGTCTATCTTGGGACAAAAGATGAACCGTGATCTTATCACTGATCAAGTCTGTGATGTCATATTTCGCTACCTCTGGCATATTCTCATGAATCGCCATATAAGACTGACACCGCACTCTCATCCTATGCTTTGTGTGATCTTGGCCCACTTTTAGTGTGAGCAGAGCCCCACAAAGTAAACTTGGCTTCATATCAGAGCAGGGTCAATCCATTGACCCCCGCCAAAAGGCTGGGGCCTGTGTACAAAGCCCAAAGCCAGCATATCTCGGAGCCCACGTCATGGCAACATATGCCGATGCCCACGAGCTGAAGCTCTTCACGTCGCCATTGTCAGAAAACGGCACGCCAGACAGGGCCCGAACACACACTGGCTGCAAACCCTCAACCCCTGCCACCGCCGCCCCATACCGGTAAGGAGCCTGGCAGGCAGATCCGAGGGCAAATCAAGCCAGCTCGACGGTCCCCGGGCTCGCCCCGCAAAACCCCAATGCTGCCCGAAGGCACTTAAGCGCAACTCAATGCCGCTCAGCCGGAACCCATCGATCAGCTTGTTGCCCGGCGAGGGTAGTCTCCAGTCTCCCATGGGGACGCTGCATGTAGTCCGCAAGACACAGCGCGACGTACAACTACCAAGTGCGGCAAGGATGCAGTCACTGGATGAAGGACGCCATCACCGGTGCTATGAAGACACCGCCACACTCTACACTCGCTGCTAGGCAAAGCACGGACACACAGACCGTTCAGCGATTAGCCAGTAGAAATGCCGGTGGTGACTGGGGACTAAACCCGAAACAAACAAGCGTCACTGACACTAGGGCCGTCACTAATACAGTAGCTAGACAATGCGCCGGTGGAAATAGGCTAAGATTTCCCTCCTCCGGTCCGGAGAACCCGCAATCGTTGATTTATTGGACAGCTTCCAATAGTCTATGCCCTCGGTCGGCCGTTCTGGTTATTAACCACATCCTTACCCCCCCATGTATAGCGGCCTGCAGCGCAGGACAGGCCTCACGGCCAGGCATAAAAGCCACCTCAAGACGCCCCGTGCTGCTGAGATGCTCCAATCCGGTCACACCGCGGAGACCGGCCTAACTCTGCCCGGGTGAGCCGAGGTAATGTGCCCCCATGGCCCGCTTCAGAAGGCAAGCCCCAGTCGCATGTCAATCTGGCCATCTCCGATAAGACCCTCCAATTGTCTAGCGGCGCAAGAACGCCACAAGCTGAACAGCAGAAGCCGCACTACAAGACTGCCTCCTCGAAAACCTGAGGCAAAAGTGCTTACAGCCTGACCAAGTACGTGACCGGTGGCCCTTGGCTGTATAATCCCCACGGAGAGTGGCAAAACCCATAATTTGCCTTCCCAAACCAGAGAACCGAACAATGCCAAACGTGTGTTACAAGCAGGTGAGTGTTCTAGATGTCCATTCTTGAAATACAGACTATGGCACTCGTCTGTGTGCCCCCACGCCGCGTTAAGATGTGTGCTAACCCATTCAACAGACTGCTCACTCGACATCGTCACTGGCATTGCAGCAAACCCTTTGACAATAAGCCGATTTTAGAGTCATAAATGATTTCCTTGTCACTGTCGGCATGATCATTCTCGCTTCTGAGGCGAATGAATAAGAATGCCGGGGAAAAGCAAGTGTGCCACTCTTTTCTGTTCTCCCGCTGCATGGCGCTCAGCCATGCATGGCCCAAGCACACAGAGGCAGGGCGACCCGCCCAAAAGGCACTGCCAGGGGGCTCTGGAATAATCGAAATTACAGGGCCCAACTCCCAAAAAACATGAAGCGCCGCGCCTTTAAAAGCTGTCCTGCATCGCCAGACGCCACCAGCGACCCTTATTCACCCTGTGTCGAGCCAGACTGATCAGCCCTACCCCGCCACCGCGTTCTGTACTCATTAATCTGAAATGCATCCTGGAGCCACCCCATCCGCACTACGTGATGCTAGGCAATCCGACCCGAATAAGCCCCAGAAGCTAAGCAATAGTGTGCCTCGGGGAGAGCTGCGTACTGGTGCCCAGCGCCCATGAAGGCATGAATTCCTCTGGCAATGTCTTGTTAAGGACATCTAAATGTCTACACACAAACCAGTGCCGCCGCTTTAGGCAAGAAACAAATCCCAATACTAACAACATTTGGGTGCAAGAAATATGCCCCATAATATGTAAATGCAAGAACGGTTTGGACTGAAATGTAAATGCCCAACACCAGCAAAAGTAATTAACATCTGAGTGCATTTAGCATGCCCCAAGATGTTCAACAATTTAGTATGGTTTGGGTGCACGCAAATACCCCATCACCAGTAATAGTAAGAAGTGTCTGGGTGTAACCAAGTACAAATAAAAGCAAGAATGGTTTGGGTGCAAAGCAAAAAGTGCGGTTTGAGTTGCAGAATCGCTGCCCCGACACCAGGGATGTAAGAATAGATTGAGATGCACTGAACATGCCCCAACTCAAGTAAAGGTAAGTAACATTAGGGCAAAACATAACACCTACAGGAAGTAACAGAAAGTTACAGAAGGTGCAACCTCACATCCCCTACGGTCTGAATCCAAGGATGACACTCAAACGTATGCTATCATGGCATTACCAATGCATGCAGGCAGCAGTTCAGCATAGTAAAATAAATATGCTAACTTGGCATTTTAAACGCATGTTCTAAGCATAGCATAAATAATTAGGCATTAAATCATGAACAGCACAGAAAAATATGCTAACATGGCATTACAACAATCTCAAATGGCACTGAACGTCACTATAGGAGAGCGTTTAAATTCTATGTACAGGACTCTGTGTAGCCTCCTAGAAATATTTTGTGAGAAGCAAAGAACCTGTCGGACTGTGCCGAATCCCGGGATTGAACCAGGGACCTTTAGATCTGCAGTCTAACGCTCTCCCAACTGAGCTATTTCAGTTAATAACAAGTTAATAACACATGGAACATAACGTAAGACGCCCTCTACCACACAGTCTCATGCCACTCCAGAGAGAACCAATGATAGCCTCAGTGCGACCTCCCCCGCCTCAGCATGCGTCTGGCAATGCCAGGGAACACGCGGCCTCCCTGACTAGCACCCACATACCAGTCCCGTATGGGCCCCTGAACGGTCTAATTCCCATATGAATGACAAGGGGGGGGCAACCTCGGCTGCTTCATGGCGGGCCAGGCAGTCCCTCTCGAGCCAACCCCCCGCCACTCGGAAAACGAGCCTGTCCACTGTGCGGGTCACCCAGTGTTAGCGATAAGGAGACGCGCAGGCCGGTCCTCTGCCAGCTGGGCAAGCTCCCACATTGAGTTTCAGCCGTAAATATAAACAACCACGCACCACATTCAAAACCATGCACAGGGTCTTCAAAGCCCTATGTACCACAAAGAGCCACCACATTCCGCAATCACTGCAAGGGATCTCACTCGTTGCTCCTGGAAACACTGACTGTGCGTGCCTTCACTCATTGCGTGCAGCCCTCACCACTGCTCAAAGAAGGCTGCATACAGAGCCGTCCCGAGGAGTGGAGCGCCCACAGACGGGGGGTGGAAAGCGCCGGAACACCGGCCCTCGGCCACCGCAAGTAAGCGATAACCGAGGCCCCCGTTGCTTATGCGCAAACAATCCCCTCCAAATGCCATATGGCAGTGCTCCAGGGAGCCCGACCTGAAAACATACCCCCGGCGCCTCCTAGTCTAAACCAAAGCACACACAGGGCATGCCCTGCGGTCCTAAACCCATGGCGCTCCAGCCCGTGCGCACACACCACCAGGCCTGGACGACCACCCGAGTCCCCACCAGGAGGACAAAGCCACTGTGCTGGGGGGATTCGCTAGGCAGATACTGCCCCTGACCCAGAAACACAACCGACCAGGGACACAATAGCGCAACCCGCAGGAGCCCGGACCACCCCCACAGCACCGAGGCGGCAGCGCTGGCCACAACACTCCCCCGTCTCCACCTTGATCGCCTGGAGTGTCACACCAACTCCCTCAAGGCACGAGCAACCACAGAGGAGGCCACCCTGCCCCCACCCGCAGTCACGGGCCAGGGGCCAATGCGCAGCGTCCCGCCTGCCAAACGAATACCGGAAAAGCGTGGACACACTGACACGGAAAGTGTCGCTGTGCCGGAAAGGCAGCAGCATCTGACTATTGTAACACTATCTCCTCATTGCGGTGCAGCAGGACAGCCGAGCCCCTCCTCCAGGCAGTGAGAATGAAGCGAGATCCCACATCCACTGGGCAGCGAGGGCCGTGCCAAACGGAACAGGGCACCACGCCCGGAAGTCCGCAGTAGGGAACGTGACCAGCCCCTGCATCCCCTGCCTACCACCACAGCTGGTGATCCTGACCTTAACCCCCCTGCGCCCGTGTATAAACACCGGAAGCAACCAAGTAACAACTCAGCGGTCGCAACCACTGAACAGGGTGAAAGACTTTGGGTGCAGGGGGGGCGATTAATACTCATGCACTCGTCACGAGCCACCGTGCAGCCCACTCGCGGGCCACGCGCTCGCATGCAAGCTCCCAATTCTGCCAGGCCCCGTGCGGTTCTCCCTACACCGTGGGTCACTATTGCCCGCAACCCAAGGAGGTCGGAGCCACCGCGTCCCAAAAGGGGAAATTAGGAGGGGGGGGTGCAGTTTGAAACCGGCAATGGCCCTACCTGGCCCGCACTCACCGCAAACTAAACTGAGTTGGACCCGACGATGACGCTACCGGCGGGACTGGACAACGTGTCCAGAGGGGCACATCGACGGCGTGTCCGGCGCAAAGAGGATGCCAGGATGGCCTGGGGAGGCATAAATACCTCCTCACCTCCTCTGCGTGCCGGAAGTGAGGCGCCTGGTAAGGGGACTCCTCCTAGAGTCCCGCATTAGTAGTGGGGGTGAGGAAGTGCCCAAATGGCACTAAAGGGGCCGCCCGTTTAGGGTGGCCCCCTGCGGGGGCCGCGGGCAGCCGCATTTATTGTAGGACTTGCATGTTTACTAATTGAGAAATGACAAAGCTTGTGTGAGATGTAATTCTGCTTCCTTCATCTTAAACCCTTTGTGAAGTCACAGCTTCCCATCCCCCACTAGAGGGCAGGCTGTGACACATTATCTTTTTCCTTAATGTCCTGTTACCTCCCCCCTCCAGCACAGGAAGGCAGGCTGCCACACTTTATCACTTTCTTAATGCAGTTCGTGATGTCGCAGCACTCTTCTTTGCTGGGGGAGGGCAGGCTGTCACGCTTCACCTTAAGGCTCCCCCTCCCCCAGAAGGCACACTTCCAGACTTTAACGTATGGTCCTTTAAGTTACCACAGCTCCCTTCTCTGCTGGAGGGGAGGCCGCCACAAGTTTTCTTTAACAAAACGTCCTGTGCGCTGTCACAGCTCCACTCCCTACTTGAAGGCAGCCTGTGACACTGTCTTTTCCTTAATGTCCTGTGTGCTGTCACAGCTCCCCTCCCCCGCTGGAAGGCTGGACCCAGAGTGTATCTGTTTCATTATAGACCTTTGTGATGTCACAGCTCCCCCACTTGCTGGAAGCCAGGCTGACTCACTTTACCTTTAAGCTAAGTGCCTTTATGATGTCACAGGCCCGCCCCACTGCGGGAAGGCAGGCTACCACACTGTATCTGTTTAATTAAAGACGTGAATCATCTCACAGCTCCCTTCTCTGCTTTCCTTTAACTGAATTTTCTTTGTGACGTCACAGCTCCCCTTCCCCACTGGAAGACAGGCTACCACAGTGTATCTGTTTCATCAAAGACCTTTGTGATGTCACAGCCCCCTGCTGGAAGGCAGGAGCCACAGCGTATCTGTTTCACTAAAGACCTTTGTGATGTCACAGCCCCCCTGCTGGAAGGCAGGCTGACACACTTTTCCTTTAACCTAACAGCTTTTGTGACATCACAGCTCCCGTCCCCTCTGAAAAGGAGCCACAGTGTATCTGTTTAATTAAAGTCGTGAATCATCTCACAGCTCCCTGCTCTACTTTCCTTTAACTGAATCTTCTTAGTGACGTCACAGCTCCCGTCCCCTCTGAAAGTCGGACTGTCACATCTGTTTAATTATAGACCTTTGTGATGTCACAGCTCCCCCTCCCCTCTGAAAGGAAGGAGCCACAGTGTATCTGTTTAATTAAAGACGTGAATCATCTCACAGCTCCCTTCTCTACTTTCCTTTAACTGAATCTTCTTTGTGACGTCACAGCTCCCGCTCCCCGCTGGAAGACAGGCTGCCACAGTGTATCTGTTTCATTAAAGACCTTTGTGATGTCACAGCCCCCTGCTGGAAGGCGAGGCTGGACACACTTTTACCTTTCACCTAAGTGTCCTTATGATGTCATAGCTCCCGCCCCACTGCGGGAAGGCAGTCTGCAACAGTGTATCTGTTTAATTAAATGTGTATATCATGTCAAGGTTCCCTCCTCTGCTTTCTTTTTAACTGAATGTCCTTTGGGACAACACAGCTCCCTTACAACGCGGGAAGGCAGGAGCCACAGTGTATCCGTTTCATTATAGACCTTTTGATGTCACAGCTCACCCTGCTGGAGGGGAGGTGGACACACTTTAACTTTAACGTAAGTCTCTTTATGGTGTCACAGCTCCCGCCCAACTCCGGGAAGGCAGGCTACCACAGTGTATCTGTTTAATTAAAGACATATCACAGCTCCCTTCTCTGCTTTCTTTTAAGTTAATGTCCTTTGTGATGTCACTGCTCCCCCTGCTAGAGGGCAGGAGCCACAGTGTATCTGTTTAATTATAGACCTTTGTGATGTCACAGCTCTCCCACCCTCCCCCATCCCTCGCTGGAAGTGTATCTGTTTCATTAAAGACCATTGTGATGTGCCAGCTCCCCTGCTGGAAGGCAGGCTGGATCACACTTTAGCTTTCACCTAAGGGCTTTTGTGATGTCACAGCTCCTGTCGCCTCTGAAGGTCAGACTGTCACATCTGTTTCATTAAAGACCTTTGTGATGTCACAGCTTCCCCTCCCCTCTGAAAGGCAGAGGATGCTACAGTGTATCTGTTTAATTATAGACCTTTGTGATGTCACAGCTCTCCCCCCTCCCCCCCATCCCTCGCTGGAAGTGTATCTGTTTCATTAAAGACCATTGTGATGTACCAGCTCCCCCTGCTGGAGGGCAGGCTGACACACTTTACCTTTCACCTAAGGGCTTTTGTGATGTCACAGCTTCCCCTCCCCTCTGGAAGGCAGAGGATGCTACAGTGCATCTGTTTCATTAAAGACCTTTGTGATGTCACAGCCCCCCTGCTAGAGGGGAGGTGGGGACACTTTCAGCCTCAGTAATGCGTGTCCTGCCTACTTGCAGGTGTTTTACACTTCATCTGCTCATGCGGTGTTCACGTTTCCTCTTCGAACGGAGAGCGTGTGGTGCTTTGATGTAGAAAACTGTCTCTTTCATCAGGATGGTTAGAGCAACCACACATGAAAGCTCTTACTCAGTGGAACATTTCCATGATCGTGCGCTATGTGCAGGAAGCATGTTTGTGCATGCTCCTGATTGACAGTTGTGCTGCCCTCAGCATCGTTCTTGAATGTGTGCTCTGGCCCGTGTGGGAACGGTGTGCCTTTTCTGTAAATAAAAAACATAAGTACAATCCAAAAAATGAGATCCGTCCGCTCGTTGGATAAGAAACTTTGGAAGGCTTCTTCTGAAAGAAACGCTTTGTAGTTTAATTCCCATTTAGAAAGCGCGACATATCACCCTTAAGGGTTTCAAGGCACTGGGGGCCATCGGGGAGATTAAGTGAGCCATTGCCCAGAGTCACACGATGCTGAGCTGAGCTGCCGCCAGGGATCGGAACCGTGAGCCCTGTGCTCTGGAGTCAGCTGCTCTGGCCGCTGCACCACCACCTCTCTTTGATCCTTTCCGTGCCCTGGAGTGCACTAATAATTCTTTCATTGAATTAAGTGTGAAGTTTGACCCATGGCCATGTCAGGAATCAAACTCATGAAGTACAAAACACTTTTTTTCAGTTATTAGCTCCGGCTATCATTGTCTGTGTCCCTACAATGCGGTAGTATTAATGTGATGTCGTTCTCCTCTCTTCTTCTACAGCTTTATGATTTCCTTCCGGGAAATGTTAACATATCTAGGAAACAGTTAATTTAAAACGTTGTTAGACTGGCACATTTGGCTTGTGCAGGGCAGTTCAACAACCTCTTTGCAACTTCTGATGTAAAAAAAACACACATCAGCGTCCATATCCAGGATGTATCAGGTGTGATTTCTTCAAGGTTAGGGCAATGTTAAAGTGAAGTGGTGCTGAACTTTTTCTTACATCCTATCAATGAATAATATGCAGCAAGTTCAAAATGATACAAGAACAATAACAATGGAAATATATTCAAAATATATATTTATTAAAAATATTTTAGTGTATTTTTTGATATGTATATATGTATATTGATAATCAAAACCATTGGTCAAAACTGTATAATCATCATTCAGTGTTACAATTACATAAATTAATATTGTACACTTCAATATACAAAGATTCAACGACCTAGTTAGGTACAACAAAATCATTCAATGATCGAATCCATGATTTCAATATTCTAATATGGCAATTAATAAACACGATGTATAGAAACTGGCGGTGTGTTGTTATTCTACGCGCGTTTTGGCATTGCCTTCATCAGGGTTCCGTCTCAGAATTCACTGTATGCAACTAGCCAGGATAATGTTTACAGGATTCCTACTGTGTAAGGGAAATGGAGTCATGTAGTGCCATTTGTTAGATGTACAAAAGGAAAACAGTTCATGGACTCTGGTCCTGGTCACCTCAGCTCTAACCGCACCTACTATAGTCCTCTCAGTCCCTGTCTGACCCTCATTGCACCCTCACTATGCCTGGTTTTAACCTCATACTCAAGCTCACTGCACACTACTTCCTTGACCCTAAACCTTCACCCCGCATTGCCCGTGTCCGACCCCATCTCTACCCCACCCCCCAGGCCACCATGTTCCCTCTCCGACCCTCGGTTCATTAATCCAACACTCAGTGAATTCTCCCCCACCCTCACTATGCCTGCTTCGCCCTCATCGCACCTCCCTGTCCCTCTTACGCCCTCTTACGCCCTGGTAACTCTGTTTCTCACACATGGCCATTTGTTGGGGAAGAACACGTTCACGGGTAGCAAAAGGGGGCTGCCAACTGCATCTTACCCAGTAAGTCCCCCACCGCCCCTTTACCTGGTGAAACCGGTGCTCTGCGTACAGCTGCCTGCAGCTGGTGTATGTGTTTTACAATGTAATTGGGGGGCACCTTACAACGGCGCAGACCGGTTCAGCCAGAGGGTCCAGTGGGACCGGGGGTGGTACGTCATTTCTCTGATGCACATCATGCTCCCCTCACACTATATCCATTTACTTGACGGAGCACAGTGGGATTATGACGCGCCCAAGGGAAGGTTGTGTTGCGCCTGAAAGGCCACGAGGCTTTCAGCTGAATTATGGGCGCAAGTTTTCATGTATTTTCTACTCATTTCCCTTTCCTATATATTAATTTCTCTCCCTTTCGCACTTCCTCTGTCACCGTTTCTCTTCTTATTTCTCTGCTCCTCTGTTTCTCTTTCCACTCTTCCTCTCACCATTTCCCCTCTTCTCTTTGCTGCTCTTTTTTATTAAATCTCTGTATCTAGTCTTCTGCCGTCTCTCTTTCTCTGTCTAGCCATCACCCAGGCACTCATCCTCTATTTCTTTTCATCCCTCCTGTGGTCACTCTCTTCGTAACACGCACTATCTGTTCCCCTCTCTCAGTTTCACTCCTTCTCTCTCTCGCTTCCTCTATCTCTCGCTCAAGCGCACACACACACAATTTCTTTCCAAATATCTCTGGCTAAACACTTATAAGGTCCCAAAGGTGAGAGCTATTGGCTATGCCAATGCTTGTTATTACATATAGGTCACCCCTAATGCAGGCCCTGGACAGCCCATGGGCAGAGTGCAATGTATTTAAAAAGTAGAGCATGTACTTTTGAGTTTTTGTTAATTTATTTTATTAAGCAGTTATTTAAGGACAGTAGTAAGCTGATGAGCAAAGGAAACATTGTAGGCCGTGCACAGGGGCCTGTACATTGCTGGATAACATTTAATTAAATGGTCCCCAAGCCCAACCCACCGGGTGTAGCAACATATCGTTAGTCTCATTGTGTGTCCCAGGGACCTGATCCCTTGTCCCGTACTCCTCTCAATCTTCTACATTAACTCCTTGTACTGCCTCCATGGTCCCCAAATCTTTTGGAATTTGTGGGGGCAACCTCGGGCCAGATACGTTTTGCGTTCTGCTAGTTGACACAAGTCTAGGTCTTCTTCCCAGTCCCTCACCGTAGGAGGTCTGCTCGCCCCAGCAGAGTCTTGCCAAGTTGCGCTCGCCACCCCTGCCTCTGTGTTCCGCCAGGTATTTGTACGCTTGGGCCATTTCTCCTCCCCTGCTATGCCCAACAACAACCACCTGGCCTCTAGTGGGATCGGCAGTCCCGTGATTTGCTTCATCACCTCTATCACCCTGCTCCAGAAGCCCTGAATTACCGGGCAGACCCAGAGCGTGTGGTAGAAGGTGCCCGTGCTGCCACATCCCCTAGCGCACACAGCTGCTTCGCATGCGCCCCATTTTGTGCAATCTGGACCTGGAGAGGAACGACCTGTGCAACACACGGAGTTGTATCGCGATCTCTCTAGGACTCTGCAGAGCCGCGGCCCATACGTCATCTTCCAGGGGCCTCCGTCCGCTGTCCAGGTCTCTCTCAGCTGGGCCAGGACATCCAGGGAGTTGTTCATTATCTTTTTGTAAATGAACTAAACCGCCTTGATGGACATAGGGTCTAAAAGCAGTCTGGTTCTCCATAGGGAGTAATCCGGAAGTTGTTCCCCCTCGGCCATGTGACATTTTAGAGCGTGTTGCAACTGCATGTAGCGGAACACCTCCCCTGGCCCAAGTCGTACTTCAGACTGCAGCTCTCTGACCGGCAGCAAAGCACCCGCTTTCCAGACATCACCCAACTTGTCTATTCCTATTGTGTGCCATCGTGTGTGGTTATGCAGTTTCTTCACCTCTCCCAAGCGGTCACTATCCCACAGTGGGGTTTCCGCCATTAGTTTGTCTTTCCATCCCCAAATTTTAGTTAGTTGCCTCAAAGGCCTGTAGTACTGTCTGGGTATGGACCGGGAGCGATCCTTTCTTTGCCCTTCCGTAGAGAGGTGCCGGCTTTCCCCCTCCACCCATGGCCCGGTGATCGACTCTGTATGCTGGATCGTCCCTCCCGCCGAACACCCAGTTGTTCACCACAACTAACTGGTAAACTAGGGACCGCCATGCCTCCGTCAAAGACTCCGCGCTGCAATTTCACTAGGGAGATCCGTGCCGCACCCACGTCCCATAGGAGTGACCTCAGTGTGTTGTTAATTTTACGAAAGTAAATGTCAGGAACTTTGTATGTGGTATTTTGAAGTATGTAGAGCATGCGCGGAAGGGTCATCATTTTGAAGAGCGCAGCCCTTCCCGTTAGCGATAGGGTAATGTACGCCAGGGGGCCACGTCTGCCTGGAAACAATCTATTTGGGGGAGCAAGTTGTGGTCCAAAAAGTCTCTCACTTCTGGTTACATGGACCCCTAAGTATTTAAATCCCTCCCTCCCTCTCCACCGGGGCTGGACATCCATGAGGCAGGGACAGCTCCAAGTCGAGAGCGGGAAAATGAGGGACTTATCCCAGTTAATATGATATCCTGCGTAGCTCCCAAAGAGGTCAAAGATATGGAGGATTCGCGGTATCGAGAAGCACGGCCTTGTCCCATAGAGCAGGATGCCATCAGCAATATTCGTATTTTGAATAAGCAGTGCCTGTCGCTTGACTTTGCAGAGTCTGTGGCTGGAATCAGGATTACGGTGCTGGAATCCAAGGCGCTTGGAGTGAGGGATGGCTTGTTTGAAGTCAGCAGTGCCTCTGCTTGGATCGAGAACGGCTTCTGATTGCGGTTTGCATTATCTGTAATTCAGTGAACAGTGTCTGTTCGTGGAGTATGAAGATATGCTTAGTGCTCAGTAGAGCATGCACTTGGAGTCAGCGTTAGCTGCTATGGAGTCTACAGGGCATGTGCATTGAATCAGCAGTATTTGTGTTTTTCATAAGCAGTGCCTGCGCCTGGAGTCCACAGTGCCTGTCATGAATCAGCAGTTTCTGTACTTTGACTAAAACATGCTTGGAGTCAGCAGTGTCTGTGTTTAGAGACAGGAGTCTCTGCGGTAGGAGTCTGTAGTACCTGTGCCTGGAGCAAAGGTTAGCTGTAACTGAGTCAGCAGTGTCTGTGTATAGAAGAAACAGTATTTTGATCAAGCAGTGCCAGTGACTGGAATCAGCAGTGCCCACTTTGTATCAGCAGTAATTGAGTTTTGAATCCGCAGTGCCTGTGCTTGGAGCTAGCAGTGCCTGGAGTCAGGTGTATCTGTGCTTGGGTTCAGAAGTGCGTGGAGTTAGCAGTGCATATGGTTGGAGTCGTGAGTGCCTGTGAGAGGAGTCTGTTATACCTGTGCCTGAAGTTAGGGTTATTTGTATTTGAGTGCGCAGTGCCTGTTTTGGGAGTGTGTAGTGACAATAGTGCCCATGTTTAGTTAGCAGTGCCTGGATTTGAAGTTAGGGTTATCGGTAACTGAACCAGTAGTGCCTGTGACTCGAGTCAGGAGTGCCTGTGTCTGGAGCTATCATTATCGTGAATGAGACAGGAGTGCCTGTGACTAGACTGAGGAGTGCCTGTGACTGGACTGAGGAGTGCCTGTGACTAGACTGAGGAGTGCCTGTGACTAGACTGAGGAGTGCCTGTGACTAGACTGAGGAGTGCCTGTGACTGGAACCAGTAGTGCCTGTGACTGAAGTCGTAATGCCTATGTTTGGAGTCCGTGTTATTTGAAATGAAGCCTCCTGTGTCGGTAACCAGCAGTTCCTGTTGTCGCAGTGCCTGTATTTGGAGTCTGGTACAGCTCCTACACCAGCCTCAGCTCTGCTCCTGGGAGGGGGTGCAGCTCCTACACCAGCCTCAGCTCTGCTCCTGGGGGCTGCAGCTCCTACACCAGCCTCAGCTCTGCTCCTGGAGGAGGGGCTGCAGCTCCTACACCAGCCTCAGCTCTGCTCCTGGAGGAGGGGCTGCAGCTCCTACACCAGCCTCCAGCTCTGCTCCTGGAGGGGCTGCAGCTCCAGCACCAGCCTCAGCCTCTGCTCCTTGGGGGCTGCAGCTCCTACACCAGCCTCAGCTCTGCTCCTGGAGGGGGCTGCAGCTCCTACACCAGCCTCAGCTCTGCTCCTGGGAGGGGGGCTGCAGCTCCTACACCAGCCTCAGCTCTGCTCCTGGGGGGCTGCAGCTCCTACACCAGCCTCAGCTCTGCTCCTGGAGGGGGCTGCAGCTCCCACACCAGCCTCAGCTCTTGGGCGAGGGGGCTGCAGCTCCTACACCAGCCTCAGCTCTGCTCCTGGGGGGCTGCAGCTCCTACACTCAGCCTCAGCTCTGCTCCTGGAGGGGCTGCAGCTCCTACACCAGCCTCAGCTCTGATCCTGGGAGGGGCTGCAGCTCCTACACTCAGCCTCAGCTCTGCTCCCTGGGGGTACAGCTCCTACACCAGCCTCAGCTCTGCTCCTAGGGGGCTGCAGCTCCAACACCAGCCTCAGCTCTGCTCCTGGGGGCTGCAGCTCCTACTCCAGCCTCAGCCTCTGCTGGGGGAGGGGGTGCAGCTCCTACACCAGCCTCAGCTCTGCCTCCTGGAGGGGCTGCAGCTCCTACTCCAGCCTCAGCTCTGCTGGGGGGGGAGGGGGGTGCAGCTCCTACTCCAGCCTCAGCTCTGCTGGGGGGGGGAAGGGGGGTACAGCTCCTACACCAGCCTCAGCTCTGCTCCTAGGGGGGCTGCAGCTCCAACACCAGCCTCAGCTCTGCTCCTAGGGGGGCTGCAGCTCCAACACCAGCCTCAGCTCTGCTCCTGGGGGGGCTGCAGCTCCTACTCCAGCCTCAGCTCTGCTGGGGGGGGGAGGGGGGTACAGCTCCTACACCAGCCTCAGCTCTGCTCCTGGGGGGGGGCTGCAGCTCCAACACCAGCCTCAGCTCTGCTCCTGGGGGGGCTGCAGCTCCTACTCCAGCCTCAGCTCTGCTGGGGGGGAGGGGGGTGCAGCTCCTACTCCAGCCTCAGCTCTGCTGGGGGGGGGAGGGGGGTGCAGCTCCTACTCCAGCCTCAGCTCTGCTGGGGGGGGGTGCAGCTCCTACTCCAGCCTCAGCTCTGCTGGGGGTGCAGCTCCTACACCAGCCTCAGCGCTGCTCCTGGGGGCTGCAGCTCCTACACCAGCCTCAGCTCTGCTCCTGGGGGCGGGGGGGCACGCAGCTCCTACACCAGCCGCAGCTCTGCTCCCCAGAGACAGAAGATCGGGAAGAGCCTGTGAGTGAAGTGGGCCCGGGGAAAGTGTAGAGAAGCTCCATGGAGTCCGCATTGTACAGGGACAGCTGCCCCCTCGTAGTCCAGATACACCCCCAGCTTCAGGGGCTCCACACGAGGGGACAGAGGGGTCTGAGGGGAGGTGAGAGCCCAGTACTCATACTCAGCATCATCATCAGCATCATCAGCATCATCATCATCATCATCAGCATCACGAGGGGACAGAGGGGTCCGAGGGGAGGTGAGAGCCCAGTACTCAGCATCAGCATCAGCATCAGCATCAGCATCATCATCAGCATCATCATCAGCATCAGCAGCATCAGCATCATCCAAACATCTCCACCTCCGCTCCACAGCCCAGACTCCCCCCTCAGGTGACCATGTGATCTCTTCCTTCCTCTCCACAGACTCTGCTGCGACTCCCCACAGTCCATCCCACCCCTGCTGTAGCAGCTGCACCTCCCAGTAATGTCTGCCTGAGGTGAACCCTTGTTCCCCAACACACAGTGCCAGAGGGAGGTGAATCTCTTGGGGGTGTCCGGCCGGTCCTGTGCTGTGTCTCTCCATCTCACACGTCTCCCCTCAGACAGGCGGAGCTGCGGATGCGCTGTGTCTGGATCCAGAGTCACCGTCACTGCAGAGAAGAGATTCAGAATTAGAGATTTAAACTGCAGTAGAGCGGACCAATCACAAAGAACCACACTGCACTTTACACTGCACTAGACAGCACCTACGCAGAAGGAGCGTACTGCACTTTACAATACACTGGACTATACAGCTCCTACGTGGAAGGAGCGTACTGTACTATACTGCACTAGACAGTACCTACCTTATAGAAGCCCACTGTACTGCACTAGACAGTACCTACATGGAAGGAGCCTACTGCACTTTACACTGCACTAGACAGCACCTACGCGAAAGGAGTGCACTATACTGCACTAGACAGTACCTACATGGAAGGAGTGTACTGTACTGTACTACACTACATTAGCACCACCAATCTGGAAGGAGCGCACTGTACTGTACAATACACTGCACTAAGCTGGACATACCTGGAAAGAGCACACTGTGCTGAACTGCACTAGACAGTACCTACCTTATAGAAGCCCACTGTACTGCACTATACAATAGAGTGCAGTACACAGCACCAAACTGGAAAAAGCGCACTGTACTGTACCACACACTGACTATACCACACCTACCTGGAAGTATCGCACTGTACTGTACCACAGACTGCACTATACAGCACTAACATGGAAGGAGCGCACTATAATGTACTGTACTTTACTACACTACATTAGTAGCACCAATCTGGAAGGAGCACATTGCAGTGTACTGTAAACTGAACTAAACAGCATCTATCTGGAAGCAATGCACTGTACAATATACTGCATTATATAGTACCTACCTGGAGAGAGCACAGTGTACTGTACACTGCACTACACAGGACCTGTCACAAAGAACCATAATATACTTCACACTCCACTACTCAGCACATATCCAAAAGGAGCACACTGAACTGTCACTATACAGCACCTACTTGGAAGAAGCACACTGCACTATACCACACCTACCTCGAAAGAGCACATTGTTCGGTTCTGCACTAGACAGCACATATCTGGACAGAGCATACTTTTGTAATGTACACTGCACTAGAAAGTTCCCATCTGGAAGGAGCACACTGTACTGTACTATTCAGCACCTATCTGGAAGGTGCGGACTGTACTGTACTACACAGAACGCATCTGGAAAGTGTGCACTGTACAGTGCACGGCACTAGACAGCAGCTATCTCAAAGGACCACACTATAGTTTCCACTGCACTAGACAGTACCTATCGGAAAGGGGCTTACCCTACTTTACAACAGACTGCACTGTACAACAACTGTACTGTACTGCACTAGCGGCACCTACCTGGAAGGATCACACGGGACTGCACTAGAAGCACCTATCTGAAAGAAGCACACTTTTGTGTAGTGTACACTGCACTAGAAAGTACTTACCAGTAAGGAGTGCTCTGTACAGTACACTGTGCTATACGTCACCAATCGGGAAAGTGTGCACTGTACTGAACATTGCACTAGACAGAACCTACCTGGAAGGATCACACTGGACTGCTCTAGAAGCACCTATCTGAAAGAAGCACACTTTTGTGTAGTGTACACTGCACTAGACAGCACCTATCTGGAGGAGCAGAGATGTGCTTTATACACTGTTCTGTTGTAGAAGGAGTAGCACACCCACAAGGCGCTATATATGGAACACGAGGTGGATGGGGTCAAGCCAAAACAGGAAACCGTCAGTACACTGCAGTACAGACTACAATGCAGAGTGCAGTGTGCTTAAGAGCCTGCTGTACTAAACACTGCGCTACAGCACCCACTGTCCTAGATGATAGACTGCACTACACAGCTCACTGTACTACAGAGGACTCTGCCGACAGTACTACTATACTAAATGGGAGAGTGCACCAGACAGCACACTGTACTGTGTCATATTGCTACCAGTACACTGTGCTAGGCATCCACTGTACTAGACAGAACAGTGCACCAAATGGTAGACTGCACTAAAAAACTCACTGTACTACAGAACACACTGTAGATAGTACACACTGTGCTATACACCCACTGTACTAGACAGAACACTGCACTAGATCGTGGACTGCACTGAAAATGGTAATTGAACTAGAGAACACTCTGTAGACAGTACACACTGTACTAGACAAAATACTGCACCAGATGGTAGACTGCACTAAAAAGATAATTGTACTGCACAGAACACTGCTAGACAGACCACTGTGCTGCACTAGAGCATCCACTGTGCCAAGAGGACACTGTACTAGATGGTGCACTGCACTAGACAGCACAATATACTACAGAGCACACTGCAGACAGTACACAGTTCTAAAGCACCCACTGTCCTAGATGGTGCTCTACACTAGACAGCACAATATACTGCAGAGCACACTGCAGAGAGTACACAGCTCTAAAGCTCCCACTGTCCTAGATGGTGCTCTACACTAGACAGCACAATATACTACAGAGCACACTGCAAACAGTACACTGTGCCAGAGTACCACCCCCACTGTCCCAGACAGAACACTGTGCTGGAGAGCCCACTGTACTAAACACTGTGATAGTTACTCACAGCACTAAACTGCACACGGCTCTAGGCCACTCTTTGCACTAGATGACACTCAGTAATACACGGTGCAAGGTAGTATATAGCGCAATGCACACTGCACTAGACAGCACACTCTATTAGATGGTGCACAGCTCTAGACAGCACATCACAAAAGACCACTATAATTGGTGTTAAGCTGCACAATATATAGTAAAGATGAAGAAAGCACACTGTACGAAATGACACACAACACATCATTGTATAATTTAGTAGAGGGAATACTGCAGCAAAGCTACACTCTGCTCTTGACAACACACAATGATCGGCAGCACACTGTACTAGATGGTTTACTGACATTGACATTACAGTGCAGTAGGGAGCACACAGGCCTAGATGCACACTGCACTATTAAGCATTCTATACTAGACCAGCACTCCATCCAAAACCCTAAAATAGTGCAAAGTACCAGACAGTGCACTGCACCAATTAGCACACTGCATGAGACTGACCACTGCAATAGGCAGCCCAAAGTGCTACACAATACACTATACACTGCACTAGAACTAACACTATATTAGGACAGCACACTGCACAAGAAGATACACTGTACTAGACAGCACATAGTTCTAGGCAGCATACAGCACTGAGAGACACAACACAATAGACAATACACAATTTCACACAACAGTGCACCAGAAAGCACACTGTGTCACACTGTATTAGGAACACATTGCTCTAGAGAGCACACTGCACTACACAGTATACTATACTACACTGACCACAGTGCTGCACTAGACAGTACACTGTAGTAAATGGTAGAAATGTCGCATCATCCCCATTCCCAACCACATCTTTTTATCTTTAGAAAAATTCTCAAGACTTCTCTGTTCATGCACAACTTTAATTGTGGCTAGTCTCCACTCTTGTTTTGCTTTCAATTTCCTTGATTCCAGGGGGTAGGGAATACTGCACTAGAGAGTGCCCCAGACAAGACAGTGCAGTGCACAAGACAAGCTCACATGGCTCTAGATGCCATGGTTTACTAGAGATGCCAATAACTAGATACAGCCGCCATTTCAGGCACCATTTTCATCCTTCCATTATTTTGGATGTTTTAAAATCGGAGAGGTAAGTGGGAGGCGAGGATTATGCTATTCTTTCTTCACTTTATTGAATAACAGCCATTTGTAGTCAAGTAAAACAAACTATTATTCCCATGAACCATAGGGAATAAACAAGCAAAAACAATAGAGTGTGTCCATAGCTAGAGTGTCCCATCTTCTGCACCAATCACAGGTCCCCAGGGTGCTGATAGTCCTCTTTCATTGCACGGTCAGCCATCAAGGACGCTTCAAGAATCCTGTTTGTTAGAGGCGCCTGCAAGGAGCAAAGGCATAGCGTGAGCTGACAGAAATGGTTAAGGATCAACCCTGCGGAAAAAGCATCTCAAGGGTAATCACCAGCTTGTCAACAAACCAACAAGTTACGGCAAAAAGCTTTACTTACTCCAATACGAGGGAGGAAAACCAACAAGGAAGTTGTACCCTGGGTGGGATAATCCTCGCCTCCGAGCCCTTAATAGAATTGAAACTTTCCAGCTACGATAGCTAGGAAATTTTTCGCTCTATGTCAGGACCGGAGGCGAGGATTATGCTCGTTTAAAGCTTGCTCACAACCAAATGAGCTCATATCAATCAACCGGTTTAAAGTAAAACCGTTTAAAGGTAGAGTCTGGAAGACCAGTCTGCAGCATTCAGAATGTCTTCCAGACGAGCTCCGAGGTAAATGCTTTGGAGGCCATTGCCCCCTAGCAGAGTGAGCACCAAACATACGGAGGTCTATACCAGCCTCCTGCATCACCCACCTAACCCAACGGGCAATCGTGGGAGAGGACACAGCCTTGTGAGGCTTTCTCAGAGCGATGAGGAGCTGTCGCCCCCGGGAGGTCAAAATTCTCAGACATTTCCTCATAGGCCTTGGAGGCAAGCCACCACGCATAACTTCGGGAATCCGGGAAAGCAGGGTAAGATATGGATGTCGTCCCACACTTGGTGCATCTAAGGATTGTAAAGGTAACCCCAGTAGGGGAGAAAATTCTACCAGACACGCTCCAGGGCTCTGACATCCCGAAACCCGTCTGCAGGAGACTAAGCAAAGGAGCATGGCTAACTCGCGGAGAGTTCCTTCCTAGAAAGGAATCTGTTCGGCTGCCAGGACAGGAATAGGTTCAAAACCCGGTTGACATCCCATAGTTGAGAATACCGTGGTTCTGGAGGCAGAGAAAGGCGAATGCCACAAAGGAGTCGACAGACCAGAGGATGTTCCCCGACGGGAGAGCCGGCCCACGGTGGTGTGGCCGGCAGAGATGGCGGAGCGGAAGGTATTGATGGTTCTGTAAGCCAAGCCCTCCTCCACCAAGGCAGCCAAAAAATTGAGAATGGAAGTTGCATCTGCTGCCACGGGATCGATACTCAGTCGCAGACACCAACGTACACCACCTTCTCCAGGTGGAACGATATCGTTTGACAGTACTGTCCGCCCAAGCCTTGGACATGAATTTCTCAGCCGCTCCCGATAGGCCTGGGACCGCCCGTCGTCCCCTGTAATCCGCCATGCCATCAGGGATAGTGAGCCCTGTTCGATCAGCGGGTGAGGAACTCCGTCCGGACTGAGAAGGAGAGATGGAAAGTGGGGGAGAGGGATTGGAAAATCCCAAGAAAGTTCCAGAAGAACCGGAAACCAAACTTGCGACCTCCAAATCGGCGAAATGAGTACCACGCTCGCTTGCTGCCGCCGCACCTGGGCCGAGACCCGGGTAATCATGGCAAACGGAGGAAAGGCATAACCTGCTTCCTCCTGCAGAAACGCGTCCGTATTCTCCGCAAGGGGATCCGGCTTCCAACTGAAGAACCGGGGAAGCTGGCGATCCAAGCGAGACGCGAAGAGGTCCACTGAGAAGGGGCCCCAGATACTCTGGAGATATGCAAACACCCCGGATGCAGTTTCCAAAGACTCACATCATGGAAATGACGGGACAGGAAGTCTGCCACCTGGCTGTCCTGACCGGGAGATACTCCGCTGACACGGAGATCTGGTGATCTAGGCAATACTGCCAAAAGTTCGCCGCCAGGTCTGAGAGGGGCCTTCGAACGCGTGCCCCAGAGATGGTTTATATAGCAAACCGTCGAGATGTTGTCCATCTTGAGAAGGAAACAGGACCGGATCGAATCCTTGGTCCAGCACTGGATTGCAAACGAACCCGCTAAAAGCTCCAGACAGTTGATGTGTAACTGTTGTTCTTGCGGAGACCACACACTGCCCGTGGAGAAGTCGCCACACCTCGCGCCCCAACCGGACCTGCTCGCGTCGGACTCGATATTGATATCTGGTGCGGAACCGAAAATGGCTCGACCATTCCAGGCTTCCATGTTTGAGAGCCACCAATGGAGTTCCTCTTGTGGGTATAAGAGAGGCCTCTGCGCATGTGTGCAGCTTTGAGCCGTTGGAGAGCTCTGTAGTGGAGCGGACCCGGGAAAATAGCCTGGATTGAAGCCGACAGAAGGCCCACTATGCGAGCCAGTTGCCTGAGCAAGATCTGAGGTTGGGCGAGAGCCCTCTGAATCTCGTGACAGATTTTCGTCAACTATCGGGAGGGAAGGCTGAGGGTGGACTCCACGGAGTCGATGGAAAAACCAAGAAAAACCACTTTCTGAGAGGGAACCAGAGTGGATTTGGATTCGTTGATCACAAACCCGAGGCTCTGGAGGAGGCTGACAGCCGCCTGGAGGTGACGAGAGAGGGTGTCGGGATCCTGCGCCATCAGGAGGATATCGTCTACAGTAGACGATGAGCCTCATGCCCGAGGCTCGTAGACGCCCGAGCAACCGAGTCGGAGAACCTTGGTGAAGCACCAAGGGGCGGAGGACAGGCCGAACGGAAGAGTGGCGAACTCGTATACCCTGTCCTGCCAGCAAAACTGTAGAAACCGCCGGTGGGGCTGGAAGATTGGAATCGCGAGTTAGGCGTCCTTGAGATCGAGGCACGCCATCCAGTCCTTGGGACGAAGAATATCGAGAAGCAGATGGATACCCTCTATCTTGAAGTGGCGGTAGACCAGCCACTCGTTGAACTCTTGCAAATTGATGACCGCCTTTGACCCCTATCCGGTTTGTCCACCAGGAAGAGGTTGCTGAGAGTACCTCTGGGATGCGGCCGTGATTCCATAATCGCTTCCTTGTACAGAAGAGACTGAACCTCTTGGTCGACCAAAGCGGCATCCGCTGTGGAGAAGCATAGCGGGCGTGGCGGCACGGGCTGCAACGGTTCCACATGAAACTATATGTGGAAACCGCGCTCGGTTTGTAAAACCCAGGCGTCCCCCCGTGATGGAAGTCCAAGCCGGAAAAACGCGCCAGCCGGCCCCCCACTTTTAGAAGGGAAGAAGGGAGAACACTCACCGGAAGAGCTAGAGGCGCCACAGCCTCTACCGTCTCTGTTCTTGCCTCGTCGTCCACGCGTGGGGTAAAAATTGCCGAAGCGGGCCTGGTCTTGATACTGCCCGGAGGAGCCTTGACCTCCGTGCTGGTTGGGACGGCCGGACGAGCTGCCCCTACCTCGTCCGGCCCCTCGGAAAACCCGAGGGCGAAACACCTTCCTAATAGAAAATTGAGCCTTGTCGAGGGAGGTAAAGGTATTAACAAACCTCCCTAATTCCTTAATAAAAGGCTCACCAAAGAGGCCACCCTGAGCAATGGCGCCCGCCTCCGGAGTCGGCCAGGTCCCCCAACCTGGGGTCGACCTTGATGTACAGGGACCTGCGCCGCTCTGTTGAGATCGCACAGTTGGCGTTTCCTAAAACACCACAACGCGCTGGGCCCAAGAGGAAAGATGGTCAGGAGAAATCAGGGAACCAGAGGCTTTGGCCTCCTCAGTCATATCCAATATTTTGGTAATTGGGCCCAAGATATCTAGCAGCTTGTCTTGGCCAGCATGCCAAGACCTGGCAATGCCCTTCTTAGGGTCTGTGACAAATTTTTGTAGAAAGGTGGCCATTCTGGGAGTCAATGTCCGGTGTGGCGGCTACCTTCCCTCAAGGGAGGGATGGGGGCACTCCGCCCGAAGACAATTACGGGTGGCAGGTTCAAGGGGCCGGCGGATCCGACTGGCCACGTATTGGGCTTGACCTTTATCCGAGGGAGCCCAGTCGGAGGACCTTGGATGGAGTATATCGTCTGGGTTCAACATGTCCGCACAGAGGTTTTGCCCATCGGCGGAAGAAGCAGCTTGCCCATCAGGGGCAGGAGTGGGACGAGAAGGGCGCCAAGGGCGAGAAGGCTCAGCTTTGTCGCCATCATCACCCTGGCCTCCATCTCCTGTGGCGGCGGATGACACCGAAGGAGCAGTGCTGGCCAGGAAAGCCCGTTTAAGGCGGTCCAAAGCGTAGGGATCCACCCCCAGCTTCCCTAACGCATTTGGCTGGAGGAGGCTGGTGGTCTGCCAGCGAGTTGCTTGTGGACGGGACAGCTGGGAGAGACTGGGCGGCTTTAGAAAGCCTGTCACAGGCCTGATCTATTTTGCGGGACAACCTCTCCTCAAGAGGTGTCATGGCCTGTTCCACCGCCTTGTAGATGGACGCATCCACAGCATCATAAAAATCGTTGTCCCATTGAAGGGCAGACAGCGGGTCCTCCTCCCACTGGTCGCCTTGATAGACGTCCTCTTGGTAACTCTCCATAGTCAAGGAGGTAGGTAAGTACTAAGGTAAGTAGCGGAATTGGGGTAGGATACCAGGCCGTTACTGAAGAAGCAGTGGGGCGCCCAAGAGGTGGAGTGCCTCAATGAATAGGGAGGGCTGGGTGTCAGCCGGGTAATATGGGCGGGCAGTGCTCGCAATCAATATAGGGCTTGAAGCCCGAGACCCAACAGCCCAGGTGCGAAAGGTAATCTGTAGGGCGACCTGCTCAACAAGGGTCCCAGCAGACACTGTCTGCAATACTGACTCTGAAGCTTTATAAGAGCGTTATAATAATAGTAACCTAAATATACTGACCCCCAGGGCAGGGAACTGCCATGAGCTGCCTAAGGCAGAGTACAGACCCAGGATAACCTTGGGCGTTCAATGGGGGCGTAATGCAACAAGCAACTGCCTAATGGCAGGTAACAGACCCGGGTCAAGGGCGTAGGAGCAGGCAAGACCAGGAAACCCGCAGCGATGCGGCTCGGGACTCTGCAGCGCGCTGTATGCGCTAAGACCGGCAACACGCCGCGGGCGCGCGCGCAACAGGCGCCCTCTGGCGGTTGACAGAAGTCACCGCGGCACCAAATACACAGCCGTTAGGGAGCTCTGAGCGCTCCCACGGCTGGAAGCGAGTCGCCGAGTAGCGGCGGACCCGCGCTGAAGAAACCTGTAGGTAAAACACAGAACAAACCCACAATCAAGAATTTGGGAAGTACGGCGGGACTTCTGGCGGGCACGCGTCCACCACGATCAGTGGTGTGGCGCGTGCCGCCGACATGCGAACGGCGTTAGGCAAAACACAGAGAATACATCTAGCAAAATACTCGCAGCGCTACGTGAGACAACAAAGCCAATTAAACACCAGCGGAACCGTTATAGCACAACCAAGGCAATACCAAATAAAGCAATTAATCGCAAACAGAGAGAACAACAAAGTATGACTTATCTTGGCTGCAAGCAGCGAAGAAAGAGGAGGAGTAGACAGGCACAGAGGACTATCAGCACCCTGGGGACCAGTGATTGGTGCAGAAGATGGGACACTCTAGCTATGGACACTCTATTGTTTTGCTGGTTTATTCCCTATGGTTCATGGGAATAATAGTTTGTTTTACTTGACTACAAATGGCTGCTATTCAATAAAGTGAAGAAAGACTAGCATAATCCTCGCCTCAGGTCCTGACATAGAATTAAACAATGATGTTATACAGGAGAAATGTAGTGACGTTCTGAGAGAGTGCAGTACATGTTGTGAGACAGGAAAGCTTACACCTGTGCATCTGTGACCTGACTGAAGGAAGCTTGCTCTTCTGTATGCGTATATCTGGTCTGTGTGTGAGACCTGTTCTGAGTGTAGGAAGCTTGCATGTCTGCGTATGCCACCTATTCTGAGTGAGGGAATCACCCAGCCCTGCATGTCCTAGACAAGTTCTGAAGAAGGGAAGCTTGCACTTCTGTGTGTGTTAACTATTATGAGTAACAGAAGTTTGTACGTCTGCATCTCATGGACATGTGCACAGTGAGAGAAGCTTGCACCACTTTTGCAAATGGAGGGCCTGTTCTGAGAGAAGGAAGCTTGCACTTCCATGCATGCATACCTGGTTTGAGTGTGGAAAATGTGCACTTTCTGAATGTGTTAGACCAGTTCTGAACGACACACACTTGCACTTCTTCATCTTCTAAACATGTTCAGAGTCAGGAAGCTTGCACCTTGGCCAATAAACACTACAAAACACACAGTATTAGTATACATTAAATAGCGCACTCCACTTGAAACAGCAAACACAGACTAGGCTGTCCTAGATAGCACACCGCACCAGACTGCATCCCGTGCACATAGTGTAAAACACCCACTGTTCTAGAAAGCATTAGACATCACACTGCACTAAATACTGCACTGCACTAGAGATTACACTGCACTGCAAACTACAGTACACGGAGGTAGAGCAGGACGGCTTTTGATGATAAGTTCACACTATGCAGGGTCTGCCAGTGAGAGGACTGTACTGCAGCTTATACAGGCTCCAGGATCAGACACACTTTAGTCTCATTGTGTCCATGATTGAGCTCCGCTCTGAAGAGACCCCTTTGAATTCTTAGTCATTTTCATGGCTCCTTGGCCAGAGGTACTGGACTTAGAAGGGTCTTATCACAGATCTGTTGGGGGTAACTGGGGCCTGTCAGCTCAAGTCCACTTACCTTTATATTTCTTGATCTGCTCTGGACCCTGAAACGTCACCTCCTCACACCTGAAAAGACACACAAATCCTTTTAGTGTAACAGAAAACTCAGAGGCTACAGGATCTGAAAAGAAACAGCACAAACACCCTAGTATTAGAAATAAAATACTGACATCACAGGAGCGCCTGCAGGACAGCACTTGGTGTGTCTAACCACGCGCACACACACGCACACACACACACATACACCCCCCCCTGCAGGGCATCGGAAAGTAGCACGCACTAAGCCTTCCACTCTGAACGCTCCTCTGCTCAGAACCTTGGAGGAAAGATTTAAAAACTCAGCTCCCGACACACAAGACCACTCTCTCTCTCCATCTCTGTTTCTGTCTATTTATCTGATTACCTGTGTCACTCACTCTTCCTCTGTCACATCGCTTTGTGTTTCTCTCTCGCTGCCTCTATGAGTGTCTCTTCCTAACTCCTCTCTTTCAGAAAGCTCCAGGTATCTCAAAGGTAACTGTGAACATTCCTTGTTTGTGGGTTTTAGACATTTCTAAAGATGTTTCAAAGCACTAGAGGGACATTTGAGGATTGGCAGTGGCGTCGGAAAGTGCTGACAGAGGTTTTGAGTTCTCTGTGATTGTGGAAATCTTGAGGTAGTTTCTGTGGACAAAGGTGCTATTCCTGGACACAAGAAAGTTTCCTGGAGTCAGGGGTATTTTCATAAGACTAGGAGTTTGTGGACTCTCAAAGTCAGTTTTTCAAAACTCAATTAATGTTTCTTAGAATGAAAAGGAGTTTTTAAAGACTGCGGATGTTTTGAGAACAAGCCAGGGGCCTCAACACTGTTTGTAAGGTAGGAGAGTAGTTATGAGGTGATCTACGTATAATAATTGTATGAGGTAGTATTGCTCTGGCAGCAGAGTGGGTTTGTGTGAGCTCAGTACTGACATTTCCACACTGCAGCCAGACCTGCTCCTTACACACAGAGAGGAGAACAATAAACCAACCTTACCTGTCCAGGGTGCTTCTAACATCCTGCAAAACAGAAGAAGGACATCAGTTCCACAACCAATTTTAAATTCAGGCAGACGTTAAGGTATTAGTTGTGCAATTCAGGTTAATGCAAGGATCTCATTAAAGAGACACTAGGGTGCCGACCTCACACCTCATCACATACAGTCTGTGGTATTCTGAATAGGGTCACATGACACAGCACAGTTTGTAATATCTCAAATGGGCCCACAAGACAGCAGATCTTTTACATTCTGAGTGAGGGCAGATGGAGTACAGTCTGATATATTCTGAATGCGTCATGTATTATAGCCTCTCGTTCCTGAGAACAGGCGGCACACCTGCTAAAACTCCTGCATCACTAGAAATAATTGGTGATTTACCAGAGAAACAACTAGTGTCCATGCTCAGAGTATACCACGCCATAATACTTCTAACCCTCTTATACGGAATTAAATGTACGCCTGTAAATAAACAAGGATTTCAGATAAAACACAGGATAAGACCTTTAAGTCTCCTGTTTCTGTTACAAAACGTCTATCCATACAAGCTGCAAAACTAGAACTGGGTATAACCCGTACTGGGAAAAGGCACTCCTGTCTCCTATGCCAGAGTGTTTTCAGTTCACAACAGGAGGCTCTTAAAACTCTGGGAGAATTGGTGACACTTGAACTGGAACAGCCTCAGTCATTAAATGCATGTTTTATGTAAAAATTGGACTTTGCTCTGAATTGTTTCAGTTTGAAGAACAAAATATGAAATGAATGGACAGACGTAATTCGGGTTAGGAAATCTTTAGGGGAGGGCTTGGAATAATCTCGCAAAGTACTCTGGTGGGCATGTCTGTGACTTTTCTAACAGTCTTGATCCCAACAATTCAACTGAAACTAATTGCAGAAAGTTTAATGAAGAGATTACAGCGACCTTGGATAAAATAGTCCCCCCTTATTAAGTTAAAACCCAGTAACCGTCTAGCTGCCCCATGGTATAATGAGTCATTAAAAGCAACAAAACTAGAGTGCAGACAATTAGAAAGGAAATCCCGTCGGTCTTACATGGAAGAAGACAAACAACATTGAATAAGTATAAAAAGGAGATCCGCACAGCAGAAGCGGCTTTTACACGATTCTATTTTAGCTGCCGCTAATAGCACAAAGAAGGCCTTTGAGATCTTCCGGGGCTTATCTAATCCACAGTGCTTAAAGCATGGTATTATTCCTACGCTAGCAGCCGTGTGGATGATCTTGCGGTCTTCTATGAAAAGAAAGTCAGCAAGATCTTAGAAGACATTGGTAATTCTTCTGAGGTGGAAACTGCACCTTCCAGTGTTAGTACCAGTGACTGTTGCTTCTTTGTCTGGTGTAGATGCTTTAGAAATGTCGAGGCTCGGGAGTGGTGAGAGCACCCATTGGAGGATTGAATTCTTTGAGCCAATTACAGAGGAAATCTTGTTAACAATCGCTTTGTCCACAGCGTCTGAAATCCCCATTAGACCCTCTTCCGCCTAAACAGCGGAAAAAGGGATGGATGAGTTGGTGCCACCACTAACATTACTCTGTAATCAATCACTAAAAGACTAGTACGTCGCAGCTGGAAGAAGGCTGTGGTCCTGCCTCTGCCGAACAAGCCATCACCAAACCCAGTGGTTTTGAGTAATTATAGGCCAATTTCTCTCCTTTCTTTCCCGGTGAAAATTCTGGAGCGTCATATTAGTAAGATCTTATCTTCCTTCTTAGAGTTTTCCTTCTTGCTTGAGGAGTAACAGTTTGGCTTTAGACCGTGCCACGGTACAGAGACTGCACTGTATGAGATCCATATGAGAGCAGATAGTGGTCAGTTTGGCTTTAGACTGTGCCACGGTACAGAGACTGCACTGTATGAGATCCGTATGAGAGCAGATAGTGGTCAGTCTACAGTTCTTGCTTTGCTGGACGGTCAACCACCACACACTGCTGACAAGGGACTTGGGTGTTAGTGGGACCGTACCCCCTTATCAATCAGTTTTTAGACACATTAAACAGGGGGGCCCAAGGTTCAGCACTGAGTCTGGTGCTATTTAACATTTATATGAAGCTTCTAATTTCTCTGATAATGACGCACCACATTTCTGTGGCTAATTATGCAGATGATAAGCAGCTGATTCTGTCTTTTAATAATAATCAGCTGGATGCTGTAAAATCTTTCCAGGCCTGTTCAGTGGATGTTGTACACCGGATGAGTGCAAACTCCCTTAAACTAAACGAGAATAAGACAGAATTTTTATGCTGCTCGGCGAACAAGATTTCGATGCCACTAGCCATGAACTTCTGGCCACTCCCTACACAGACTGAGTTATGCTTCTCAGAAGCAGTACACAATCTTGGAGTCACTTTTGATGATCGTCTTTCCTTGGAAAAGTATGTGAACAAAGTGGCTGGTGTTTGTTTTGCACTGCTTCGAGGACTAAAAAAACTGTTCCCTGTCCTACCTGATCAGGCTAAAACAATAATTGTGCGAAGTGTCATACTCAGTAGATTAGACGACTGTAATGCTCTCCTATTAGGAGCCCCTGACTACTCGATCAAGAGACTGTATAGAGTTCAGGTGGCTGCAGCAAACCTGGTATTAAACAGGCCACAGAGATCCTCGGCTTCCAAGGCTCTAAGGGAACTTTATTGGCTCCCTGTGGAGCAGAGGATTTTCTTCAAGGTGATGTGTAATGTGTTTCAGGCCCTTAGAATAAGGGGCCTATACCGCTGCACTGAAAAGATATGCTCCGGGGAGGGCGATACGGTCTCCAACCGCTAATCGTATTAAGGAACACGAGTTCCGGACAGTTCGACAAGTGGGTCTCTCAGGAGCTGGCGCAGCTGTTCAATCTCAGACGCAATTTTCTGCTTCTCAGCTCTCACCTTGTTCTGTCAGCATCAAAGAAATGATGGTTAGATTCTTGAAAGATTTCAATGAGCACCGCCATATGTAGTGTGCAGGATGGCGGGGGGGGGGGCACAAGGCGTTCTGAGAGAAACAAACCAAATAACTGGTGTTGTACACACATTTGTACAAGTGCGTCTCACTCATTCTCACTTAAATCCTAAGGTTCTTAAAGACTTAACCAAATCACTGACCGTCGAAGGAGAGATGGATTTTCAACAACAGCCTCTAATCCTTCCTACCAAGGAACTTTAGGAAGAGGTTTTGTGAGTGTGTAATGACACTGGCACAGCCTGCCGTAGAGGACCCACAGCCACTCTCCTGTTTGTACTGAGATCCTCCTGGTGGCCATCTGTAAATAAGAATGTCGAGCAGTATTTTCTGGCTTGATGAATTTTGCACTCAAAGAAAATTAATGCATTCCAAACCATTTATATCTAAGCCTGTACCTCCTGGACCACGGCATAGGATGCCGCCTGCTTTTATCCTTACATCACCACCTGCAGGAGGATATCGATTTATTATTGTCATCGTTGAGTCCTCATTTTTCTCCTCATAAAACCATACTATCCGCTTCCACTACGGCTAAACACTTTCTAATGGATTTGATTTGATTACATGGGCTTTAGGACAAAGACTATGGTGTGTCAAAATCTGTCTGGAAAATGGTGAAACTGATCAGAACTAGTCTCAGAACTAAGCTGCAGGAATGCACAATGTCTCTACAATTTGGAAAACTAACTTCCAGTGACTGTGCCAAGCTTTCTTGACAAGAAGCCAGAGGCAACACACAAGTAATGCCTGGGAGATTCTTTAGAAAACCAAAGTTAGAGTAGCTACTGCCAAATCCCCTCGCATGGGAAAGATTCAACCAGTCTGCCAGGGTGGTTGACCTTGAACCTGCATCGAAGGAGTGACCTGACCGATTACTCTGGAGACACATTGGAGATGTCCTTGCATTGGAAAGAGACAGCTCAGAAGAAGAGGGGATGCAAAGGATGCCAGACAACTTTAAACCCACACTGTGATACAAGACAAGGTCATTACCGCTGTACTACAGGTGAGGTCCGAGGTCCCGGAAATGTCTCCCCAGTGAAGGCGGCTGTGCTGAGACCTGAGGCCTAGAGTGGAACTCAACATGCTACCAGTTCCGCTGCGCCGTCTAAAACCAAGAAGAATCTGAAGAACTAAAGAAGTTTTGGATACCATTGGTAGTATGGAACGAAGAAGTGGCATGTGCTGGAAGAAGATTGGCACTATCAGAAGGCACCTGCACCTGCACGGAGCGCTCACCCCTGGGACACAGACTGTGGGTAGCTGCTTGCTTGGGTACGGGGTTTGAGATAGGACCCAAGAAGAATGCAAGCTTGTGGTCAGGATCTCCTTGGCCACGAGCAGCACAATCCCGTCACAGCCTCCTCTTGAATGGTGTTGGCACTGACACAGCTTACTTAAGGTTGTGACCATCACCACCCTTATCATGAATTGTAACCTCCCCATCGACTGAGCAGGGGCAAAGATTGCAGCATCACTGCCCAGTGAAATATGCATGGCGTACAGCATCCGGAATGAAACGGAACCCGCTGAATAGAGACGTCGGCCGTCGCTGCCTCCACGAAAAAACTTCACATAATTTTCCACCAAGGACAGAGATGTACTGCAACATTCCAGGTCAGGAAAGATGCGTGACTAGAAGGGGACTGATCAGAATATTCAAAGTGAGCGCCACTAATTGAATGGCCCCAATAGTACCACTGAGAATCCCCACGGCAGAGCCAGTGGTCAATGTGATTTACGGCTTGTGAGACCCTGTTGGGGGAGCCATGGGGGAGACAGAGGCTAGCGGGCCTCAACCATAGGTCTCTGCAAAGTAGGTCAAGTACAACCCCTTCACACTTCACACTCCGGGTAGCGAGGGTGAGCAGTCACGGGCCTCTCAGGAACAAAGTGGGTGGTTTGGTCCCAATTTTATATACAACTTCTAGAAAAAGAATGCGGATTCACTACGTCAAACTACAGAACCGGTTTGGGGTGACTTTTCTTTCAATATAACATAACATTTGTATTTGGAAAGCACACATTCCATCTTGGGTCTCTTGCCACTGAAATAACAGATGTTTAATGTTAGCCAATTCACAGTCACTCCTTTTATGGACCTCAGAAGGATAAAAGGCTGAGCGGACCCACTGGGATTCCTACCTGTGGCCATGAGATGAACCCTCATTCCTGGAGTGGGTGTTTTAGTCCCCGGACCCACCAGACCCAGCAAGTGTTCTCCTCAGGCTGTTTCAAGAGGTGCCGTCAGGCTGCTCTCCAGACACAACCTTTGTGTAGAGTGATGGTTTTCACATCAGGTAGCACCGGGGCCGTCTCCATCCTGGAGCACCCACAACAGAGTCATAAAGAGGAGTGAGGTCTCTGCACCTAGATGTCATCAGCCCAACTGAAGGAGTAATAGGGACAGACAAAAGTGGAGGCTTCACCTACAGACTCACTCACCTTTCACAACAGATTCTTCTATCCCACCCATCACCCTGTCCATCCATCAAATGGCAGTGCTCAGGAAGACTAATCAGCAGCTCATTCATTGCAAACCAAAAGCCTCATGGAATTTCAAAAGGCCCCCTGTCTCCACTCCCCTCACTTCAGTGTCTGGTTCTTCCCGCTTCAGCTACAGAAATGCAGGCGACACACGTCCACTCTCTGACAGCACAGTCATCACCCTCTACTTTGTTCTAGGCCTGTCCAGGGCTTTCCAAAATGGATCCCACTGTCCTCCATTCCTCTGACTCACTGACATAGCACAAAAGTGCTACACTCACAAACATGTGTGACATGCATTTGGGATGTCAGCATGAAGGACTGAGCATGTTATGTCAATTTGGTATCCCGTCGCTGGAGCGGGAGTATGCGGGCCGGCAGGCGCGCCGGGAAACTCCAGGTAAGGGAAGAGAGACAGGAGTGGGATAGCTCCTATAAGGAGCAAGGGCCCTCACACACCCCGAGAGGTGTCATGCTTCATCATAGGGCAGCTCCTTGTTGGGCCGGCGCTGCAATGCCCAAGAAGGCAGGGGCGGGGGCGTATGTGAGATGAGTAGAGGTGGGAGAAAAAGTGCGTCTAAAAATAGCTATGAGTGTCCAAAAATAACTTTATTCGTTGGATACTGATGCTATGGTTAAAAACACCGACTGTAAAAGTCGTGGCTGGCGAGGAATATTACACCTGCTGCAGCTCAAAGTGATTTGTGAATAGTGGAAAAGGTCAAATGGTCGACATGTTTCATGCCTAAGTTCTCCAGTAGGATTAATGGCATTTCATCAGGACCGGGGGATCCTCATCTACTCTATAGGGGACGGTCGAAAGGTGTGTTAAGAGATTCCGTCCCTAAGGTCAGGATTCGTGTCGTAATCCAGGGTGCAGGCGAAAGTAAGTAAAAACACCGTCTACCTCCTGGCAAAATCCTAGAAGGGGATGTGTTGAGACCCCAGCCTTGACGTCCCAGACACTCGCACACTGGCGAGGGCGAACATCTCAGTTTGAGGAGTTCCGGCGCGTGAGACCTACCCACGTCTGGACATCGAGGGGGATTGCTTGTTAATGGCCTTCTCCATCACTTTGGCTGGGTAGGGGTGCTGTTTCTTGAGAAAGGCGTTGACAGCAGCATGCTTCCAGTCTTCAGGGAATGTTGAGGATGTGATGGAGTGTTGATATGGGTGAATGTGGCGTTGATAGTTACTGCTCCCAGGTCCTAGATGAGGTGGGGGCAGGATCTGTGGGGATGGAATTCATGACTGTGATTTCCCTGGTGAGAGAATTCAATTCGGTTAAGTGGTCGTCTTGGTTGGTGATGGGCAGGCTGGCGATGATTTGTTGGTGTGCGAAGTTGCTGTTGATGCTTGCAATTTTGTTGTGGAAGAAGTTTTATAGGTCGTTTTTGGGAGGGGGTGATGCTGTTGACACTCTACTGAGCTGTGCACTGCCCACCCACACAGCCCCCACTGAGCTGTACAATGTCCCCTGCACACATGCCCCACTGACCTGTGCACTGCCCACCCAGACAGTTTAAGAAAGCAAAACTAAAGCCCATGTGGTATATTTAATATATAAACAAAAAACGACCATATAAAATAAAGCACAAAATCACAATATAGCTACCAAAATAAAGCATATAACACAACAAAATCACAAAATTATGAAAATTAACAAAGAAACATAAAACAATTAAACAAGGTGCACGGTGTCCCTAAGCGAGGAGGCACAAACGTGAAGAACATGATTTAACAGGGAACACTATCAAGGCAAGTGTTCCCTAGCACACATTACAGTACCAGCATTACAAATTTGAACAGAATAGGCACTATTATGTGTGCCAGGGGTGTCGAAAACGTTTCAACCCCTGTTGCAATACAGGGTTCTCTTCAGGACAAAAAGATAGGGCACACCTGTAGAGGGACATTTTCCCGGTATGTGAGATGTCAACCTGTTCAGGAGGTGTATTAGTAAAATTAATTTAACTACCCTGGGCGATAAAACAGGGGTTACTTACTCAGCAGGAAAAATGGAAAGTAATGGAAAGAATAAAACAAATCCTCCGTTTCCTGAACCCAGCCGGTCAGTGCTCCGACCAGAGTTGGAGAACCGAATGATCCTGATAAGGGTCAGCCACAGAGGTCCCAAAGACAGTAGCACACCGTCACTGACATAAGTGATCACTTCATGGGTTCTTTTGGTAATTAGATTGTGATTTTGTGTCCTTATTTGGTATGGTCATTTTCTGTTTCTATATTAAATAATCCACATGGGCTTTAGTGTTGTTTTATTACATTGGTTGTCTGCCAAAAAGCTTTTGGCCAAATGAGTATGTGTGTATAAGTGAAACCCGGCTGAACCATTGCCATATGTTGCATAGTACAATCCCTGGCCTGCTGGTGTGAGGGAAGCTCTTGTTGTATGTACTGCACCCACACAGAGCAGCACTGAGCTGTGCGTTGCTCATAAACACAGACCCCACTGAGCTGTGCCCTGCCCACCCACCCACCCCTCTACTGAGCTGTGCACTGCCCACCCACACAGCCCTCTACTGAGCTGTGCACTGCCCACCCACATTGACCCATTGAGTTGTGCACTGCCCACCCACAGTCACCAATTAGATGTACAATGCTCTCATGAACAGCCCCCACTATGTGCCCTGCTCACACACACACAGCCCTCACTGAGATGTGCACTGCTCACATCCACATAGACCCCACTGAGACGTGCACTGCCCACCCACATCATTCTTACATGCATTACAGACAAGATTCAGACAGAAAACTCCTGAGTTTTAAAGCCAAAATGACTTTATATTTGCTGTCTCGGGCCTAAAATTGTCTGTTTCAATGAAGAAAATAAACTCCTCAGATTTCTTTTACACTATCTCCCTCTTCCCTGCTTTCAAATGCTGACATATATGCACATACAAGTTATAACCAGCTGTTATTTAATGACTTCTCATAGCCAAGGTCCGTGTTTGAGCTTCATTCACTTTTTCACCTCAGACTTGCGGGTTAGAGGCTCTGGGTGACAGAGATGGTTACACCTCACTCTCTGCTGGACGCACTCACTCTGACAGAAGGGGCGGGGCAAGCCGTGGGACCGCCAAACCCTGACCAATCACTGCACGGCTTTAGACTAAAGCCCGGGAGTGATTGGCCTTGTTGTTGAACCTCCAAGGTCTGGTCTCAGCACAAGCTTAGATTGGGTGACAGTCTCCCATTGGCTGCTGCTGTGCGGCAGTGCAGACTCGGATTGGCTTAAAACATGAACAGCAGGGCCTCTGAATACATTTTTTTCTAGCTAGCGCGACAAAGAATTTTCAATTCTATTAAGGACACGAAGGCGAGGATTATGCTTCTCTTTACTTTACTGGCAAAACAGCAGCCAATGAAAACTTTAAACTAGTATACCCCCGGAAGGACAACCCCCTCCATAGTATGCACCAATCACATATCACATCAACCTATAAAATGTCCGTGACGTAAAACCACTTCCTCTTTCTTTGCGAATAACTTTTCAACACAGTCTGTAATATTGACCGTCGAACATTGAACTCCGCCGATTCCGTCATCGACACGAATCCGAACTTCAACCACAGGAACTTCTTCTGTCGAGCCCGACTCTGCGCACCATCGACACTTTAAGTCGGCTTACTCTGTTCTCCTGAAAGAGAATATACGTCGTAATATACCATCCACAGAATGTATGTCTAAATATAACAAGGGCGGGAAGAAAAATCCACTAAAGACCACATATTATCATTTCCACAGAATCAACAAATGAACAAATCTTAGTTTATGTCATAACTAGGCTGTCCAGTTTTAGGTTTAAACCTATAATAACTGATAAAACCCCACTGAAAGGGAAATAGCCCTCACCAGTATAAACATATAAACACTGAAAAAACACCTGCAGAACCACAAACTAAATGCCATTCAAAGAAAGGAAAGGCAGAGTGAAAGATTCATTTTTTTCTTTCTGAAGGGGCCAATACAATGTAACTTTGTTATACAAGGTAGCAGCAAGAAAGACTGGGCTAACATTATTCTGCTTGAGTTTTGTTGTTTAGGAGTGTCACTAAATACTATTTCTTCTTCCTTGTGCTTTTTTTCAGTTTTGTGGTCTTTGGTCTAAAGATGCACGGTTTAGAAGCATGTTTTAGGTCTTATTTAATGATTTTTATAAACTGTAGAGAATCAGACAATATCAAAATCATATTTGACAATTTGGCTGTGTTTGATTCTTTCACTGATAGGTGAAATGGCTGGTTTCATACGAATCTTTCCCAATATGTGCCATCACATTTACCTACAGATAATGGGTAAAAACCATTGATACATCAGCCCCCAGTTTCTAGTGAGTTAGTATTGATAGTAGGTGATTTGCCAACACCTCAGGCTTTAAACATTCAATGTAAGGTATAGTGACAAGTATATGTGAAGAGTGCTATCACCAAGCATCTGGGATAGTGGTGAAAACATGACACCAGACTTTTGGAAAACATGGCACGTAATGTCATTTGGAATGCTGCTGCAAAAAGTTTATTTCCAAGTTCAACAAAGATTGGAGTGATATTGTTTGTATTTGTAATGATTCAGCTATGTATATGAAAAAATTGTGTGATGACCTGTCAAAATCGATACCTGAGCTGAAGTGCTTCCCTGTAAGAGATCCTTGCCACTTGTTAGCTGATATGCTGAAAGCATCTTTACAATCTTCAGAGTTAATGAGGAATGCTATTGACTTTTTAGTCCATTCTGGTGCACTGTTTTGTTAAGCGCTGGAACTAAAATGCAAATATTTATCGCTTTGTGTGGCATCAAAGAAAGAGTCATCCCAATGTGTCACTTAGCTGATGGTTCTCAGTCCAAGGGGCTGTGAATGCTACATTATCCATGTGGCAACCGTTTACAGAATTGATGATGCCAAAGGCAAGAAATGTGAGGATCTATGGTTGCATAGTGATAGTGATGTGAATAAAAGTACACTCTACTGCACTCTTAGATTTTTACAGGAAAACATAACTGCTAGTGGGCATAATAACACAACTAGACTCTGAAAACACCCTTGTCTGCCAAGTGTTCAGCATAATGGGTGTAGATGTGAAACATCTCCTTGAGAGTAGGCTGGGCGACATCATTAGTGACTTTAGCGCTGCAACGTGTTCCATGTTAGAGTGCTTGCCACTTGGTAAGCAAAGTAATGTTGACAAGCAATTCAGGAACCTTCATTTCACAATGTATGAGAAATGGCTTGCAATGATGCATAGAAGTGTCCCTTCACCAACCATAGCATTTGAAGTCAATAAAACCTCACTGTAGGGATTTTTCTCTGTAGTTTCAAAAGTGTTGCTTCATTTTTGACTGCTTCAATAACTCTGAGGGCATAAGAGCCCAGTTCAACACAAATGTTCCCGAACCTGCCCAGAGAATCGCAATCTTCAAGTGCACCACTATTGGCATGGAAAGCTATGTCAGTGGCACAATTAGCAAATTGTGTACTGGCTATTTTTGGGTTGCCCATCTCAAGTACCAATGTTGAGAGGGCCTTTTCACAAAAAAAGTTTACATGGGAAGGAGACAGTGAGCGAACATGACCAAAGACTCACTGAAGAAGTATTGTATGGTGTACTACAATAAGTTTGATTTGCAAAAATGTATTTGGACCTCATATACACTGTATGTACACTGCCTATATACCATTGACTCTCAATGCAGAAAGCAAGCAATAATAAAAGCAAAACGTTCCATAAACACCGGAAAAACACGGTTTCTTTTTTTAAGGTATTGAAATCAGTTGAAAACACTGAAAAAACCCCACCAGAATTTACCAAAAATAGAAACTGAAAACAGGAAAGCCTAGTCATAACATACAGTTTCAAGAGTGGGATAATCCTCGCCTCCGTGTCCTTAAAAGAATTGAAAATTCTTTGTCGCGATAGCTAGAATTTTTTTTATTCTATGTCAGTCCACGGAGGCTCAGATTATGCTAGTTTAAAGTTGACCCACCACATTAGTAGCAACATCTACAATTGGCTTATGATAAAAACTTTTGAAAGTAGAATCAGAAGACCAATCCGCCGCAATCATGATATCCTCTAAACGAGAACCTGTAGCCAGAGCCTTAGAGGCCATAGCCCCTCTAACTGAGTGAGCGCCAAAGGCCGAAGTATCAATACCTGCAAACTGCAACAACCAAGTGACCCACCTGGCTAAAGTCGCGGCAGTGACTGGGCGGAAACGTTTCTGTAAAGAAATCAACTGTCCTGCCACATCCGTTCTAGATTCTCGTGTGCAATCTTCATAACACTTCAAACATTGAACAACACATAATTTACTGTGATGTGGAAATGCAGGGTAAGAAATACATTTAGAATTGGTTTTAGTTCATTTAGAAATAGTAAACGACAACCCCGAAGGAGTGAAAACTCTACTTGCTAAGTCCAAAGCGCGAACATCAGACACCCGTCTGCATGCTATTAAAAATAAAAATAGTGTCAATTTGGCCGATAATTGCTTACGTGAGAGACCCTCACTCACCGGCCAATTCCGAAGGAAACGTAATACCACATTTACATCCCACAAATTTGAGTAACGGGGTTTGGGGGGATTTACCAACCTGATACCTCGCACCACTTAACAGACCAATGGGTGCTCCCCCTCAGGCTTACCATCCACGTGAGGATGACCAGCCGAGATCGCTGATCTGAAATTGTTAATCGTCCTATAAGCTAAACCTGTACTTGCCATCTCGGACAGGAAATTAACAATCATATGGATACCGGATCCCAAGGGATCCCCTTGTCGTGCAGCACACCAACTAACTCATTTACGCCAAGCTGACTCATATCGTTTATGTGTAGCTGGGGCCCAACATTGGGACAAGAAAAACAAAGTGTCCTCAGAAACTCCTGGCATTTGCCAGCGTCTCCGGAAAGTCTCCACGCCATGAGGGACAACTGACCCTGGAGTATGAGTGGATGAGGCTGACCCAGAGGGTCCGTCAAAATCTCCGGAAAGGACCGCAGACATACTGGGGATGCACATGAAGGGGCCAGCGCTGCTGGGAACCATGCTTGTGCTCCCCAACACGGGGATATTAACATCACCTCCACACCCTGTCTGCGGATCTGTGCCAACGTTCTCTGGATCATGACGCTTGGAGGAAATGCATACAGCATACCAGTCGTCCACGATTGAAGAAATGCATCCGAGTTGCTCGCTAGAGGGTCCGCCCGCCAGCTGTAAAACCGAGGCAGTTGTGTATTGAGTCTGGATGCAAAGAGATCTATCGTACACGGGCCCACTTGGCGTTCAGCTGATGAAAAATCTTGGGATGAAGACGCCAGTCGCTGGAATCTCGAAGGAAACGGGAGTTCCAGTCCGCTACCACGTTGGTGTAGCCCGGAATATACTCCACGGTCACCGAAATGTGGTGTAGTAGGCAATAATGCCAGAAATCCTTGGCTATCTCCGCTAGTAACCGGGATCTCGTACCCCCAGACGATTGATATAATGTACTGCTGAGACATTGTCCATTCGCAGAAGTATACAACAACTCGCCTTCTGTGGTGACAGGGTTCGAATCGCAAATGAACCCGCCAGGAGTTCCAGGCAATTTATGTGGAGTTTCAGCTCCTCCTGGGACCAACGGCCCCCGTCTCCACTGTCCCACACCGGGCTCCCCAGCCCCATCTGCTGGCATCCGATTCGATCACTATCTCTGGGACTGAGGCAAAAATGGCCTTGCCATTCCAGGCGTCCACGTGCTCTAACCACCATGAAATCTCTGTCCTGGCCTCCTGCGTTATCAGAATCTGTTCTGTGTAACTCAGACCCTTGCGTAGGTGTAAAATTTTCAGCCTCTGGAGTGCCCTGTAGTGAAGGGGACCCGGGAAAATAGCCTGAATGGACGAGACTAACAGGCCCACCAGCCTGGCCAACGTCCGTAATGATATGGTCTGAGAAGACAATGTTCTCCTCAACTCTTTCTTGATGGCAATCCGTTTCTTTAGAGGTAGCAACAGCTGAGCTGAGACCGAGTCTACCTGGAACCCCAGGAACTCTATTGACTGTGCCGGAGTCATAATGGATTTGTCTACATTGATGATGAACCCCAACTCCTGAAGGAGATGAGTCGTCCATGCTAGATGATGAAGAACTGTAGCGACACTCTGTGCCATTATCAGTATATCGTCTAAGTAGATGATGAGCCTGACCCCCGCTCTCTCAAAACCTGAACCACCGGTTTGAGGAGCTTGGTGAAACACCAAGGGGCGGACGAGAGCCCGAATGGAAAAGCGGCGTACTTGTACCATGCGCCTCCCCATTGAAACTGCAGGAACCTCCTGTGTGGTGGAAAAATAGGAACCGCCAAGTAGGCGTCCTTTAGATCGAGTCGCACCATCCAATCCCTTTCTAATAGTAAGTCCCAAAGTAAGTGTATGCCCTCCATCTTGAAGTGGCGATACACTGCCCAAGTGTTGAACTCTTTGAGATTTAACACCAGTCGAAAATCCTGATCTTTTTTGGGGACGAGAAACACTGTGCTGGTGAAGCCATGATCGTGTGGTGTAGTCCGTACAATAGCTCCTTCTGCATCAGGGATGCCACTTCGTTGTCTATAAAAGACCTCTCTACATGGGAAAAATGTAGTGGTTGTGGTGTGCGTCTCTGTCGGGGAGTGTCGTAAAAGTCTATCTGAAAACCTTGTACTGTCTGCAGTATCCAAGGGTCGCCAGTCAGGGTTCTCCACTTGTGAACAAACCCAGCAATCCGACCCCCCACCTTGACATGTTCCCACTGAATTAAATTTACCTGAATAGGAGGGGTCTCTGTCGTCGTTGTGACCTCTGTATCCTCCTTTCTGGCCCCTGCCTCTACCACCACGATTTCTGGTGGGGTAAAAGTTGGATCGCTGGGGTCCCCCACGTCCTCTCTGATCCGATCCTCTAGAGGTCTGATTGAATCCACGGCCAGCCGCTCGACCCCTGAAGCGTCCGGCCCTGGTAAAAAGGCCAGCATGGAAGACTTTCTTAATGTTGCTCTGGGCCTTGTCCAGAGCCGAGAAAGTGGCCACATATTTACCCAACTCTTTAACGAATTTATCTCCAAAGAGTAACCCGTTCGCCAGGGTACCAGCCTCTGTCGTGGCCTTGTCCGCCAGTTGCGGATCAATTCGCATTAGGAAAGAACGCCGCCTTTCAGTGGATAAGGCACAGTTAGCATTACTTAAAAAGCTGAGGGCCCTCTGTGCCCATTCTAGAATCTCCGTCGCATCTAAGGGCGTGTTGGAGTCTTTGGCTTGCACTGCAGCGTCTAGAATCTTCGTGAGAGGGCCAGACACGTTAAGGAGTTTATCCTGACAGCCTCTCCTTGCTCGGTCCAATCCTTTCTTGTGGTCTTTCAAAAACTTTTTCAGGAACGTGGCCATGTTGGGATCCAACTCAGGAGTGTCCGCTACCTTGCCCAGTAGGGCCGGCCTGGGGCATTCCAATCTTAGAGTCGCGCGAACCTCTCGTTCGAAGCCCTGGCGTAAATTCTCTTGGACATAATGTGCCACTTCCACACACGGCACCCATTCGCTGGACCTTGGGTGCACAATATTTTTGGGGTCGAAGGGCAGGTTCCTATTGGGGGGAAGAGCGCTCTCTTTAGGCGCCTTGCGCTTCTTCTTCGTCGCCCTCTTAGGCGCCTCCGATTCTTGGTCGGAGTCAGTGGTGTCTGGAATGGCTGGGGAAGAGTCATCCTTGTCCCCCGGATTCAACAGGGATGAGCTAGCAGACGGGAGAGAGCCCCCATAGCCATTGTCATTAAGGACGTTGGCCGCCATCCGGGCAAGTACCTCAGCTGAGGGATGATGGGAAGGTTCACCCAGTGAAGCCTTGAATTTACGTTTGCCGTAATTTTGCAGGGGCTGCGTAAATGGCTGAAGAGCCTTAATCAACGCCCTGTTCACTGAACCCTGGACGTGGGAATCGAGGGCTTCAACCAATTGTTTCTCCATTTGGTGCTCGTAGGGCACCTCTTCGAATTCCACATAATCGTTGTAGCCTGCCCACTGATCAGCCTCCTCGGCGTAATATGCCATCGTTTACTGTAGGAGGTGTGGAGGAACTTCAAGGGGGGGGAACCCAGGGGTGTCACTGAAGTCCAAGTTATCCTGACTAATCTGCCCCTAGAATTTGAAAATGAACTCACCCTGTAACTGACTTTTCTAACTTGATTCAGTGCAAATATATAAAAGTGGAGGGAGCCACCCCTTAATTCCCCCTAAGGCAGGGCCTTTGACCGTTTTTGCGCCCCGTCGGGCGTTCACAGGGACTGAGGGTATTGCAGAGCAGGTCTGGTATGCCCGAGCAACCCGATCGGAATGAAAATCCGACGCGGCTGCTCGCGCATGCGCGAACCACGTGGCACTCGAAAGCAGACTGCCCCTCAAGCGCGCAGCGCACGTCTGTCCCGCTCCATGCTAATTAAAATACCACACGGAGCGCCGGAGCTCCGATAACTGTCACAAGTGACCGCGCGAACACGCGCGCGCAATAAATCACCAATCCGATATAAATACCGTTCATGCACAATACATCAAGTAATAACAATAAGAATGAAAAACACTTAACTCGCTGCTGCAGCAGCAAAGAAAGAGGAAGTGGTTTTACGTCACGGACATTTTATAGGTTGATGTGATATGTGATTGGTGCATACTATGGAGGGGGTTGTCCTTCCGGGGGTATGCTAGTTTAAAGTTTTCATTGGCTGCTGTTTTGCCAGTGAAGTAAAGAGAAGCATAATCTGAGCCTCCGTGGACTGACATAGAATCGGACCCATCATTGCTTCTCTCATTGGGTGACAAAGCTGAGGCCTCTCTGTTGTGCTGAACAGTGTCACTCAGAGCATGTGCTCTGCAGGCCTCACGGGCTTGAACATAACCTCACTCAGCCTTATTAAATGTGTTTAAATCATGGAAAGAAGGGACGTAAGAGAAATACAGAAAACGAAACATGAAACGAACGAGGAAAATAAACGGTGACCTTGAACAAAGGGAGATTGAGAAAGGAAGGACAAATATATAGTTGAAAAGAATATGTAAATAAAGAGTAAAACTAAAATAAAGAGAGGAACATTAAATACGAAAATAAAGGTGCAGAGAGGAGAGTTAATGGAAAGAATAATATATGAATTAAATGCAGTAAACCAAAGTGAAAAAATGAAAGATAAAAATACTATTAGAAAGTAAAGAGGGGGAAAAAGAAAACCAGAAGAGAAAAACAGCGACAAAAAGTAAGGGAAGAGTAAGGAGTGAGGGAAAGGAAACGAGCAGGAGAAAGAAAACATTAGTGCTTGTTTGTAATGGAATATTTTACTGTGCTTCATTAATAGTGCACAGATGTAGCACAGATCTCAACAGTGCAAGCTTCCCTTAAATGCAGAGAACAAGTATACATAGCTGCAAAGTGGTTCTTTCTCCTGTGACCCCTTATGCAGACTTTCATTTTTAACGTAGAGCAACTTGCATTCTGGGTCTTGTAGTTTGTATTTAACATCCAAAGTATGGGCTCAAAATCACAGTAAACAAAATGCTGCTGGGTAAAATGCCAAGATTGGCTCGAGGTGTCACGTGCATGGAGCCGCTTGCCAGGTATAGATGGAAAATGGACTACAGGGATGCAAGTTTTCCTCAATCACGCAGAACAAAACTCTCAGCCGCAGTGCAACATCACAACACACAGAATATTTACTGTCGGTGGTGCCAGTTATGGCAACAAAGCAGTCGCTGAGGGTCTTAAGTGAGATGTCAATATTCAGGGTAAAATAGGAAAACTTAGCCTAGATCTGCATGTGTGTATGTGGTAGATGTAGAGCGCACACCCACCTGAAAGGAAGTGGAGCACTGTATAGGGTCAAAGACAAGGATACAGTCAACGAGGGATTAGATGCATATCTGGGTTTGGAGAGTGGAAATTGACTTTTACTACATTGTATTATTCTTTATGGAGGTGTGTCTTCCCCTCTTTTCTAATTTAGAGTGAGGTTGGGGACATTGCTGTTGGATACAGGGATGTTGTTCCAAATCCTGGTGCATAGTTGGGAAAGGTTTGCTGCCATGTTTTTCAGGTCTTGCCCATCAGACAGCGCAAGTTGACTGGTTGGGAAATACCTATTGAGGGTTTTCCAGCACTTAAGTGGGCTTACAGCCCACCCATTGCTTACCATTTGTTAGCCTTATTGTCACACTCACACTTGCTTCCTTCTCATTTGATGGCTTCCTTGTCCATCTTGGTTTGTCCCTCCCCTGGAGCATAGCCTCTTTACCATTGTTTAGCTTTGCCAACCGAATCCCTCCACTGCTCACTTTTACAGAACTACTTTTTCCCTTTTGCTTAAGCATTCCATAGGAGTGCATGTGATGGAGCAAGGACTCGTGGAAAAGAGACTTGCTCGGAAGCAATCCACTCGTTTAATTTATTAACAAGATATTAACGCAGTTATGTGAAAATTAATACGCACCACATGAACACGCAGGTTAGTGAAGCTTGCATATGTAATTACTAACGTGGATAACATTGAGGAAAGACTAATACCGCATTAAACGGGAAATCTCTTTTGCGCATGCGTCAACTACATCTACGTAGGATGACGAGCTAACACTTGGAGGGAAATACTTGCGCATGAGCAGAAGCTTTTAAAATGGAGGCTTGAAGGCTCACATGCATGGCATCTGCTTAATTGAAATGGAGAACAAGCTATATTACTAATGCTAATGCGGGGAAAGTTCTAATAAATACCTTGGGACAGAGTAGAGGTGGGTGGTATACAGTGTAACCACTTTATTTGAGAAACTAATATTTGTCTTTTGACTTTTATCATTAGTGCGTATTTGGGCCTCTCACGTATAACTGAAGTAAGCTGAATCATGTGATAACTGCGCATGTCTACTGAAAGTTAATTCGGAATGATGTCACAGAGGTTGAATGGGAGCCAAGGTCGCATCGTGCTTTACCCTGGGAACGGATGGTGAAAAGTTCAACGAAGAAGAAAACTCGCTTAATGTATAATAAATGTTTCAAATAGAAGTAAAGGCGTGTGAGAACTGGGAACTATGAATACAAATTAAGGGGATAGGTTTGCGAACAATAGTTGAATAGATATTGATGACATGTAAGCATGGTGTGATGGAGCTTCCCCCCTGGCTGGACCGATCAAATTGTGCATTTTCTCGATATTGAAACATTAATGGGTGGGACATGAGGAACAGAAGGTATAATTAAGATAGCTTTACTTAGTTAGGGGGTGAGAAGCAGAGGAGAAGCTAGGATGCATGAAGCACGAGAGGAGGGCGAGATGCTGTTGGACGAATGAGATGCTGATGAAGAATCGAAGAAGCGCAGAATAGGGGGAAGAGAGAGCTGATTCCTGAACCTGAAGTAGAACTTTCTATCCTAATTAATTTTGGGTTAGATCAGAAGATTGCGGAAGAATCTCGAGGAGGAAGAGAGTGTCAGAGAGGGGTGCGGCGTGACCGTCGGTATTCTAGAGAGGTCATATATCCTGTCCTGATTCCTGTCCTGAAGTCTTTGTCGCCTGACCTATCCCAGGGGACCCTTACCAGCCCTTTGGCCAGGGGGTTGGTCTTCACACCATCTTTGGTAACTATAATTTCTCGTGATTGATTGATGATCTTTTCTCTCTGTCCTCTCCCTTTCTAAGCATCGATTATTGTAGGAGTCTGAGGTAAATGTATGGTGTTTATTAACTGAATTCCTCTCTCCCATGATTGATGGTGACTGTACTGTGTATTTGAGAATGGTTTCACATGCACTTGAAATTTAGATAAAGCTTTAAAACTACAAGGTGTCTGTGGTCATTTCAATCATATTCTAAGGAAGGGTAAGTTGACTTATGTTATTCTCACCATCAACTAGTTCAACTAATGGTCCATTGACCAGAGGAAAGAACTTTTTGATCCGTGAAGGGTTAGTTAAAAGTGAACAAAATAATAAGATAACTAATCCTGAAGGTTGTGGAAATCAATAAACTCGACGCCAGCGGTTTGACTGCACTGTGTGAATTTATGGGCCCAGGTGAGTATATGGTAGTGGAGTGTCTGCTGTTGTTGAACCGCTGGATCACATGTGTTTTCCATCTCTCTCTCTCGTGTTGTTCTCTCCCTCAAATATCCACCACCTGAGCTATACCTTGCTATCTCCATTGTGAGCTGCAAGCTCTCTATTGTGTACATCTCTGCCCCACCAACACCCCTGCCCCTTGCTCCGTGTTGTTTTCCCTCTCGTGTGCTTCTCCTCCAATCTCTATAGCTGCTAGCCCCACTTTGCCATTACCCCCATCACCCATGTGTCCTTTTTTAACTGTTTTACTTTTGGAATGATGAGGCAGCAAATTGCTGCTGGCCTCTTAGCCTAAAAATGCGCTTTCACACTATTTTTTAGTGTTTCTTTATTTACCACTCCATCTAGGAACCATAAATTAACAAGACAAAAAGCACCCACGTCAATTTGTAGTGGTGTATGACTTTTTAAAATTCTTTTGGCCATGCTCCACAGCATCCTGGCGATGCTGTATAGCATTGCCCAAAAGCAAAAGTAAAACTAATAGGTTCTAGAGGCAAGATCTTTTTTTGCAATTCTTCTTGTCCAGTCCAATGGTATTCTAGCTGTGGATGTGCCAGGGACAACAGAGATGGTGGGGTTCTCAGCCTAATTGTCTGAGATGCTGGTTGTGATGGTGGTTTAGATGATGCAGTTGGTTATTGAAAACACTGCAGGCCGGGAACGGGAGCCAGTACGGTTCATTTAAGGTAGTAATATTTCTTCAGGCTCTCGATGAGGCTTCTGCAGCTTGTAGGATGCTCTTAAGGAAGCGCACTCTGGAGTCAGGGCAGGCTGTGGAGCTGGATGTTGCCACCATTCAGATGTGAGGCCATGAAGGCTTGAAAAGCAGCTCTGAAGTCCCTTTGTGGAGGAACAGTTTCACTTTCATCAGTAGAGAGAGCTGGTACCCTGCTTCTTGTTCTTGGCAACGAGCAGGAATTCTGTCTTGATGGAGTTGAGCTGAAGGTAAGTGCTGGACATCCAGGTCTGGGTGAGGTGCAGACAGAGGCACTGGATGTCAGTAGCTGAGGAGACTTTCAAGTAGAGTTTTGTGCCATCACTGCATTGGTGAATTTTGACGCTGTTATCAGTGATTAGAGTCCCGTGGGGTTCCATGTTGTGTTGTGTCTCTTGAATAAGGAGGAGGAGAACAGCGTCAGTGAATCCCACTCAAGACTTCAGGGTGTGGGTGAGGGAGTCCCTGGTGTCAAAGACTGACGAGAGCTCCAGCCATGTCAGCAGACAGGGGTCATCTTTATCTGTGGTGAGGAGGGCATTGCCTACAATTTGTTGGTAGCTGTCTCTGTGCTACAATATGATTTAAAGCCAGATTGGTAGTTGTTTAGGAGGTGATTGGCAGGGTCTTGTATGAAGTCTGAAAGGTTCGACATTCATGTTTTAATTGGAGTCTGAATGTTTACAGGGTTTTCCACAAATGTGTTGCAGTCATTTGGAAGGGTGTTGATGGAGATGGCAGGGCGAGAGAGGAGTTCAAGGTTTAAGTTTTTCGATTCGATTAAGTATTTGAAACAAATAACGCTGTTTTTGGGTTGGTCTATCCTCGGAAATTATGAGAAGGGGCGCTGATTGCACAGTTCACCGAGGGCATGACATCAGCTGCTGACACAGTGCAAACCTCTCTTGTGCTAAAGCATTTTGTGGTCCTCATATTGCTGCTTTCATAAGGGGTAAAGAAAATGACAAGGTCACAGGAAGACCAAGAGGAATGAAAGGATGAAGAGGGTGAGATATTACCAGCAGAAATGGGAGATTTTGTTACCACACTACAGAATACCTATCACTGGTAAAACATCAAATGGGTTCAGTTTTGTGTAAAAAAAGATCTATATTGTGTTGTTGTTCACATTGTGTCCAGGTCTGTAAACCTCGTCTAGAGGATGGTGATGCAGCAAGGTAAATAAAATAAATTTGTAACACCCCATAATAGTGATAATAATTTAACGATATTAATTGATTGCGAAATTAACCAACAATCTGCATTTTTATAAACATTTTTACATAAGTGGGTGGTAACTGCTATTTATGTGCAAAACTAACTTATTTACAATTGTATAGTAAATTAAGTGTTAACATAGTGGTTTGCGTACTAATTAGAGCAAAAACGCATGATTTGTGCTATGTAGTAAAATTGTATTGTGGCAAAGAATGCGGTAAGTAAACATGGCTTTAAATGTAGCTTCTGCTAGGTAACATCTAACTTGGGTACTTAGAATAACGGGTGGGAAACAGAAAGGCTTATTTTCTTTATTTTAATTATGATTGTGTTTGTTCTTTTGATAGTCGTTCGGGCCTGCTAGGCCATGCTGCAAAATGGCTGCCGAGGCAGATGAAGTCATGCGCAGAACCAAAGATGGCCTCCAAGCGGAAGAAAGCCATAGAGCTAAAGTCACGTGGTTACCGATTGAGCCCAGAGTGAGAAGAGTCAAGGTCAGCCTGACCTGACAGGGGGAGAATGCGAAGAAAGACTCAGCATGCATCCGTGAGAACATGGGAAGAGCTCCGATGAATTAACAATGGACTGTTTTAAAGTAAAACAACAAAAGTGAAACATTTAGCGAACTGTCAATTGGACTGCTATTACCCAAAGGTCATGTGAACTCATAATCCTTAAACAATTTTAGAACCGGATTAAACAAGGAGGGCAATGAGGTGATTTCTGCCTCCCCTCCAATGGACCAATTAGCGTGATTCTCGCCCCCAATGATTGCAACTTTATGTTTAGTAAGCTAGTAGTAGGGTATAAGAGGACCTGCTCTTAAGTAGGAGGAGCGCTATTTTCCTGCATTATTTTTTGGACTCTGAGCGAGATACTGATGAACTGCTGCCATTTTCTATAGGCTGTTTTTCTTTGGAGAACTCTTTCTGAGCTATAAAACTGACTGGGAAAAGGAACGAGACCGAAGCGGGAAAACCTGTAAGGGAGGTCCGTCGAGGAGGATGTTAGCTGGACAGTCAGTCAGTTTGGGAGTTCGATGCTGTGATCTGCTTTTGGTGTATTTTTCCAAACCACAACAATTGGGTATGCATTATTATCTTTTATAAGATTTATCTCTCATATGCTATTGAAATGTATTAAAGTGATTAATAAACTAAGAATCTCACTCATGCAAAGAATTTAGATAAAAACTATTCCTAATTAATTCCGAGTCTGTGGTTCATTAATTTGTTTAATGGATATAATACGTGTTAAGGTTTTAAAGATTAAGCTGGTCTTAATCGCCATCAACTTATTCTACTAGTTGGTCCATCGACCAAAAAGCGGAATACCTTGATGTTTAGAACCGACAGGGTTAAACTGAATAAACATGAGTGTTTAAGATAATATTCTGTTAACATAAATAAGGTATTCCATTCTTCCAGCAAATCGTTCTTCTCCCTAGAGAAAGTGGATGTGATCCAGGGAATAACTGAGCGAGTGTATGATATGCGGTGTTATGGGCTCCACCGTCATATAGTATAGTTGTTGTGAATGACCTTTACCTGGATGTCCTGTCCAAAGGAGAAGAATTTATATTAGCCGCGCTGGATCAATGGCATCCATATCTAAAGCCAATATCTGGAGCATTGTGTCGCGTTCTGGGGTCATAGGTTAGATCTTGTTTGGGGGTACAGGGCAAGCAGGGGCTACTGGGCCACGCCTGTGCAGCTTAGGCTTGTTTGCCTCTGGTTTCCAGGGGTCCATCCCACTGTGGCTGTGCAAATTGGGCCAAGTACAAGCCCTTCACTGCTCTTATCTCGGTGGTAGCGATGGCAGCAGTCACAGACGTCTCAGGGAGGTCAGTGTGAGGGGACAGCAAGCCCAGCACTCAACAGACACCCAATAGTATAGTAACCTGATTGTCCAGCCCAGCCCTTACCTTTATTAAAAAGAAGCACTTTAGTGGACTTTAAAACATAATACTACACACTACAAAAGCGCAGGTACTCAGAATCTCTTATATGGGACCACTGTCGTATGGGCGAGGATGCCTCCCCGGCTCCCCTCCACCTCCTCTCACTCTCTGTCAGTGTAAGGGTACCTCCTGGTGTGGGTCTCAGACACAGGTTCAATGCTCCTCCGTGCCCCTGTGGCAGTGTCCTGCGCCCCGTCTCTCAGTCTTGGGTTTCTCACCAAAGTAGATGCAACTGTTTCTTGGGTCTTAACCCCTATTGGATGAGCCCATGAGAACACCGCACTAATGTAGTAAATGTATGAAGTCTTTGTTTTTCTATAAAAGAGAGTGATTTCTCCTGTTGAAGATGAGACCCTTTCCCTACTCTATGAATGAGAATCTATGCCCAATTTTGTATCACATCTTGCTGTACTTCATGTACTTGCTAACTTGCTTAAGGCTAAATTAAGTCCTTGTACTCATTCTGAGTAAAGCTTTATGACGTAGATCAGTGTCTGTCATTTGTGACTGGACTACTTTATTTAAGTGACAGCCTCCATTTGTCACCCCATTTGTGAAACGGGTCTAGCGGGCAGCACCAAAGTCCTGGCAGGAGACTACACCACTCCCGATCCAGAATCGTTTGTGCACAGCCCCTGGAGGTGAGACGATTTGGAGGGCCCAGGCGCGGGGTTGCTCACTGAAGAAGGGATGCACAAAATACGCCACTTGCAGATACCGATTCAAGACGTAGTTGCAAATCAAATTGTGATTCAGGAACGTGTTCCCGAATAGAAATTTGGGTTTCATACGTGCAAAAAGGCCTTTTTGCAAACTTCTAATCAAACCTTTTGCGATCGCAGAAAGCCTTCCAACACAAGACTCTTAAACAAGACAACATCTAAAACAAGCTGGATGCCGGACACGAGTAGTGCAAAGAGAAAAGAAAGTTATTAGGAACGAAAGAATACGATTATCATAGCTACATCACCAAGGAGCATTAAGAAAGGGATAAAGCTAGGATATTGCTTGCATTGATAGCTAGTCCTATGAGAAAGGCTCCTCACTGCTAAAGATATGAAATGATGAGGGGCAACTAGATACAGGGAGACATAAATGCAACTTTCAGGGCCTACTATACACAGCTATTTGCTGTGCGGGATGCTCCTGATACCCAAGCATTGCATGACTATGTCTCGGTGGCTAAGACACATAGACTGACCAGTGAGGAAGCAGCCTTCTTGGGTGGGGGCATATTACTTCAGGAAGTGCAGGTGCTATTAAATCTGAGCCAGAGGAAACGTGCCTGGGTCCGATGCCTGCCCTCTGAATTTTATGGAGCCTGTCTAGATGAATTGGCTCACATATTGACAGAGATGTATAATGAATCTAAAATAGTGAGCTACCTCCATCCAACAATGTGTGAGGCGCCGATTGTGACACTGCATACAAAGGACAGGGATGAGGAACAGGTGACCTCCTGTAGACCACTCTCCACACTTCATGTGGATTATAAGGTACTCGGCAAAATTGTAGTAAACAGATTGCTCCATAAGCTAAGGGAGCGGATCCACCCTGATCACTTGGGGGTTTTATCCACATGAAGCACGGTACCAAATATAAGGCAGCCAGTAAGGGTATTAAATTCTCCTTGGAGAGACTATCCTAAGGCATGAGCACTCTCCATAGATATCAAAAAAGCCTTTAATTCACTGCAATGTGAATTTATCTTCACAGTTAAGATGACCATGGGTTTGAGAAACTGCTTCCTGACATGGACTCACGGTCCGTATAAACGCTGGATCAATTCGGACAAATATATAGTTGGTAGGGGCACGAGGCAGCGTTGCCCGCTCTCGCCAGGACTGCTTGCGATAACTCTGGAGCAACTAGCTCTGGTGATCCGATAGGGACATTGTTGCCCAGACCGTTTGGTTAATGGGTCACCATTGTGTATCTCACTATACGTGGACGACATATAGTAACACTATATGGAAAGCGATCAGATGTAGCAAACACCTTTGAGGCCTTGAAGCACTTCAGCAAATTGTCTGCCTTAAGGGTGAACTGGCGCAAGTTTAATGCTTATTCATTGCATTCCCCTGTCGGGAAAACCTCCTGAAATCGGTGAGGAATTTCAGTGGAATCTAAGCACTTTCAAATACCTGGGGCTTCGATATATCGAACAGTTGGATGGAAATATTAAAGCAGCCCAGTTCTCCATACAACAATCTATACGATTCTGGCATACACTTCCCCTCTCGATAATGGGTAGAATAGCCCTCTCAAAGATGGCGCTACTTCCGAGCCTACTGTACTTCTTCACCACTTTACCAATACAGATACCCAGAGCTGTGTTTTGCGAAATGGATGTATTACTCCTACATTTAATCAGAGTATCGCAGAGGTGGGGAATTGCATTGGCCAAACTTAGACTTCTGACAGACGAAGGAGGGGATGGCATTCCCTGATCTAGAATTGTACTATATCGTGGCGCAAGTGCTGTGGGCAGCAAGATGGAGGGATATTTGTTGGGGTGCTTTGGAAAATGGAGAGCTGGATGTACCCTCTCGGAGTGCTCTTCTGAGTCTATTTCTTATTCCATCTCGAGGGGTGCAGTTTCACCGAGGAGCTTCTGGTCAGAAAGTTGCGGTAAATGTGGGCTAGGGCCCTCCAGAGGATAAATACACAAATACTGTATGAGTGAGAGTTGCCTTAACATCTTTATTAATCTTGCCACACAGGAGTAGCTGGAGGGGACTATTTATTTGGGAGTAGAAAGGATTGGACACTGTGGTGCAGTTGTTTGAGAACGGAAGAATAGTTGGGTTTCAGGACCTAGTCAGCGAATATGAGATCCAACCGCAGTCTTTTCTTTTATATGGGGCACTAGAGGCTACAATGCACAACTGATGGCAGGAAGGGATAGTAGAGCCCCAGAGAATTGTTGTTTGAAGGACCTATGCACAACCAATGGGAAGCAGAGAGCGATTGTCTTTTATATATAGTGCTACTTGCGCAATCTAAGGGTGAGCTGACTGGGCTGCGGGAACAATGGGCCATTAACAGGGGGACACCATTTAACGATGGGGTGGAGGCCATATTTAAACCCCCCACCCCTCAGTTTCCAGGAACTCCAGGTTTACATTTCTTCAGCATTACTACCTGCCTAGGGTGCATCTCACTACTTGAAGGATTCATCTCATGTTCTCAGGTACGCATGCAGCCTCCCAAGATGTAACACAGAGGGAGCAGATCTTTACTATGTTGTGTGAGGGGGCCGACGCGGACAACATATTTGGAAACAATAGTGAATTTGTTAACGTATCCCCAGATAGGAGCATTACTAAATCCCCGGCGGCCTGTCTTCTAGGACTGTTCCCTATGGCCAAGCAAAGGCTGTTAGATCTGGATTCATAGATGCAGCATTAATATAAGCTCGCCGCCAGCTAGCTAAGAGGTGGAAAGCTTCCGATGGACCTGGTCTATGGGGGAGCAGAAAAGAGTTGATTCAAGGAGTGGATTGTGAGGGTGCGGCGCTGAAAGGGGAAATATAGCGGGGATGGAGGAAAAATGACTGTGCCCAAATGTGAGAAGACAAATTGCAAGACTGCCCTTTTATGGACAGTAAAGGTCGGATTATTCTCTCTGCCGACAATGATGGGCAATAATGCACATATAATGTACCAAATAGCCACTGTTTTAGAATAAAGATTTTTTAATAGGCCTTCACTAGAATGTAATTCATCAGCGCAGATGGGCGTCCTGCCCTGTCGAAGATGAACGCACACTTCTAGAATTCTATGGTATATATACGACTGTATTGCTTCTCGAGTGGTTTTGTTTTTTGGATTTTCAGAGTTAAGTAGGCAAATGTTTTAAACAGACATATTGTGTTTTCTGACAACATGATATGTTATTAATATTGTAAAGTCTCAATCCCTTGTAAGTGACAATATATTCAAAAACTGTAACAGGCGGCGGATAAGCAACATTAGGGCTTTGTAAGATTTAAACTGAAGCAACATGTTATACCATGGAAAATTAAAAAATATGTTTACCAATAGATTTGTTTAGAAAATCAGCTATGATCTACATTTTTTAAATATTTAACATTTTAATGGACTTTAATTATTATTAACAAAACATATATTTAAATTACTTTATTGCATTACCAATACTTTGAAACACTATTTTTTCAGTAGATTGTATTTATTAATTCTAATGTTATTTTACAATTCTATAACATTACAGTAGAAGATATTTTGGTAGTAGATGTTTTTATAGTTTCTCTATTATTTACAGGCAATGTTTTGGTCATTTTAATATTAAGTTTAAAAATTCATTATTTTAATAGTAGATATTGTGACTTTGATATTTGGCACATAGATATTTTTGTAATAGATATTTAGGACTACAACCTGCTCACCCCAGTGCTGCACTCACTGTAATGCCTGGTTACGGCTGTCTCCAGGGGAGCAGACCAGGGCAATGCTGCTAGCTGCTCCCCCCACAGGCAACACTGGCTGCTACCCCCACAGGCAGCACTGGCTGCTACCCCCACAGGCAGCACTGGCTGCTACCCCCACAGGCAGCACTGGCTGCTACCCCCACAGACAGCACTGGCTGCTATTATTGTTCAGGTGCTTCCAGGGCAACACACACAACTATGGCCGGTTACTGGTGCTCTCAGGGCATCATCTTTTGTGTTGTTGTTTGTGTGTTGAGGTGGAGGTTTTACATGATATTCTTTGTGCGTCAGTATCTCTTTATGCACATTTCCTCTGTAGTCCTGGAGTGTTGTCTTTTTCCTGATCCTCCTGAGTATGTTTACAACAGAGTTTGATGTTTAAAGGTTCAGCTCTTTTTTTTTTCAAGATGATTGGTTTGATGGTCATGGTGTCAACCTTTGTCTGTACATTGGAGGTCGGGTTGATGATTCCCCCATACATGTGTGTTTCTAGTGATTGAACTGCGTGTGTCCATGTCCATTGCCATTCTGTGTGTTGTTCAATAAATGTAAATTCACATGGACTCCATTTTTCAGGTGTGAACCACTTTATATTTTGATCTTGTTTTTCACTTTTTCTGCATCTTTCGGATGGGAATGTCACCTACGTGATGTACAGTTGCGCCCCTGCCCTGCATGCCAGAGCTGCACATACCTGTGATCCTGTTTTTTGATTGTCGGTCAAGCCACACACTGGCCCCGTATACATGCAATGACCTGGGTCTGGTCTGTGATAAAGATCAGTTCTGGGCCTTGTAGTGAACCGGGAGGAGCACACCAGCCACACCAGCCACACCAGCCACACCAGCCACACCCACAGAGGGACAGAACACGGCCCAGAACTGATCTTTATCACAGACCAGACCCAGTTCAACACATGTATACGCGGCCAGTGTGTGGCTTGACCGACAATCACTGGTTTCATGCAGTGCAAAGAATCATCACCTGCAGGTATGGGCCAATCACGTTCAAGAAGAAGCGCCAAGTACTCACCATGAGTCAAATACCCTCAGGAGCGTTGGAGTGAGCAGAGCCATGAGTCAAGCACTATCTGGAGTGTCAGAGTGAGACGTGAGCTACAGCCGTCCGCACATAAGATGGCCACAGACAGAAGCCGCCGCTCCTGCCGCGACCCTCCAAGTGACATGCTGCCCTGGCACACCTTGAAAAATGCTAGTGGTGAAACTGCAGCTGCAGGAGGGCTGAACGCAGCCCAGCGCTGCGCCTACGAACTGGGAGAGAGACTGAAAGGGCCTTGGCTTGAGAGACTGAGGGCTAAAGAGGGGGTGCACAAGATGCACACACAGACCTTACCTCAAACTCCAAAATTAGGGGCTACCCACAGAAGTGAGGGTGCACCCTCGAGGGACAGGTGGAGGAGTAACTGGATGAGGGGCAGAGGCCCCTGAAAGCACAAAGACGTGCACCCGTGAATCAGGTATTCATGCATGAATTAATCTGTAGTAGAATTCTGCGTAATAAAGTATTTGTCTTCTCTAATAGAGAAGCACTGGACCTTGATCTTCTTGCGCTGCTGCGGTGGGGGCGGCCAGCCAGAGGGGGAGCCAGAGTCGCCCCCACACTACCCTCCCTCAGAAGCCTGTGACTGCTCACCCTCGCTACTTCTGCAAGTCAAGTGCAGAAAGGGTTGTACATGGCCCAGTTTGCAGAGCCATTGTAGGATGGACATGGGACAGCAGTGGTAGAAGACCATTACCACCACAGTTGTGTCTCAGTGGCCCCTGCCTGCCTTGTGGCGGCCTGAACGAGGTCCGTCTGCAGTCTAGTCCTCAGGACACTCCAGTTAGACTGTAGGACACACCAGTTTGGCTGTAGGACACACCAGTTTAGGCATCAGGCTCACAATCCAGACATCAGAAGCAACCAGCTGGATCTTGACACCCACTATCAGGATGTCTAAGCCCAACAGCCAGACTTTGAGAAGCACCAACCAGATCTTGCATCCCTCAAGATGGACCTCCGGACACACCAGCCTACTCTCTGCTCCCAGCAGCTGGACCTCAGCCCACATCAGTAGGACCTCAGGATCCATGTACCTAACATCAGGATCCACCAGGACCCACCAGTCACATCTCAGCATCCACCAGCTAAACCTCTGCCCTCTGTCAGACCTCAGAGTCTCCCAGTTAGACCTCCTGACTGGCCCGGTGAGCCTCGCAGCCCATGATCAGATTCTCCTGACCCTGCTCCTCCTCGGGTACTCCAGGTGCTGGGCCTCCTGCTGCTGGTCCAGGCCCTTCTCCTTATGGTCCTTGCTTCTATTCCTGGCAATTATCCTGTTTGTCCTTCTACTGGCTGCCCTCATCCTGGTCCACCAGGCCATGACCATCCTGGTCTTTCTCCTCATTGTAATGCTCCTCTTCCTCACCCTCCTGTTTGTCTTCCTCCCATTTTCTTCCTGCTACTGGTCTTCCTACAGCTGTTCCCCTGGGCCTGGCCAGTGCCCCCATGGTCCACTGCCTCCTGGTGTCTCTGGTGGTCCTGGCCAGCGTCCCCATGGTCCTCTGCATCATGGCGTCTCCGGTGGTCCTTGCCTCCTCACTCCTCTCCACACCTAGAACAGGGTCAGACAGATCCCGGCAGCAAGCCTGTCACATAGATTTTGTAGCTGAATTATGGATTTTGTTTGCTGACTGGCACGGTTGAGAGCAGTAAGAGAGCCCAGGAGAGACTTGTCACAAAAGTGTCTTTATTAGCCTTGCCAGTGCTCAGCACCAGTCTTCACTGATCCATTAATAAACTTGTTCCACTTTTCTTGGCTACCTAACCCCCTCTGGGATCCCTGAACACCACCCAAAAAGTACTGAATGAATAATGCAAGGAACAGGAACATAAGTCGTAGAATGCAAAGAAAAGCTTTCTCTAGTTAAGATACACACGGACCTGAGATATTTAAGAGCTCTGGGATATCTCCCTCTCATTACCTGCCGCTTGGTAACTGTTGGAACCCCACTTCTTCTGATTTCTTAACATTCCTGCCATGGGAACACTCAGCATCTGTTTCCTCGGCACACCTTCTGTACGGGGCCGCTCATCACCCCTTATTCTCCACCACTCTTCTGGATCCTCAGTAGATCCTCTCTATACACGCCAACAATCCATTTTATCTGTGAAACTACTGATTTTAGAAGCCAAATTCCCCAATATTTATTCAAAATCTCCTTCCAATGATTTCCCAAATTTTGGCATCAATGTCTATCCTTCTCTTGTCTACTCCGCACTCAAAGTGTTAAAAAAGTATGTTTTTTAAAATTAAAAGGCTAACAGCATTTTTTACACGGCTTAAACTATAAAACTAGAAGTGTGGAAACGCATTCTTCTCATCATTATATATAACATTTGATTCAGTCATTAAATCGTTCCTGCATGTAAAATAACACACCCGTAAAAATTATATTTGGCCTTTCTTTTTGTTTATAAATGAATTTCCTATAAACACTGTGCAAACAATCATCACTATTCTCATTTTCATGAAGCTGCCGGGCCCTCCAAACAGAAGTTAAAACAGTATTAATCGCCGGCAGCTCACTAAACACTACTAACAGTTGCATTTTATAGTGTCATTACATTCTGAAAATCAGAAGTAGGCAACATGGCTTATCAACCAAACCGAGACAGCATTATAAGCTTTCCTCTCACACGCAACAGGTACAGCTTGGGAAGCAGAGTGCTGGGACAAAATATCATATTTGAAATATTGTGGGACACAAATATTGCTAAAACATATTGTTACTACCAAATATATCATTGGACAGAATATTGGTTTCAGGAATATTGTTGTTCTGAATATTGTTTTCAATAATATAACTGTAAAAATAGTACTTTTTAATAGATCCCATTGACTTCAATGGGAGTCCGACCGACTCGAGTCCGGTAGCGTGCATACGCATCGTACTCGGTCGGTCGGGCTGCCCGACTCCGATTCGGTCGGAAAAATCTCCGGATCCGGCTCGGTCGGAGATTTTTCCGGCCCGAATCGGAATCGGCCCCATAGTGTTTTTAGATATATGAACTTTTGGTTTTATTATTGTTTGTATAATTATTTTTTAATCCATAGTTTGTAATTTAAATTCATTTTAGTATGTAGGGAAATAGGGTGGGAAGTTAATTCAATTATGAATAATTTCAATTTAACAGTAAATATATTTTTTTGTAAATTAATTATTGAATTGGTTATTATTTATCCAAATTCTTAATTTTTTATACTTTTTTAGATTAATTTAATTGCTACATATATTTCCATTTTATTATTAGCAATGGTACTTTACATTTTAGCAGTAGGTTGTAGAAGAAGAAAGTGGGAAGGTAATTAAAATAGCATGTATTTACATTTAATATTAACTTAGTTTTTTAAGTTAACTTATATTATGTGAATATTAGTAATGTAAATGGCATAGGGACCGATTCACAGAGGTAAACTTAGACTTAAGTTTAAGTTTAATATTTTTGCTATTCACAAAGTTAAGTTACTACTAGTAACTTTATTAGTAGTAAACTTACTACTAGTAACTTTACTACTAGTAGTAAGTTTATTAGTAGTAAAGTTACTAGTAACTTACATTTGTGAATACCAAAAAGTAATAAACTTAGACTTAAGTAGTACACTTAAACACAAATCTAAGACTTCTACTTTTTAGTACTCACAAAGGAAAGTTACTGCTAATAACTTTACTACTAGTAATTTTATTAGTATTACCTTTACTACTAGTAACTTTACTAGTACTAAACGTACTAGTAGTAACTTACCTTTGTGAATACCAAAAAGTATTTGTGACTTAAGTCTAAGTTCACCTTATTTGGAATCTTAATTAAATTAATGTCTAGTGTTTTTGAAAATTCTTTTGTGGAATGATTATTTTTTTTAAACATTTTTTTAATGTATCAAGTTAAATAAATATTATGGTACTTATTTAAACATTTTCATTTTTCTGAGTTAGGCAAGTGAATGGTATAAGTAATTTTATTATTTATTTGTTTATTTATTTGCGTGTAAGTTTAATAAGTAGCAATATTGTTTCTATGTAATATCATTTAATAATTTGTTTATATGTATCAAAATAGTTTTAGTAAATGATTAGGACTTGTATTCTTTATATGTAATTAATTCAAAGTCCATCTCTTTCCCTACTGTTCCGTCAATTGGAGTGGGAAAAGTAAATCTAACCCCTATGATGTCAACACTTTCCCTACGTTGGTGAAAATTGAATTTATATTATTAATGTGTTATGTATGCTCCAAGTTCGCCCAGCTGGCGGGGATGCACTCTGGAACCAGCAATGCCCCACAGACTCCGCAGCCCACGGAATGCAGCCTGACTCGTTTCAATAAATCTTCCTCATAGGCCGTTCTCATGTTTTTAATGGCATCAGGCGCCACACCATTATTTAAATGTGCTGCCGGAATGAGAGACTCCAAAGCGCATGGAGCCCATCCTGGGTATGAATTAGTGATCGTGTGCACATGGCACCCATCAGGGTTATTGGGGATTTTAGTACTTCGCAATTTAATATATTGGTCAAAATAATTCTTACATTTCTGTAACAGAACTATTTACAAATAATGTTTTGTGCAGCTTATATCATTTATGTAGTTTTTTAAATAGTGTATAAATTGTGTATTATATATATATATATATATATATATATATATATATATATATATATATATATATATTTTTTTTTTTTTTGATAAACAAATGCCCGAAAGCTTCGACAGGGCACTCGTCAGCGTTCCGACCATCCGGCCTTCATTCACAGCTCTCCAGGCATCCCGACCAGTAATACTCCACAGCCTGACGCGTTTCGATGTCTTCACATCTTCATCATAGGCTACGCTTATTGTGCAACATCACGGAAAAGCTCTCTTTTATTTCCATTTTAAAGACATGCTTAATTGATTAATTGCCCTTAGTGGGTCCCGCATTGAGCGTGTCCTTCTAAAGCATGCTGGGACATGTAGTCTCCTTGGAGCATAAGTATTCCCTAAGTGGGCTTCCGTTTGTATTTGCATCTTTAAAAGCATACATTTACCTTTCGTAAGGTTTCGTTATGACATGGAGAGTCTATTGTCTTTGGCTCGCTGAGCTTCGTGGTCCTTGAATTAGTTTCAAACCACCGCCTCTCTTCCCTTCATTGAGATGGTGCTCCTGTCCACGGCAGGGCCGCCGTGTGCATAATTTTGATAAACAAATGCCCGAAATCTTCGACAGGGCACTCGTCAGCGTTCCGACCATCCGGCCTTCATTCACAGCTCTCCAGGCATCCCGACCAGTAATACTCCACAGCCTGACGCGTTTCGATGTCTTCACATCTTCATCATAGGCTACGCTTATTGTGCAACATCACGGAAAAGCTCTCTTTTATTTCCATTTTAAAGACATGCTTAATTGATTAATTGCCCTTAGTGGGTCCCGCATTGAGCGTGTCCTTCTAAAGCATGCTGGGACATGTAGTCTCCTTGGAGCATAAGTATTCCCTAAGTGGGCTTCCGTTTGTATTTGCATCTTTATTTGCATTTTGCTCGAAGAGGGACTACATGTCCCAACATGCTCTATCATGAACTATGCACTAAGCCAAGCCCACTGAGGGCAATGAACTAATCAAGTATGCAAAAGAGTGAAAATAAAAGAGAGCTTCTTCTGTTATGTCTTTCAGAGCAAGCCTATGAGTAAGATGTCAATCATCGAAACGCGTCAGGCGACAGTTTACCGCGATGCCAAAGAGAGCCAGTAATGAAGTCCGCATGGTCTACTACCTGCCGAGTGCCCTGCCAAGCTTTCGGGCATTTGAGATATATATATATATATGTACCGTGATCAAGTTCTCAGCAGAGAACGAAACGCGTCGGTGTAGCCTTGACATCTGATGAATTGAAAAATAAAAGAACGTGAATTACCAAACCTGGGAGTGCGACCCTGTTTTTCCCCGAGCAGAGGGATGTGGATGGAATATATATATATATATATATATATATATATATATATATATATATATATATATATATATATTCTCTATATCCTCTAGGTGGGATGCACTCCCAGGTGGAAATTACGCCAAAGCAAGGGCACACGCCATGAACAAAGTCCTTTTCTGGTTTTCCTGCCAGACGCGTTTCGGGCCAACGCCCTCTTCAGTGGCAGACCATGTGATGTGCCGGCGTGCAGCAATCACCAGTAAATCCCTGTAATAATTATGCTCAGGTGAACCACCCGAAGCAATGCTTCCTGGGACTGGTGGCTCAGTAAAACCCAAGTGGGTCGCCGCCGGCACTCACATTAAAAAATGTCTGTAAAAGGATTGCCGATGTTCGCGCCGGCACCCCTGCATATAACAGGCACCTCCTGTTCCACAGTTAGCTGCCCCAATAAAGCAGCCGCGGACCCGCAAGTGTTTCGCGGTGGTGCAATCCCGCGACCAGGCAGGCCGCTGTACAATATACAAAATGAGTTGCCTCTAGGTGGGATGCACTCCCAGGTGGAAATTACGCCAAAGCAAGGGCACACACCATGAACAAAGTCCTTTTCTGGTTTTCCTGCCAGACGCGTTTCGGGCCAACGCCCTCTTCAGTGGCAGACCATGTGATGTGCCGGCGTGCAGCAATCACCAGTAAATCCCCGTAATAATTATGCACAGGTGAACCACCCGAAGCAATGCTTCCTGGGACTGGTGGCTCAGTAAAACCCAAGTGGGTCGCCACCGGCACTCACATTCAAAAATGTCTGTAAAAGGATTGCCGATGTTCGCGCCGGCACCCCTGCATATAACAGGCACCTCTTGTTCCACAGTTAGCTGCCCCAATAAAGCAGCCGCGGACCCGCAAGTGTTTCGCAGTGGTGCAATCCCGCGACCAGGCAGGCCGTGTGATGTGCCTGCGTACAGGAAAACCAGAAAAGGACTTTGTTCATGCGTGTGCCCTTGCTTTGGCGTAATTTCCACCTGGGAGTGCATCCCACCTAGAGGCAACTCTTTTTGTATTTTGTACAGCGGTGGTTGCCGCATGCCGGCACGTCACATGGTCTGCCACTGAAGAGGGCGTTGGCCCGAAACGCGTCTGGCTGGAAAACCAGAAAAGGACTTTGTTCATGCGTGTGCCCTTGCTTTGGCGTAATTTCCACCTGGGAGTGCATCCCACCTAGAGTGTATCTATCTATCTATCTATATCTATATCTATATCTATATCTATATCTATATCTATATCTATATCTCTCTCTCTCCTTGGCCAGCAAGTCACGTAAGGAAGGAGCCACTCAGGTTCTAGATGCTTCAAAGTTAAGTTTATTGGCAAAAGAAACAAGACGCGTTTCGACCTCTCATGGGGTCTTGGTCACATGACCATGTTGTTACAGCTGTGGTCTTTTAAAGTCTTGAGATAGACATAGAAGAAAGTGCTATTTACATGTAAAAAGTGCATACATTAAATACTACTCGTTTTTCGTTAGAAAACAATGAAATACATTGCAAAAAAAGTCTCCTCTACCTCACATTGATTTTAACATTAGAAAATTCATTCATTAATATGTCATGGTTCGTTTTGTGATTGATGCTAGTGATCATTTTTACAGTTTGGTTTCATTGGTTATTTTTCTTATCTGGTTATCCTTTAAAATATCCAGATTCAAACTCAGAAAGGAAATGAAAAAAGTGCTGTTAATAAAAGTCATGATTATTAGCATTAGCATTATTTATTTTTAATTTGTATATTCAATTTTAACTTTTAAATAAAGTAATGTTTTACATGCCTATGTAAATATTTACTTTAGGCAACATTATTGTTTTTGAATTAAATTATGTTGGTTAAATATTTTAAATTAAAAATACTTGAAACATTATATAATTAAGATGCATATATATATATGTGTGTATTTATATATATATGTATATATATATATATATATATATATATATATATATATGAAATAATTAGTAAAGTCTACTTGTTTTACATTATATTACATTTCTATATTTTAATATTCAAAATATATTACTTTAAAGTGTTTATGTATAGGGACACAATATTGAGTCAGTAAACACAAAGCAGCATTACAATCTTTAGTCCGTCACTCAGTCGATACTGCTTGGAAAGGAGAATTACGAGCTTTCCTCCCTCACACAACAGGCACAGCAGCATTGCAAGCTTTCCTTCCCTTGCACAACAGGTACAGCAGGATTACAAGCCTCTCTCCCTTACAGAACAGGTACAGCTTGGTAGGGCTCCACTGGTAACTAAAAGCAACCCTAGCACATGTTGTCAGGCAGGTCTCAGTACCAGCTCCCCCCTCACTGTCGGAGCTTTCCTACAGCTGTTGCCTGCTTGCCCTCTGCTTTCCCTGTTGCACTGCTAATTTTTCTCTTTTCCCCTGTTGCGATAGTTCATGCCGGTTGTTCTGTTATTTTGAACCTGTTGTTCTTGTCTATTGTCTTGCCTCTGTTTCGCCTGCAATTTATGCTTTTTTGGACCTTTGCCAGCTGTCTTTGATCATTGTGCCATTGTCTACCTGTATCTGCCTTTGTCTGCTTGTTGACTCTGCCTGCGCCAAATAAAGTTTGCCTTTATTTTCTCTTCGTGCCTGCTTGTTTCTTTTTTGTTGTTTGTGTACAGTGGAGCCCACCACTCACTTTCCACCCTCATGCTCTCCTGCCGCTCCCGCCTCCCAGCACCCCTCCCTCTTCCCAGGACCTACTTAATGAAGGTCACAGCGCAGCCGTGCCACTGGCGCGCCCAAGGCACACCAAAGGCAAGCCCATCTGTGCCCGTTTGTGCGTGGACTGTGCCTGGACTGTGCCCAGCGCCAGAAACCCTGGTTTCCTGACCACCCACAGATACTCCTCCGTAGACCTCCGCAGACCTCCGAGCCCTAGACCCCGGACGCCGCAACAACAACTGCTTCCTCGTATCTTCTCAAGCGATGGTACGACCTTAACCTGAGGCCTCTGCCTCTTCGCCTACAAACCAGCACCTCCCGCCCTCAAGTATCTCTCCACCACACTCACCTCACCGACCACAACTGCGATGATACCACTCCACTGCCTCCTGCTCGATGCCCGATCACTCTGTAAACAGACCATCGAAATCTGGGACACTATCGCCACCCTCACCCTGACATTGTCCTCATGCCGAGACATAGCTCAACCTCTCCGCTGCCCCCGATATCACCAATGCAACTCTCAAAGGATAAAAGAGGATACCCCATGACTGCACCGATAAACTCGGAGGCAGCCATCATCCACAGGGACACCGTTCGTTGCACCACCAGAGAAGACAACATCACACCAATCACGGAACACCTCAACTTGCAATGCCAAACCAATGGCAGAACAACCATCAGAAGCACCTTTTCATACAGACCGCTTGTCCCACGCCACAGTTTCTGCCACGCCATTCGAGACTTCATTGCCGCACTCGCCATAGACTCCGAACACTACACCTTCCACTCCGAACACTACACCTTCCTCGGCGACCTCAACCTCCACCTCATCGATCCCAAGGATGCCAACACAGCCTACTTCCTGGAAAGCATAAACAATATTGGCCTCACCTAACTGGGCACTGACCCCACACACAGGGCAGGACACATGCTCAACCCTATCTTCACCGCCAGCGGCAGAGTTAAGTACAGTTATGCCACCAAACTCACTTGGAGTAAGCACTCCATCATCCACTTCACCATCATTGCAGCACCACTCACCTCTACCTCTACCAGCTCGGCACACTGCAGCTGGAACAAAGTGACTGAGGCACAGTGGATGGATGCCCTCAAAAACACCCATCCCTACCCTGCTACTGACCTCAATAAGGCCGTCGAGAACCTCTCCACCTGGATCATCATATGCGCCGACAAAGTTGCACCCATCAAACCCTCAAAGAATGGTAGATCCACCAAACAAGCCAGCTGGTACACACTAGAATTCAGAACCACAAAATGTATCTGCATATGGCTAGAGAGACGATGAAGGGCCAGCAAAGATCCCACGGATCGAGTCGCATTCAAATCAGCCCTCAACAAATACCATTGACGCATTAAAGACACTAAAAAACGCCTCTTTGAAGACAGCATCGAAGCCTGCTCATACCTCAGCATCTCCCTGGTAACGCGAGGCCGGGGACTGATGCCGGCCTTCTGCATAATCCATCGGGATGCAAATAGCTGTGGCTTTGAGGCGGGACCTGGCGGATTGAGAGAAGACCTGATGAGAGCTGGAGGGTACAGGCGTGGCACCAGCCCCGACCCTGGCGAGAGCCGAGCGGCTAATGAAGGAAGCCCGAAAACGGTAGAGCTTAGTATTGAACATCCGTGTGTAATTCCAGCCCCCAGAGTAAAATCATGCAGCGTCGCAGAACTGACCGGACCAGTTAATATCGGAACCGCCACGGCGGAACAGATACCAGAGGAGCGGGACATACCACTAGGTGGAGGAGAGGTGGTGGAACATGGAGGAAGATCCGTGATTACTTTGAAGGCCTGATTACACCGCAATCTCGAGATCTTCCTGCCTGAGTGAGTGTAACCTCTATGCTAGACGGGCAGTCTTAGGGGCGCATTTTAATACCTGCGCTTCTGTCTGTCCCGGGGAGACGCATACAGGCAGCGGCCCTGGACATTCGAGGCATGTTGGTGTTTGGTGGGTTGGGCCCATACAATCCCGGTTACTCGGGGCATGGCCGGCCTGTAAGCGTTGCATGGCAACACTGCGGCGCAGCTAATTACACATCTTAGACCCGCATTGGATAGCACGAAGACGCTAAGGAGGGTAAAGCAGACCCTCGTACACAGTTCCCGCATATATAGCTGAAGATGACCAGCATCTGCAACATACGTGGGGTGCAGGGTGAAGTACCTTAACGCATTGTAACACCAAAGACAGGGAAGAATAAAGAGTCAAGAGGCAAAGACTGGGTGCTGTGACCTGGGAAGGTCGAGATGTCGGGCGCTAAGGGTCTCAAAGGCTCGCAACAGAGAAAACTAGACAAATTCGCATTGCCGAAACCAGCCGACCCTGAACATACCATCAAAGGCAAAACGGCGGCGGGACCAGAGCATGAAGACCAAGACCCAACATTGAAGGACATCATGGACGCTATCTCAGGCATATGTACTTCCCTAGAGCACAGAATGGATTCCATCACGACTGAGGTTACGGTTATAAGAGCAGACCTACAGAAAATGGGGGAGAAAGTTAGGCACATGGAAACAGTCACTACAGACCTTCTAGGGGACTCAAAACAAATGCACCAGGACATCAAGGACTTGCAAGCTTTTCGGAAACTGGCAGAAAAGCTGGACGATTACGAAGGTCGTACTAGGAGAAATAACATATGAATAATTGGACTACCTGAAAGAGTGGAGGGTCCCGCGGCCGACCTTTTAGTTGAAGATCTAATACTCCATCACCTGGGAAACATCCTTTACATCGCGGTGATTACACCGCGATGCATTTAGAACGCTGCCATTACAACGCAGGCGTTACATCGACTTGCACTGGAGGGCGCTATAACCTAAGGAATAGTAAGATTTACTATTCCAACACCTTCCCTACTGTACGTAGACTGGTGTTGGAATAGTAAATCTTACTACTCCTAAGTCCAGCGCCCTCCAGCGCAAGTCGTTGTAATGACTTGCGTTGTAAAAACTGCGATGTTACATACCGCGATCATTTTGATCGCGTTGTAACATCACATATTCCATCACCTGCAACCCAAGGGACTTTCCAAGTTCTTTGTTGTCGAAATGGTGCATAGAGTTCCCGGAGGAAGACCGAAACCCGGAGCACCCCCCCCGTCCAATGCTGGCTAAACTCCTGAACTTTAGGGACAGAGACAATATACTACATACTGCCCGAGTGACTCCTCTCCTAAAGTATGAAAATTGAGAGATCTCCTTCTTTCCAGACTTCACTTTGAAAGTCCAAAGGCAACGTAGATCCTTTCTTGACATCAAGGGAAAGAGGACTCAAATATGTAATGCTGTTCCCTGCAAAGCTCCGAATCGAAGCTGAAGGTAGAGCCTGGTTTTTTTGATACTCCAGAAACAGCTGCAGACTGGTTCGAGGGTTGGCGACCAGCAAAAGAACACAATGCTCGCAGGGATTAAAAGCCGGACCAAGCGGGACGATCGCTGCAGGCGGAGCGATTAAGCTGCCAACTGCTAAACAGGAATAATTGAACGTGGTTGCCGTCCATGCCTGAGTGGCGGCAAATGACTAGTTGATGGACAATGCTCTGGAATATTACGCTAAGTGTCTTACTATTCATAATGACTTTTATGCTGGTCTCTCTGTGGCGAAATGTGTGTTTAATAAGGGGTATGGGTTGGGGTGGTGGGGATCCTCCCCCCCACTATATATTCTTCTTTTAGTCTACAGTTAGGGGCAACAGGCACTCTGCATTGTTGGATTATGGGCAGTTTGAAGCCCAGAGTGCAGGGGAGCAGGGAGGGGGGCAGTTGGGTTGGGATTGGGTTGTTTCACGTTTTCTTAGATAGTGCGACACTGAGTGATGCAGAGATTGTGAGGAAATCAATTGGACATGACCGTGGGATCGGGAAGGCAGTGGGACAAAAGTCTTAAGCTCCTATCTTGGAATGTTAATGGTCTGGGGGACAAATTAAAATGTGGCATCGTACTACAGTATATCAAGAGACAGGCCTCGGATGCGGTGCTGCTCCAGGAAATGCACCTTATTGGCAATACATGTAAGGCTTTGGGCAGATGGGGATACCGACTGGTGGTTCACTCGGGTTTCACTACAGGTTCTGTGGGGGGGTGGGGGGGAATCATGATTAAGAACTCTTTCCCGATGTCAATTGAGCATACTTGGACAGACGTGATGGGCAGGTATGTGGCTGTGTCAGGGCAGTGGGAGGGTAAACCACTCACAGTAGTAGCGGTATACATCCCCCCAGGGCTGCAGGGACAGACACTTAGAGATTTAGGTAACATTATGCTATCCTTCCCAGAGGGCAGCCTTGTAGTGGGTGGAGACTTCTTTTCTGTTGCATCCGGGACACTTGACTGGTGTCCTCCACGTGACATAAGCCCCTCACAAAGATGGCTTGCCGACTTTCTAGATGCAATGGGGCTGGCCGACGCATGGAGGGTGTATCACCCTGGGTGTGTTCAACATACCTTTCACTCAGGGGCACATAACAGCTTATCCCATATAGATTACATTCTCACTCCGGCGGCTCAAATAGGGAATATACAGGAAATCAGACACCTTGCCCGAGGCATATCAGACTACTCACCAAAATGGGCCAGGGTGACCCTGGGGAAATGCGGGTGGGTAGAATAGCACCGATTAACCCCTGGTACCTTCGGAATCCAGTGGTTAAAGGGAAACTGTCCGCAGCCATCGAGCATTATTTTCTGGAGAACGAAGAGTCGGTAAAGTCAATTCAAACGCTTTGGGAGGCCTTCAAAACAGTGTTAAGGGGGCAGGCAATTTCCCTGATTACCGGGGTGCGTAAAGAAAAGGACAAAGAATTAGTCAGGCTAGAAGACGAAATTCTCCTCATCGAAGAGGAAGCATCAGGACCATTGCAAAAGGATAGGCTCCACACACTACATCTCAAAAGAGATGAATATAAAACTATTGCTACTGACATGGCCAAAACACTGAGCAGGGACAAGGCAGGTAGACTGTATGAGTTGGGGGACAAGGCTGGGAAATTGTTGGCCTGGCTAGACAAAAAAGAATTAGCAAACCGGTTGGTAACCGAACTAACGACGGAGTCAGGAATAACTTTAGTAGACCCGCAAGAGATAGCCAATGAATTCGCCAATTACTATCGTGCCATTTACCAAACACGTACCTCCTTTCAAGAAAGGGGCTCTGAGGCCCTGCTCTTGGACATAACACTCCCCACATTGACGACTGATGATATGGAACTACTCGACAGTGCCTTCACTAACGATGAGGTGGCACAGGCAATACGAAGCCTTCAATCTGGAAAGGCCATTGGCCCCAACGGGCTGCCAATCGAGCTATATAAGTTGAAGCCAGACAAAATCGCGCCATATCTGAGGGACATGTTCGAGGAAAGCCGTAACTTGGGTGTGCTCCTCGGGTTCAGAGAGTGGCCACACTGGTTGCTATACATAAAGCGGGTAAACCCAGAAACAGGTGTACTTCGTATAGGCCTATCTCGCTCCTGAATGCCGAGCCCAAGATATTGGCAAAGCTACTGGTCAGTCGTTTGGCCCGTGTAATCAACAAACTAGTACACCCAAACCAATCGGGCTTCATGCCACACAGAAACACGGCACTCAACTTGAGGAGGCTCCATGGAGTGTTGGGACGTCAGGGTTTTATCAGAGAGGATGCAGTAGTGGTATAATTGGATGCCGCAATGGCCTTCGACACATTGAATGGCCCTACCTCTTTGCAGTGTTGAGTAAGATGGGATTAGGGCCAAACTTCGTCAAATGGGTACGTCTGTTATATTCGGAACCCCTGGCCCAAGTAGTCGTCAATAATAAAAGATCTGAGGTATTCGCACTTGGTCGTGGTGTAGAAACCAGCTTTCTTTGATGATACCAAATGCTTAAAATCTATTTCCTTGGGCCCCGCTATGTCAAACATGCAAGAAATCACTGCACAAAATGGTCGTACGCTGCCATTTTGTCACGAGTAAAGCTGCTACTGTAACGCAAGGCTTGCACAACAAGGAACCGAAATAGAAATGCTTAGCTACAGATATTTTAGCATATCGCACATCTCAGCATATTAGATTGCGAAATGTTTCTGGTGCACAGGTTATGGAATTATACCAACATAATATATTGCATTACGGTGGAAAGTCCCAAAAGCTGCCCACTTGGGACACGTGGTCAGCAACAGTACTTTTCGGACCTTAATTGGTATGGCGCTGCTTAGGCCTTCGCTAATTGGTCAATTAGACTATACTTAATTTGTGTTACGTATATTATGATGCATCCTTTATGTTTGGGCCTATAAAAACTGTCAGAAACTTCACATCTTTGGGCATTCAGTATCTATGCTGTCTGTCTCCGTGCTGCACGTAATTGCATTGTTTGTTGGTCTCCAATAAATTGTGCCATCATTTGTGCTGACAGAGAATTGTATTTGTAGTATTATTTCTCATTCTTTATTTCAGTTTCCACATTTGGTGTGAGAATGCGGTCCCAGGATCGATGACCTGTTTCACCTTACGCTGACGGTTGCGCCCGGCTTCTCTCGGACTTCGGAGGCCTGAGGTTTGATAGCTTATTTGTTTATCTTCTCTCTCCCTCCATTCCATGGCTGCTGGGGGTTTTCTGTCCGTAAGTTGTTCTTGTCACATCCCTGGCTCCTGTTTCCCGTCTTTCAGCACAACTGTGTGGCTCTGTTCCCTTCTTTGCTTTTCTGGTGCCAGATACACTGGGCTTGTGTCCAGGCGATGTCTACATCTCCTGCACATTTCCGCTGAAATGGCTGTCATAACGATCGTTCTTCTTACTTTTGTCTGTGCCCTTATTTTGGCTCTGATTATATATTTCTTTACCTGTCACCACTCTGTTGAGGACTGTACGTCTGTTTAGGGTTGGTGCACATTTCGTGGTGCTGACCGGGCCTTGTCTCCTGCGCCGTTTTTGTGGTTATGGACCTCTGACTTTGCTACCGATCTCTGCCACACTTTCTCTGATGTACATTTTTTACTCTCCATTCTAGCCTCTGGTCCACATACCCACCCCGACTGGCCTGGGGCGGCGTCAGTCCGCACTTTCCCTGCACGCAGTGACTCCCTGGTGCACAACAGCTCTTGGCTGGCGGTCTACCTTGGAGGGCGAACTTCTGCTCCCCCTGTCTGAGCCTGCGGAGAGCCCCCGGCCTATGGGGGTGGTGGACCTTTGCGGCTGCTGACCATTGACGCCAGCTGAGGTCGGTACGTTTTGCCAGAATAACCATCCACTGGTGAGTTCTATGTTTTGGAGTTCTTTCTATGCTCCAGGTTGGGTTGTAGCAGGTAGCCCCTCGTTTTAGAGTTGTGGCAGGTTCGCTCCCCATGTGCAGGTGGTTGCGGTAAAGGCGCCCCTGTGGCTGCATACAGTTCATGTGCGGATACGATATCGTATGTTTTGTGGCCAGCTCGGCTGCTCTTTGAGGTTGCAACAAGTTTTTTCTTTGAGTCGAACAATTTGATGTTTTCATGAGCTCGGATTCCGGTCCAGCTAACTCCCCTCCCCACAGACCCTGGCCCGCTGTCTCAGCTTTCATGAATGCGCGTCTGGGTCACCCTGACTCACAACAGCGCCACTGGCTACCTCCGGCGGGACGCCCGAGGAGGTCTCCTATTGTGTCTAGGGTTGCTCCTAGCCACAAAGAGGAGGGAGTGTCAGTTGTTCTATTATCTGTAATAGTGGGTTTCTCTGCATTTTTTTTTATTGTGTCATTGTACTCTTCCTCTCATTCCTTGTGGTTAAATACAGTTAGGCTTGTAGGGTGTTCTAAGTACTTGTCAGGTTATTCTTTTATTCGGGTATTTTGACGCTACATGACTGACATAATTGATGCTGCTATTACCTGACAACCAACTTAGCCACCCTCCATCACTATTGACCACCATACCTAATGTCTCTTAATATCCCCACCCCTCCACAATGGACTGGCTAGACTCATTTCTCTTTGCCCTATACTGTATATTACCTCCCACCTGCGTTTTCTTCCTTATGTCCTCTTGCATTTTATTCCTTATGTCCTCTGGAATACCAATAATACTTTTCCTGTGTCCACTGTTAATATTCTGGGATTAGCACACTCACCACCCACTCACATCACTTCTCATTAACAGCGCTGCTGCGCAGGGTACAAAAGTGCTGCCTTTATATTTTCTGTGTATTGTCTGAACTGCATCTAGAGTTTACCCCTTCTGCACTGTTTATTTGATTGACTGGACCTCTTGGCACCAGCCATACGGTCTTCAATTCTGCCTAGCCGCCCCTCCCATCCACTTACGGGATAATGGGAGATTGCAAGGAGACAGAACCACTAATCTTTCTTCAAAATACTTTCCTGTCACCCTTCATTCTGTTCATGGGACGCCAGTAATAAGCACCCAGAACACTCTCTCGTTCCTACTTGTGAAAGCTTTGGTGAACTGTATCAATTGAACTGTCTGATTGCATGACGAGTGGCTTCTTCTGCTATTGCAAACAGCTGAAGCGTGGCTGAACAGCACATGATAACGTGCGTCCACCCAGTGTATTGTGTATCCATAGTACAGCGCGACACCCTGTTCCCCACCCCTATCTGTCTGGTATATTTGAGGTCTAATCGTAAGGCAAGGAAGGCCAGTGCTTGCACGTCAACACGCACTCTCTCTCACCATGGGGAACTGCACAAGTAAAAATGATTTAAATAGTAGTCAGCCTGCTCCACCTAAAGACTCCCCAGCTTACATTGTGACTATACACCAAGGACTCAGCTCCATACTGTTTATACACAAATGGCACGATCTGACAGCTAAAAGACCAGACTTACAATTTCCGTGTAATGGGACTTACGACATAAACAAGTTGTCATATCTTAGACAAATGTTGAAATTAAAAGGAAAAAGATAAGACCGACCGAGTGGGAATCTTTTTATCAGTGGGATTTGGTCTTGCGTGACATGCGTGCAACTAACGATGTGAAATCAAAGGTCCATAAAGAGTTACTAGACGTTAAGAACAGAATGTTAAATGAGATGGCAAAACAGAAAATAAATGAGAATAGGAGGAAGATAGTGATGGATGTGGTTGGAGTATACCCATGCATTTCTGTTACAAAGGAAAACCAAGACAGTTAGGAGGGAGGGGGTGAAGAGGACTCACTACTTGAGGATCTTTTGATGGGACGAACTTCACCCTCCGCTCTCCCGTCACCACCCACTAAGCTAACTCCTGAACGGCAGGCAGCTGCTATCACTTTAATACACAGTTTCCTCAAGGAAGACGCTGCCAAAATAAACTTGGACACCGTCCAAGAAGTTGCTGCCTTAGAATTGATGAGGAAGGAAGCCGTCGAAGCAGCATCAGAATATTGCAATAAAAAAAGCCAGCTGTTGGCTCAATGCAAACAGAGAAATCTAAAACTCCCTCTCTTAATAAACTGTGAATGGCTACAACAATTCGATGACACGTCAGAAGACCACAATTTAACAATTCAGAAGTGGCACGATCTAATATGGGAGGTTTGTACTAATGTACACCAGACTGCCCATGACATCGCCACTATAAAGCAAACACTGGCAGGAACGCAGCAGGCCCCCCTCCAGGGTAGGCGAGAGAGTCTAACTAAAACGAATAGCGCTACTTCATCCCCACAGGCATCGCCTTCAGCGCAAAGGAGCTGCTACAATCAGACACAATCAAATGCCAGAGTCTCTTACACCAGATGCTGGAAGGAACGCTGTCAGTAGACACCTTTACCGAACACCAGAGCAGACCATACTTAGAAACAGTACTATCATTGGCTCGAGCACAGCTAATGGACAAGGGTCCCCAAGCGCACAATGCGTATGTCCAGCAAGCCAAGAAAACACACCCCGATACCATGGCCGACTCGCCATTACCAACACAGTATGGCTGGAACATGGTAAAATTCAGCTTCACAGATTCAGAATTATTGATGTGGGATGACGCGCAAATAAAGGACACACTAAAATATGCAATACACAAACTAGAACAATGGAAAAAACTGTTGCACACATTTGCAGTGCTAGAAGTGGTCCAGACCCTCACCCCTCACACAGGGGCACCAGCCCCCGCAGCAGCACCACCAGCTCTTATTATTCCCTACGGGAGATACCCCCCCCACCAGGTAGTAAGGACAACGACTTGGCATATGTCCATGTCCCCTGGTCCCGACAAGACATTATGTGCTTTACTAAAGTCTTCCCAAAGCTCAGAGAAGAACCAAGGAAGTGGTACACAGAATTAGACAGAATGGCAGTGTTGGGAGGACTGTTATGGAGAGATTTTGACACATTATTTAACATAATAGTGCCAAAGGATTTGTGGGAAGATTGTAAAAGGAAAGTGGATTGGCCAAAAGGGGAGCCAGGGAGAGTAAAGGAGGAGTACCAGGAGATGAGGTTGAACAAAAGTATAAGGAGGTAGTAAAATACTTAAAAGAGAAGATTCCGGAGGATAAGGTAGATTGGAATAAGATTACACATACCGAACAGGAAAATGATGAGTGTGAGAACACTTATTTTGACCGCCTTCTGCAAGTGTACCAGCAGAACAGCGGTCTAAAGTATCCGATGGGGGATGCAATGCCGGCATTTGTCACCACCTTTGTTCAAGGTCTGAAACCACCTATCAAGGCACACCTACAAACTTCATTTGTCTGTTGGCAACAAGAGCCAATTGAAAAGGTGTTGGCAGCAGAAAGATACTGCTCTGATTATCAGGCAAATGCACAGACAATGGAGGCAGAAAAAATGAGGAAAGAAAAGGTTAGACTGATGGTAGCACAAGAGAGATTTTTCTCAAACATCAGAGGCAGGGGAAGAGGGAAGGGTACAGGAAGACCACAGAATGGCAGGTCAGCTTCCCTACCTCCACCAGGTACCGCTTGCTTCTACTGCAAAGACCTCAACCACTGGAAGGCAGACTGCCCAATATTAAAGAAGAAAAATGAGGAAAATGGGCAATCACAGAATAGGGAACAGGGCCAGTGACAGTACCAACATAGCACCCAGCGCTCAGAATATAGAAACACTGAACAGCAAGGGTACCGGTCAAACGACATGCCCCCAGCACATCAGGACTGGTCAGGGAGAGGGGTGGGCGCAGCGAGACAACGATTTCCCACCACCACCCCAAGATGTATTCTAGGGATGCCTGGAAGTGGAAGACTGCCTAATAGCTCCAGCAATAGCGGTGGATCAATCCGGCCCATATGTTGAGGGGACAGTTTTGGGCAAAATAGTACTATTTTTGATTGACACAGGAGCTCAAAGATCAATGCTGAAGGCGTGTTTAATGCCTGAGGCACGACTTTCGGGAGTACAGGTAACGGCAGTCGGAATGACAGGACAACCAATAGATGAATATCTCACACTGCCACTGCAATTAGTAGTAGGCACCATTACAGTCGACCACCAGTTCATCCTTAGTAGATTCTGCCCAGTGAACCTACTGGGTATGGACCTGCTCTGTAAATTACAATGCACCATACACTGCTCACCGACAGGGGTCTTTCTAGAAAGCAGGTCAAATGGCCTGATGTTGCAGGCTTTCATGACATGCACCAACCCCACCATACCCTCAGAGCTGCGCAACTGTGTGCCACCTCGAGTCTAGGCTACCAGTGCCAATGATGTAGGACAGGTGCTAAACTATCCACCAGTACAAATAAAATTGAAGCCAGGAGCACGCCTCCCAAGAGTATCACAGTACAAAATGTCCAAAGAAGGGGAGGAAGGCATAGCACCAGTAATACAGGACCTCCTGAAGCAGGGAATAATAAAGGAGGTACGCTCCAGCCCATGCAATACACCAATACTCCCTGTAAAGAAAGCATCTAAGGGACCGGATGGGGCCCCTGTATATCGTTTTACCCAAGACCTGAGAGAATTAAACAAAATAGTGGTACCGTCCTTCCCAGTGGTTCCAAACCCAGCAACAATATTGTCCAACATCCCAGTAACAGCCACACACTTCACAGTGTTGGACCTTAGCTCCGCCTTCTTTACCATTCCCCTGCATCCTGACAGCCAGTCCTATTTCTGCTTCAGCTTCCGGTCTAGACGATTCACGTGGTGTCGTCTTCCACAAGGCTATACAGAGTCCCCCTCCATCTTCACAAACGCATTAAAGACAGATTTAGACTCCCTGGTGCTAAAGGAAGGCTCCACACTTATCCAGTACATAGACGACTTACTGTTGGCCTCACCATCAAGGGATGCATGTACAAAGGACACCATTGCCGTTCTGTGCCATCTGGCACTTAAAGGTTACAAGGTTTCCCCAAAGAAGCTACAGTTCTGCCTCACTGCTGTGAAGTATCTAGGCCAAGAACTCTCCGAAGGGATCAGGAAATTACTACCTGACAGAATATCCACCATCACCCACTTTCCCCGACCACGCACACAAAAGGAGGTCAGGGCATTCCTGGGGGTGGCGGGATATTGTCGGCACTGGATCCCAAACTTCTCCCTCATTGCCAAACCACTACAAGCACTAACACACAAAGAGGTCCCAGAAGTGGTACCTTGGTCGCAGGACTGTGACCAGGCGTTTCACAAGCTCAAAAGTGAACTTAGCGGAGCACCAGCACTAGGTCTCCCAGATTACAGTAAAGACTTCCACCTGTTCTTCCATGAAAAGGGAGGGTGCTCATTGGGTGTACTGAGTCAGAAACATGGTTCATTCTACCGCCCAGTGGCATACTATTCCGCCACACTAGACCCAGTGACATCCGCGCTCCCGCCTTGCCTTCGAGCAGTGGCGGCAGCAGCACTTGCAGTAGAACAATCCGAAAATATAGTGTTGGCACACACCATGGTTCTGCACATTCCCCATGCATTGGACACGCTCCTCACATCCACTAAGACCCAGCACCTAACAAATGCACGTCTCACCAGGTATGAGCTGACCCTATTAGCACCACACATTGTAATCAAGAGATGCACCACCCTTAATCCAGCATGCCTTCTGCCAACAGAGTATGACCTGGATGATCTGACCTCAGATGACGCATTTCATGATTGTGCTCTGGCTATAGACAGGCATACGAAGTTGCGCCCGGACCTGAAAGACACACCACTTCCAGATGCCCAAGGGGATTTGTTTGTAGATGGGTCATGCCTGAGGGATGACCATGGGACATTGCAGGACTCCTATGCAGTAGGTACCGCCAACAAACTACTGGAAGGGGAAGGCTGATGGCTGCTAAGAGCGCACAGGCGGCCGAACTCATGGCACTGACGAGGGCATGCACATTGGCTAAAGGAAAAAGAGAAAACATATACACAGACAGCCAGTATGCCATCGGGGTGGTTCATGACTTCGGCCAGCTGTGGTCAATGAGGGGATTCCTCACATCAGCAGGTCAACAAATACAACACGCGCAATTGATCAGTGACCTCCTTCGAGCCTTGCTACTACCTTCACAAATAGCTATCATAAAATGTGCAGCACACACTTCCTCCAAAGACTACGTTTCAAAAGGCAACGCATTCATTGATGGGGAAGCAAAGAGAATAGCGCTGACAGGCTGCCAGCTAGCAATGGTACAACTAGTAAGTACCAACAAGGACACAGATGCTAACAATGATTCATTGCATTTTGACCCTATACACATTCAGGAAAGGGTCGAGGGAACTGAGAAGGAGGAGTGGGCGAAAGGAGGGTGTGTGCAAACAAAGGAGGGGTTATGGACAGGACCAAATGGAAAGATATGCCTCCCTTCATCAATGCTCCCCTCTATGGCACGCCTCTTTCACGGCCCCTCCCATGTGGGCCGGGACGGCATGATCAGACTGTTTTCCCAATGTTGGTACAACTGCAAGTTCCGCCAAACAGCAGAAAGACTTTGTAAGCAGCGCACTGTTTGCGCACAATATAATACTGGAAAGGGCACACCAACTGCACCTGGCCATTTCCCACCGCCCCACGGACCCTTTGAGAGTCTCCAAATGGATTTCATAGACATGCCCCCCACCCAAACATACAAACATGTTTTGGTAATAGTATGCATGTTCAGTAAGTGGACAGAAGCCTATCCAACAAAGAACTGTGATGCACCTACTGTTGCTAAATGCCTTCTGAAAGACCTGATCCCAAGATTTGGGATCCCATCCCTTCTATCCTCCGACAATGGACCTGCGTTCATTTCCCATGTCATAGGGGGAATATGTAACGGGATTGGAGTAACACAAAAGTTGCACTGTGCTGATCACCCACCAGCAGCGGGTGCTGTAGAGAGAAAGAATGGGGTACTCAAAAACAAAATAGGGAAAATGTGTGCGTCGACTGAACTTTCATGGGTGGACGCACTACCACTATCCCTGTTGGCAATGAGAAGCACGCCAGATAGGGTGACACAGTTAAGCCCCCACAAAATTTTATTTGGTCGCCCCATGAACATTGCAGGCCATATGTCCACTGCTCCGCTATCAATACAAGATGATTTGCTTTTATGCTATTGTAAGAAACTAAAAGAGACATTACGTTATATACATCGCCAGGTTCTGCAGGCTCTTCCAGAGGCAGCAACACCATCACCACATGACCTGCAGCCTGGCGACTGGATTTGGGTAAAAGCCCACACCCGACGACACTGCCTCCAGCCAAAGTGGAAGGGACTGTAACAGGTCCTCCTAACTACTGCAACAGCCGTCAAGTGCGAAGGGCTGACATCCTGGATACACAGCTCCCACACCAAGAAAGCAAGACGGCAGAGGGCAAGCTCCGCTACCACCTCCAGTGGCATCCGAGGCACCCCGCAGGTACAACCTTCGCTCCACCAGACAGCAAAGAACAGAATTGAAGAAGAGGCAGTTCCCTGCTCGCTGCAGGCCAGGCCTCCAACAGAAGACACAACATACCAGAGGCAGTTCCCTGCGGCGCACAGCAGGCCATGCCCCAGGTATCATCCTTCCAAAGACGACAGTTTTCTTCAGAAGTGCCAACTGTCATGTGCTAGTAACCTCCGACAGTACGCAACAAAGGCACCAACGGTTTGTTTCCATGAGTTGCTGGAGTCTGTATCAATACCAATAGCGGTACAGACCCTGCTAGGTAGTGTTGCTAGTTACTGTACCATTGGAACGATAGGGGTACAGAACTCGCTAGTTAGCGTTGCTGGCGTCTGTACCAAAAGACACTTAGCGGTATAGAACCTGCTAGTTAGATACCATAAGACAATAGCTTCAGGTACAGCTCCAAGTGAACACTGTCATAAGGACACCAAATGTCAGTAACATAAACGGGAAATTACACACAAACGGGAAATTTCAGGTCAATAACGATACAAGTAGAAGAAACACGGCTGCGGCTAACAATAAGATCAGTGTTACTAGTATGGTCCACAGGAATAGAGATAACAGGTGTTCAAAGATTAGCTGTGCCAAACCCCCCGCTGCTGAGTAAACAGACTTCTGATACTGTACGTTATTTCATTTCCAAATTTCGGAGATCAGCCACCAGCACAAGACACAGAAGCAACACGCCTTGACATTTTACAGTTTGTAGTACATGCACTTGAGAACAGTGGAATAAGAATAATCAGAGATATCCAACTATAAACAGAACACATATCAGATGGATAGAGTATTGAGCCATACAGTAAACAAAACGCCAGATAGAATTTATGTACATATCACCTTCTTGGCTCCATGCGAAGAAGAACCTGCAATATTATCTAGTTCTTGGCCAAGGAACCCACTTCAAAGTAAAATTGCTTTTGCGTGCTCTGAGGCAGCGCACTCCAGTTCCCTGATTTCTCATCCCCACAGGTGTGTATACAGGCCCGGGCGCCGAAGGACCAAAGACAGGGATCCACCTTGCCGTCCTCCGAGCAATAGGAGGCGAGGTAGTAAGAGATCTTGACTCCAACAATTGGCCTCCAGTAAGGACAACGGGACGTAAAAGAACACACTGACAAGCACAATGCCACGCCCAAGGGAAGAAGGACGGAAATGGCCAACAGTACTACTGGCAATATTATCACCCCTTGATTTCTACCGCATATATGAGGACACAGAGGAACAAGAGAAATCTGTGATCTAAGGTAGAAACTCCCATAAGGTGGAGGTAAATTTATATTACCGCCTAGACACTGGACCGGACTGCAGCTGGTACCATGTCATAATAACCATGACAATTAAGTATGGTTTTTAAACATTTAATTTTTACCTAAGTTCAGCAGAGTGACATTGCTTTAGGTCCTGATGAATGCCGCGAACCTTGTTGGTCATTTGGCAGAAACATGTTGACCTTTGACTGAATAGGACATTCTTTCAGTCCTATATATCACTGACCTTTTTAACCCTAGTCTATGGGGACATGGAATAAATTGAGTTGAGTCACCCATGAGCTAGTTTTAACGCACTGTTAGTTTTTCTTTTGCACTCTGCCCCTCACCCCAATCGCTTACATTGGGAATACTAGAAAACACCTCACGCTCCTCTCCAGAGGGAGAGTTGTAGCCCATACTATGTACCTTGCGGTCGCAGTGTGTAAGAGGGGACCCAATGATGAAGCATGTCACCCTTGGGTGAGTGAGGGTTCTCGTCTTTAAGATAATGACTTCCCTTTTCCCCGTACACATAATTTGTAGTTTTTGTTGCAATAACTAGCGTCCCATTATTTTGTGTGAGTAACATATTCTGGAGTGGTGATGTGGATGCTTATATTCACTCCTCTTTCTATAACCCTTTAGTGAGAAAAATATTATCACCAGTCCCAGGAATAATAGTGACTGTACTGATAATAATATATGCAAAGGACCTGGAGATACCGTTCCTAAATGGTCAAGTCGGGAACGGGAGCGATACAAAGGCAACTTTTGATGACAGGAAAATAGATTTTCCAGAACAAGACATTTTGGGGGAGGTTGACATTAGAGAAGGAGGGGTACGGGTGTTGTGGGATGAATATAACGGAAATCAATACGCTGAAATGTTGAAGATGTATGTACGTATTATGAACATATCTGAATGTTATGTTTGCACACACCTGCCTACAGACACGCAGAACAGCATGAGTTACAATGTCCTACCGGTCTCTAAATACGTGACCTGCATCCTGATGCGCGACATACTCTTCACTCAGCACAACATGTCCGCAGTAGTCGCACCTCCTGAGAGTAGCAAGGTTGCCACAGGACAGGGGACAGTACCACCCAAAACAAAAGAGTGTCATGCATGCACATGCAACCAACAAAGAGAGACAAGGAGATGCTAGACACATTTGACAGAACACCCAGGAATGAGGGATGGAAAGGTAGGGCAGATTGGGACAACATAGGAGCAGAGAAAGAAGGAGAGTTGAAAATACCAAGATTTAGAATAGAGCAACTCATTTCCGCCCCTTCCTGTATCCAGAATGACAAAGTAACAACGCCCAAAAGAATACCAAAATTACCACCGGAGGGGAAAAGCTGCTCCATACAACAATTAATGCAGAAGGACGCCTGGAAGGAGTGCATTTAATTTGGGTGCACTATAGCGGAAATGGCACAAGGAGAACAGGGATTCATAGAATGTGAAGATAGGATAAACAAAATAAAGAGAACTCAAGAAGAAAAGATAGTGGCACAAATTTTCGTAGGCGAGAGCAACTGCACACACATAACAAGGTTATCACGGATTAGGAACAGTGTTCAACGATCCTCACCTGAACTAGTGGGGTACAAGGGACTGTTCTTTGTCTGCGGCCCGTGGGCGTACTTCTACCTACCCCCTGGATGGTATGGTAGCGGTTACCTTGCCTCCATTGTACCACGAATGACCCATTTTTCTGACCTAGTACAGATCACAAACAAAGGCAAACAGCCAAGGAGAGTTAGGAGGACGCCAGAATGGGTAGACAGTTTTATGACAGGTATCGGGGTGATGATCCCAGGTGGAGGAGTGGTATACACCACACAAAGGATACATCAGCTAGCGAGGATGATTGAGGACCTGGCTGACACAACGGCAGCGGGTCTAGGAAATATCACGGAAGAACTGACAGCCATGAGGGCTGTAGTGATACAGAACAGGGTTTCATTAGACATCATCTTGGCCAAAGAGGGTGGAGTCTGCCACGTCATCCATCAGCAGTGCTGTTCGTATATACCTGACAACAGTCAGAATATACACAAGGCCATAGACGAAATAGACAAGGCTAGGGACGAAGCACACGACATACATACCGGGGAGGTATGGGAAACGTTTATACTATGGCTACAAGGCTGGGGATCATGGATATTGGAATTGGTCATTATAATAATAACAGTATTGATCACACTGTGTATCATGATCAACGTTTGCCCAGCATGCTGTGCAGCCTTTACTGCAAGCTGTACCCGATGCATGCCAAAGAGTAGTGACAAAAGACACCACACCCACGAGGACGAAGGGACAGAGATGGTACCAAGAAAGACTCCCTATGTGATTTGGTATCAGATGGGGCAATGTAGAAACCAGCTTTCTTTGATGATACCAAATGCTTGAAATCTATTTCCTTGGTGTAGGAGAGTAGGATCTGCTTCACAGGGGTACCCCCACTTTTTGCTGATACTTCACTGGTTTTCGACATTAGTCTGGCTGGGGCCCTGCTATTCAGAACCCCAGCCTAGCTGTTTCCTCTTTAAAAGGGTCTCCATGTGCCTTAGGCACATCTCTGATTGGGATCTGGAGTGCCCTTGTAAGTCCCTAGTATATGGTATACTATGTACCAAGGGCATAGGTACCTCAGAGGCCTGCCAGGGGCTGCAGCATATATTATGCCACCCCTGGTAGGCCATCCAAACTGACACCACAGGTCTGCTACTGCAGCCTGGGTAAGGTGGTGCATGCACCCCTTGCTGTGGTATAGGTTACCTATATCACTAAATGCATACACACATATAAACCTATAAGTCACTCCTAAGGCAGGCCTTATCAATCCTAAAGGCAGAGTGCATGGTTCCTATGTGAGAGGGTGCCCCTGCATGAGCAGGGCCCCTCTGCAGCGTTCGGAGACCATCTCTGATGCTGTTTGTAGTGCAGCCTGACCATATACTCTTAAACGCATTATATCCTCGCGGTAAAATGCTAACTATGGAATGGCTGCACCGAAACATGTCGTGTTTGGTGTCAAACATCTTGGAATACTACCCCCCGCCAATTCTGGCGGCGGGGGTAGCATTCCACCCTTCTAGAGGGAAAGGCATGTTAACTCTGACGAGTCCGGTAACTTCTTTCCAGAGCCCTGGCATCACAAAATGGATGCTGCTGCCACAGACACGAGTCTGGCCTCCTGCTGCTGGACGAAACTCCGGCAGGGGAGGCCTGGACAATAGGTTTCCTGTCCCAGGGAGGTGTGACCACCTCCCCAGACAGGACAATGTGTATTGGGGCTGGGCGGGAGCACTTTCGGGTGCTTTGAAGTCCTGCACTGGGGGCACATTTGGTGTCCCTGTGCATACCCCAGTTCAAACCGGATCAGGGGCTTGCAGCCCCTGCTTTGGCGCGAACTGGACAAAGGGAAAGGGGTGTAGCCACCCCTCTGCCCTGACCCACCCATAGGTGGGGCCACAGAGTAGTCCATCCCCTATTTTTGGAATAAAGGTAGGAACCCAGTCCTTAGGACTTTAGATTATACTTGGACGAAACTCTGAAACAGAATCCTGGACCTTCGACGCTCTACTCACGATTAGAGGACTGAAGAATCTCCCTTGGGGTCAAGGAGTGACTCCCCTGCTTGGCAGGCACCAAAGAAGCATCTGTCCGGTTCGCATCACTGAAGCTCCCGTCGGACGCCGAAGTCATCGCATCACCAGAGGTGGATTCTCAGACTTCCCCGAGGCTACCCTGAGTCCCCAGCAAAGCTGAGGCCCGTGGCTATCGTGGGTAACGTGAGACCGTGACCCCTGGACACCGAGCACACTTGCAAGTGCACCATCTTCTGGGTCTCCCAAGAAGTCGTGCTTTGGGCTCCGAGTAGCCCTAGCCTCCAGCACCACCTGCACCGAAGATCACTGGCCCCCACTCCACGAGTGTCCTGTAAG